>VZQC01004444.1:0-94039 GCA_009823505.1 Rhizomys pruinosus
CATTGTATACTGATTTTGCATCATTGGTTTTCCTGAGTCTATATTTATTGCCTTCTTTGTCACTTGTCTGACATGTCTAATCATGTTTTATATGGTGGATATCATCAGTGATATCCTGCATAGAGTCTGAATTGTGTTATTTCCTTTAAAGATAAGTTATTTTCTGACAAGAGGTTAAGTTACTACTAGATGTTCCTTGGGTCAGATGCTCAGGATCAGAGTTTCTTGTGTTTGTTTTGGCTTTGGTGTTTTGAGGTAGTATCTGGCCTCAAACTTGGAATTCTCCTGCTTCAGCCTCTCAAGTACTAGGATTACAGGCATTCACCACTGTCCCCTAAGCCTGTCTTTTTAAAGTGTTTTTAGAGTGAGGCTATTTTGTTGTTGTTATCTTTTTGAGACAGGGTCTCCATGTAGCTCCAATTGTCCTAAAACTCACTAGGTAGACCAGGCTGGCCTTGAACTCATGGATAGCCCCCTACCTTTGCCTCCTGAGTGCTAGGGTGAGGCTATTTTGACACTATCCCAAGTGTAGTGAAATTCTTATTCTATGGTGTGGCATTTCTAGGGTTTTAATTGGGCACCTGAGGTATTCAGAGAGACTTTTGCACTCTGACTTAGCTCAGAGCACAGTACGACCTAGCTTTGGATCAGTCCTCTTTCCTCCATCCTCGTCCCCAGAATTCCATCTCTGTACTAGCTTTTCTGGAGTCTGCCCTGTAGGTGAGCAGACAACACAAGCTCAGACTGCTGGAAGAGCTCTCTTTCTGCAGAATGCATGTGTTCTGTCCTCTGTCTAGCAGCTTCTTCAGTGTTCTGCTGCACAGACCACGGCCAGAACAGCAGCTTTGATCTCTGCCTTCTCAGCTCATTCAGCTGCTGTTCAGTGAGACAGCCACGCTGCTTGGGCTCCACCCTTGCCCCACAGTAGAAAAACTCATCTGTAGATAAAATGCCTAGATGACCATGGAGACATGTGGACCCTGAAGGGTCATGGTCTCACACTGTCTACTCCAAGGCCTAAAAGCAGTTACTTCAGATATTTTATCCAGCTTGATAATTTTTTATACCAGGAAGCTAAGCCCAATATCAGGTATGCCATCATGGCCAAAATCAAGTATTGTACAATAGATTTAATTAATGTTTATAAATCACCTTGTATGTTTGTCAGATTTGTCATTAAATTGTATTCGGATGTAGTAGCCCATCCCTGTTATCTCAGCACTGGGGAGGATGATGCAGGATACTTAAAATATTCAAAATAATCAATGACTACTATGTAACTAACAATATGAAAATTTTATTAAATAATATGATGTTAAAAAGAAAATTCTAGCCGGGCACGGTGGCACATGCCTTTAGTCCCAGCACTCAGGAGGCAGAGGCAGGCAGATCTCTGTGATTTCAAGGCCAGCCTGCTCTACAGAGCGAGCTCCAGGCCGGCTGGGACTAAAGGGAGACTGTCTCAAAAAGACCAAAAAAAAAAAAGAAAATTCTAAAATCACATGTTTAAAATTATATACATCGAGTTTATGAAATATAGTTATGTTAGAATAATAGGATTAAGAAACTGTCTTAAAATTTCCTTAATGTTGTAAAGCTGCTCAAACTTGAGGTGTTTTTAAAACTCTATTTACATAAAAACATACTTGTTAAGTATTTTAAGTGTCTACATAATATTCCTTTGAATCACCATAATTTTTTATTCCCTTATCACTAAAGTTCTTTGCAGGGTTTTTTGTGATTATAATTTCAGTGAATTTCCTTTTTTTTTAATTTTTTTTAATTAATTTTATTTATTTCTGTATGTGTATGAATATCTTTGTACAGAGATTTTTCTGCACAGAACTTCACTGTTCTTTGAGATGCTTTATTATAATAAATTCCAAGAAATGCAATTTATGAGCCAAACAATATGAATCACTTTTCCATTGGTTGGGTGGCTAAATGCCTGCTTCTTTTCAGTTTGTGTATTACTTGCTTGTCCTGTACTTAAATTCCGTTGTACTTACTACTTATAAAACCTTGAATGATCCTTACTGCTGACTTTTGAGTTTTTCTGTAGAAGAGTTCCACTTTTACTTTAAAGAGCTACCATAAAGCAGTAGGTCTAGAGGAAGTCCTCATAAATACAACAGGGACATTTATAGACTTCTGTGGGGTTTCTGTAACTGTACAGTGGAAAACTCTATTCTTCAGAGCTTAGGGCATAATATTTTCCTCACTGAGCAGTTAAGAAAGCTAAGCAACACAAAGAACAGTGTAAGTATGTTAAGAGCAATTTAAAAAATAACCAAATCTTGGGGCTGGAGAGATGGCTCAGTGGTTAAGAGCACCGACCGCTCTTGCAGAGGACCCAGGTTCAATTCCCAGCACCCACATGGTGGCACATGCCTTTAATCCTAGTACTTGGGAGGTAGAAGCAGGNTTAAAAAAAACCCTCCCAACTAGAAAAACCCAGGCCCAGATGTTCACAGCAGAATTCCTATAAAACATTCAAAAAATAGACCTACAACCATTATTCCGAAACTGATTAAAAGTATACCAACGAGGAAGTCTCACCCAAGTTCCCTTCCTATGAAGCAGCATCACTCTTCTTTACCAAATAAACCAGGCAAAGATACAACTAAAAAGAGAATTATAGACCCATCTCCCTCAGAACACAAATAAAAACAGACTCAACCAATAATTCTAAATCTAGAAGACTGCATAAGTCGCTATTCTCCCACCTTATGTCCAAGATAATATCTTCATCCATCCAATGACCCAAAGATTTCTATATCTTTAGATTCACGGCATGCGCTTATTCATCACATCTATATGAAATCTATTAAACTTATCATCAAACCAAATTAAATGAATGAAATGCTACCCCAAAAACCACACCATCTATCTCATATTGATGCTCTTTCAGAATATCAGCCCTTTGGACAAATAGCAAGCATCCTTTCTCCGTGCTTAAAGTCCTAAAGAATGGCCTAGGGTATCAGTCTCCCACATGTCTCAAAGCCATATACACTTCGTAAACCTATTATCTCTTGAGAGTATCATCCTAAAGGCGACCATATCAGAAACACTTACCACAAAAGTTAGAACCAGCAAGGCTGCCCCCTGTCACCACTTCTTCTTCAATATAGTGCTTAACACACTTGCTCAAAAATTCCAATATCATGCTAAGAAAAGAAATTAAAGAAGAAGACTAATGAAAAGAGAAATTCACAGCTACCCTATTTTGCTGAGAATATGATTGTTTACTTAAGGGATGCTAAAAACTCCACCCAGAAAACTCAGTTCCAGCCAAAGGCATATTAAAAAATTAACCCTAAAAAAAAAATCACTGCCTTTTTCTTACACCACAAGTAACAAGCAACTGGAAAAGAATTCAAGAGAACTTCCCACTCACCAAAGCCTCCAAAAACCAATCAAAATACCTAGAACAAACCCTAACCCAAAACACCCAAAGACTCCTCTACAACAAAAAATTGTAAAACCTTAAAGAAAGAAATTGAGAAGACATCAGAAGATGGAAAAAACCTCCCACGCTCATGATTCCGGGACACCCCATACATTCTATTTTAAAAATGTCCATTCTCTATATCCAAATATCTTTTCACAATTTAACACAATCCCTAACACTCAAAATTCCCCTCAATAATTTTGGTGAAAACCACAAAAAGCCCTAATTAGCCCAAAACAACCACCTATTAGCCAAAAAAGAGCCTTTACACAGGGGGATCTTCTAATTTCAGACTTTCTTCCATCACCGATACTACAGGGCCTATAGTGTCATTTAATACAACCAAATTCCCTTCTCAAGTATCTGGCAACAAACAAACCTTGTTTTTTTGATCCCAATTGGAACAAAACCGCAAGGATCAAAAATCGTGAGCCACATTATACCAATTTTCAAGCCTATCCCGATCATCCGACTACTAGGCGCTCAAGAAAACACAATGTAAATAATAGAAAAAAAATCGTCTCAACAAAACGGTGGGGCCTAAACATACTCTGGACTCTATGCAATCAGTCTAGCTCCAGATGATATATAAATGACAACCCTTCTTTTTACCTTTCGCGCCATGCGTTTTATCAAAAGTCCATTTCCCAGATGGATCAACTTCAACTTACCTCTTCCGAAAATACCGTGAATCCCAAAACTCGAAGGCGATAGAAGAAAAATTTGCAGCAGACTACAAGACCATTAGCGTAGGAAAAGACTTCCTAAATCAGACAAGCAGCGGGCAAAATAAGTTCAACATTGACAAATGACCTTCATTAAACCTCAAAAGCTTCTGTACAACAAAAGAAACACTCAAAAGGAAGAAAAGTCCCCACAGTAGTGGGAGGAAAACCTTCCACTGCCCAGGAAACAATCGGACAAAGCATTTGACCCAGAAAGTATAAACTGACTCAAAAAAACAAAAAAAAAAAGTGAAACCCATTTTTCCCCATGTCTCACGGTAGATCATGGAGCAAAGAGACTTTCGAATCAAGACATTCACAACGTTGAGGAATAGGAGCGATACCCCGCGCTGAAAGAAACAACCTTTTAAGTATCAAGTCTGTCCATTTGTCTTCACACGTCTCTACTAAAACAAGAAAACGCAAAATTCAAAACCACATGCTACTAACATTCAGGTTATCTTACTCCCAATAAGACTCATTTGGCTAGTGAACTCTGCAAAGAAAACCAAATGTCATTACAACAGCTCTGCTGTGAGATGCTGTGGGAAATGGGAAGGAAACAACTCATCTCACATCGCTGGTGGGACATGTACAACAACCTCATCAGCTCGTGACTATGTGTAAATGCCAGTGTGGATAACCCTTGGAAAACTCTTCAATGAATCCCGACCACCCACCCCACCCATACCACTCCCAGATGGCCATGTAATCCCACAAAGACTCCACCCCGCTCTCTATATAGCATAATCATGTAACGGCCCATTTTTAGTCTTCTACCTCTTCACTATAGCTATGAGCTGGAACAAACCCAAATCCCCCTCAAACAATCCGATGACTGACTTTGACAATTAATGTGGTACACACTACCTCTATCTTATATGGAGTTCTATGCAGACTAGAAAAGCAACAGAATGACATTCATAAGCTTTGCACTGGTACCAATGGCATGGAGCTAGAGGACATCTCATTCGCTGAAAGTGAAATAACACATCCAGAAAAACATATTTACTTCACGAATTGCATTATCCCGCCTCATCTGTTGATGCTCGTGCCAATTACCTAGTTGTAAGTACCCCTTGAGCTATGACCCCCTTTGAGCTTTGTCCAAAGCAGTTGGGCGTGATGCATATTCGAAACAACAACTACCAATCTAACAACAACAAACCCACCACCAACAGCATTCCAGACTGCACCTTCCAGGTACTGAAACTACCAGGGTATAATTTATGCTCACAAACATTCCAAACCCACCATTGGAGAATAATTTAGAGAAGACTTGAGAAAAGAGAAAAGCATGTTTGGCCCACTGCATGAGCTATCTTGGGCTGATGGGGGATGGGGGGAACACGGGTCTAGATTCGATACAAAATTATATAAAATAAATTTTAAAAAAACCACTATCTTTTACATCTTCTCTAGAACTAGACTATTTAGGTAAATAATATGAAAGTTTGATATAGAATTTAACAACATATGATATAAAAGAATAATATCTTCCAGAATTATATACATCTACATTATATACCCCTATTTCCAGTAATAATAAATGTGATAATTTGTTTTTTTTATTTTTTTTTATTTCATTCTCTGTACTGTTATGAAATGTCACTGTTGGCATGCAAGTCTTGTGGCACCCGTGTCTTCTTTTGCAATGAACCGCCCAAGGCCTATCAGAAGAGGTTTGGAATTCCCCTGGAACTGGAGGTTTCTCCTGGAATTGGAGTATTCTGACGGTTCTCGGCCACCATGTGGGGCTGCCCGGGATCCAAACCCGGCCTTCCTCTGCAAATAGATTGCGTGTTCAGCAACAACTCTTAACGCAAAAGGCGCCATTCTTCCCCAAGCCCCGCAAATATAATGCTGATTTATATTGTTCCTTAACACTCAATATACCTATCCCTTTAAAACCTCTACAATTAGAATTTATTTTTCTTAAATAAAATTTTTTTAACCCAGAGTGTGAATATGTGTAATTTTTACGTAAGTGAAAAATCCATAATTTAGAATTTTCATCAACAAAACATCAGGATATGACCATTGATTAAATAACTTGTGATGATGCCCAATACGACATTTCTAAAAAATGTGTAAAGATGTTTTTTAACCTTCACGATGAATAAAAATTCCTTTTATATAAAAAAAAAAAAAGAAAGATACATTCATGAAGCTTTGCAGGGTAAATGGCTGGAGCTAGACGACGTCATGCTGAGTGAAGTAACAACCGCAGTTTCCCAGAAAAACAAATGACGAATTGATATCCCTCATCTGTGGCATGCTAGTGCCCAAATACTAGCATGAAGTATTCGTTTTACAGGCCCCTTGAGCAATTGTCCAAGCAGTAATGGGAAGTGATGCATATATGAAACAACAACAACAACAGAAAGGACCTATCGAAGAACTGACTGAAACATGAAATTCTGCCCCAAAAAACCAGTCAAACTTCCCATAAGAATTTTGAGAAAAGACTGAGAAAGAGATGAAAAGATGTTTGGCAGAATGAAAGAGCTCTGGTGGAGTTGGGGTGCTAGGCGGGGGACACAGCGTCAGATTTGACTATTAACCATTAAATAAATAAACTATATTTCTAAAAAAAGAAATAAAAATAAAAAATTAGAAGAGTTAACCATCATGGAGCATGATATGATGTCCTTTATCTCTACCCATTTTTTGTATATTGATATGTTCTCCACATTGGACTCAATTCATTGAAGTACCCAAGAGTGAACTAGTGAATGACGACAGCCCTAGTCTATATCAGAAAGCCAAAGCCTTCCAGGTAATAGAATGAGATGAAACAAAAAAAATAGACTATCCCTTCTTCAACAGAATTAGTAAAAGCAAGTAGAACTCTACCTCTATCTCCAGCACTACTCCCCACAACAAGCCTCTATAAACATGGACAAAATCAAACTAAAATATGACTGAAATATCATTGTAGATTTTGATTACTTATCCATGATCTCAGCAGTAGTAACAACCCACTCCACCCTACACCCTTAAGAACAAAAGACAGTTTCCATTGCAGTATCTGCAAGACTTCTTCCCTAATTACTCACCAGCTAGTAAACAACTAACCCGTACGACCTGAGGTTTTATGCCAATGTGACCTTTTGTTTTAAAGTTCCGTTTAAGTTTGTTTTGTTGGTCTTCTTTGACCGACAGGTTCTCCCTTAACCCCACTGTCCCTGGAACCCACTCTGGTAGAGCCAGGGCCTGGCCTTCAAAGCCAACTTAACACCCATAAGACCCCTCTGACCCTGCTAAGCCTTCCCAATTGCTAGGATTAATTAGTACCTCTCAACGGTCTATCCTGCTGCGCCGCCTACAACTCCGGTGAGCATGAACTTTTTTGAAAATAAATTATATTTATTCATGCCCCAGAATTTATACAATGGTCTCAGAAATTGAGATGGAAACCAGGCCCCTTACACAAGGACTCCATGCTTGAATTTATGCTCTGCAAACTTCCAAAGGTGAAACTCCCTCTTAGGTATCATGAGGCATATCCTAATCTAGATAAAGCTCCTCTACAGACCTAATATAATCTTAAAAAGCTGGTTGGTGTTGATAGGGTGGGGGAAATGACGACTGTCTATCTCTATTCAGCTTTTCCTTAGAGAACAAAAGGTCAAGATGCATTTTCTTCACATGTTCAAACTTCTCTCTAGGTATATAGTACCAGGCTGCCTAAGATCGCCTGTTCTCGCAATCTGCATCTTTGTCCCTCCAGGCCCAGCCAACAAATTCTATCTATACTTCAGTTCCAGTAGCCCAGCTGGGGCTACCAGGTGAGATCCCCGTTTTCCTTGAAAAACAACAAAAAACAAAAAAATAAAAAAAGATATCTTAGCCGCTCCTGCCCTTCCTCGAATGCTGGATAAGCGTCTTCATGCCACCACCATGCCATCCGGCTAATCATATGTTATGTTTTTAATGAGCGATTTATTAGAATAACAAATATATAATATATATTTTACAATAAAATATATTGTTTTCTTATCTAAATTCTAGACTCGTGCTCCACTCCACGCCTATCCCCCCACCCTGCCAGAGCTACTGCATGTTTGCCAAACATGCCTTTTCATCTCTTTTCTCAGTCTATTTTTTATTTTTTAATTTTTTATTATTCTGTATGTGTACGAATGCAAGTACTTCTGCCATGCAGGGCTGATGCACCCCATTGTCTTGCAATGCCGTGGAGCCGTCAGAAGAGGATCTCGATTCCCCTGGAACTGGAGTTCTCCTGAATTGGAGTTTCAGACTGCTCTCGCCCGCCACAGTGGGCTGCTGTTGGAGATCGAAACCCGATCCTTGTAAGATTCGCCCGTCAGCGCTCTTAACCGCTCTAGCCATCTCTCTCCCCAGCCCCTCTCAGTCTATTTTAAAGTCATTACTTATAAAATAGAGACTGACTGCCTAAGCGAGTTAAAAGCATCTAACTGCCTTTCAAAGACCTGGGTTCTGTTTTCTCCAGCACCCACCCATCGTGAAGGCATGCTAATCCGACTTGACCATAAACTCGAGTCCCCAGAGATTCATACCATCTTCTTTTTAGACCTAACAAGCGAGTCATTGCACAACAAACAGTGCATCGTAGACCTAAAAACACTCATAAAATAAAAAATTACAAGCCTGTTTGTGGCGCACCGCCTTGTAATGCCTACACTGGAGCAGAGGCAGGCAGATTCTTTTGAGTTCAAGGTGCCATCTCTGTCGGATCTTCAGTGATCTATTGTAGTTCCAGACAGCCTGGTGCAATCTATCGGAGTACCCCTATCTTGAAAACAGACAACAACAACAAAAATAATTTTTTTTTCCCTGTTATTAATATTCTTGGTCCCGCTTGTAAATAAT
Source organism: Rhizomys pruinosus (assembly GCA_009823505.1). Classification (NCBI taxonomy): domain Eukaryota; kingdom Metazoa; phylum Chordata; class Mammalia; order Rodentia; family Spalacidae; genus Rhizomys; species Rhizomys pruinosus. The sequence goes on from VZQC01004444.1 coordinate 9,037, forward strand.
TGTAATCTGTATTCCCATCTTCCTTGCCCCTAATGTCGTGGCAATGCCGCGGGAGGTCAGAAGAAGGGGTTCGATCCCTAGGAACTGCTTCTCTCCGGCAAATTGGAGCAATCCTTTCAGTTTAACGGTTCTCAGGATGTCCGCCATGAATGATGTGGCTGGGGAATCGAGTACCCGGTCCCCGGTCGGACGCTCTTAACCACTAGGCCAATTTCTCTCTCCAGCCCAAACAACAACAAATGTTTTAAAATAAAGTCATTGTACACATCAACAAGATTTATCATCCATTGGTCTTCCTGAAATCATATATTTAATGTGCCTTCTTTGTCACTTGCGCTCTTCTGACATGTCTAATCATGTTTTATATGGTGGATATCATCAGTGATATCCTGCATAGAGTCTGAATTGTGTTATTTCCTTTAAAGATAAGAAATATTCTCGACAGTATTAAATTAAAAGTTTATCTATCTAGATGTTCCTTCTAGTCAATGCTGCTCTAGAGATCAGCAGTTTCTTGTGTTGTGTTATTAAGGCTTTGCGTATGTTAGGGTAGTATCTGCCTCAACCTTGAAATTCTCCTGCCCTTCAGCCTCTCAAGTACTTAGGAATAACAGGCATTCACCACTGTCCCCTAAGCCTGTCTTTTTAAAGTAAGTGCTCAAATATTGAGCTAATTTTTGTTCTGTTTATCGGTTTGTAGACAGGGTCTCCATGTAGCTCCAATTGTCCTAAAACTCACTAGGTATATCATCCAGCGCATGTATCCTTGGAACTCTCTATGTGGATAAGCCCATCCTTACCCTATTCGCCCCTCCAATCTAGTCTAGTGAGGCGTATTTTGACAACTTGTTTATCCCAAGTGAATTGTATAATCATTTTCTTATTTCTATGGTTTGGACATTCTAGGTTTAATTGCCACCAGGTATTCAGAAGAACTTTTCAACTTCTGATTTAGCCTCAGAGCACAGTACGACGTTCACAATAGCTTGGTAAATCAGTTCCATCCCCCTACCCACAACACCCAGAATTTCCATGCTCAATTATCATCTTATTTCTGAGTCCTCTTGACCCTGTTAAGTCCAAGAGCTCATTCAAACACAAGCTCAGACTCTGTCGGAAGCGCTCGCTTCTTCTGCAGAAAGTGGCAAAAATACTGTTGTCTCTGTCCTCTGTCTAGCAGCTTCTTCAGTGTTCTGCTGCACAGACCACGGCCAGAACAGCAGCTTTGATCTCTGCCTTCTCAGCTCATTCAGCTGCTGTTCAGTGAGACAGCCACGCTGCTTGGGCTCCACCCTTGCCCCACAGTAGAAAAACTCATCTGTAGATAAAATGCCTAGATGACCATGGAGACATGTGGACCCTGAAGGGTCATGGTCTCACACTGTCTACTCCAAGGCCTAAAAGCAGTTACTTCAGATATTTTATCCAGCTTGATAATTTTTTATACCAGGAAGCTAAGCCCAATATCAGGTATGCCATCATGGCCAAAATCAAGTATTGTACAATAGATTTAATTAATGTGGACCAAATTCAGCTAATGTTAATGTCTTCTGAATTAATTGTAAACATTAAAATAAATTTATCATCTGATAATGTTGAGTTAAGTTACCCATCTCTTCGTCGTATCTCTACCCCACTGCTGGGGTGCGATGGATGATGCAGGATTACTAAAATATTCAACACATATATGCAGATGACTGACTAGTAACTACACAATATCCCAATTTTATTAAACTTTAAAAATAATTGATGTTAAAAAAGAAAATTCTAGCCCGGGCACGTGTCATCATGCCTTTATCACAGACACTCAGGACGGCAGAGGGCTATCAGATCTGCTGATTCAAGGCCAGCCTCTGCTCTACAGAGCTGGCAGACCGCAGCCTCGTTGGGACTAAAGGGGACTGTCTCAAAAGAGACCAAAACCGAAAAAAAGAAAATTCTAAATCACAGTGTATTAAAATATATACGATCGAGTCTTATGAAAAATAGTTATGTTAGAATAATAGGATTAAGAATACATGTCTTAAAATTTCCTAATGTTGTAAAGCTGCTCAAACTTGAGGTGTTTTTTTTTTCACATTAAATTTATTTATTTATTATTTAACATAATCTAGACCCGTGTTCCCGCACCATTCCCCCACCCCGCCAGCAGCTCATCTGCATTCTGCCAAACATGCTTTCCACTCTTAGTCTTCTATCAAGATTTTCCATGAGGAAGTTGACGTTTTTGAGCAGAAGTTCACCAGTTCAGTCATCTCTTTGATGCAGTCTTTTCTTTGTTGTGTTGTTGTTTCTACAAAATGTATTATCGTGCCCAACTGCTTTGTACAAAAGCTCAGTGGGCCCTACACAAGAAATACTTACAACTGGTAATTGGCACTAGCATACCCACAGTATGAAGTGATACCACTTCATCGTTTTGTTTTCTGGGACTGTTACTTCACTCCGCTATGATGTCCTCTAGCCCAGCCATTTTCCTTGCAAAGCTCATGATGTCGTCTTTCTTATCACTGCTGCATTAAAACTCCATTGTGTAATGTACCAACATTTTCTCTATCCACTCGTCAGATAAGGGGCATTTAGGTTGGTACCAACTCTCTGCTATTGTGAAAGAGCCAAGCTGCAAAAAACATTGGCCGTCAATTATCTCTGAGGTGCGTAAGTCTTAAGGTTACATCCCAGGAAGCTGTATGCTGGGGTTCGACGGTGGACAAGTTTCATTCCAATCTCAGTAAGTCTTGAGGGTACATGCCCAGGAGTGGTATGGCTGGGTCGGGTGGCAAGTTCATTCCAAGTCTTCCAAGGGTTCTCCACACTGCTTTCCATAGTGGCTGTACGAGTTTACATTCCCACCAGCAGTGGATGAGTGTTCCCTTTTCCCCACAACCTCTCCAGCACTTGGTATCATTTGTTTTCTTGATCCTAGCCAGTCTTATTGGAGTAAGATGATATCTTAAAGTGGTTTTCATTTGCATTTCCTTAATGATTAGTGAAAATTCTAGCCGGGCACAGTGGCACATGCCTTTAGTCCCAGCACTCAGGAGGCAGAGGCAGGCAGATCTCTGTGATTTCAAGGCCAGCCTGCTCTACAGAGCGAGCTCCAGGCCGGCTGGGACTAAAGGGAGACTGTCTCAAAAAGACCAAAAAAAAAAAAAGAAAATTCTAAAATCACATGTTTAAAATTATATACATCGAGTTTATGAAATATAGTTATGTTAGAATAATAGGATTAAGAAACTGTCTTAAAATTTCCTTAATGTTGTAAAGCTGCTCAAACTTGAGGTGTTTTTAAAACTCTATTTACATAAAAACATACTTGTTAAGTATTTTAAGTGTCTACATAATATTCCTTTGAATCACCATAATTTTTTATTCCCTTATCACTAAAGTTCTTTGCAGGGTTTTTTGTGATTATAATTTCAGTGAATTTCCTTTTTTTTTAATTTTTTTTAATTAATTTTATTTATTTCTGTATGTGTATGAATATCTTTGTACAGAGATTTTTCTGCACAGAACTTCACTGTTCTTTGAGATGCTTTATTATAATAAATTCCAAGAAATGCAATTTATGAGCCAAACAATATGAATCACTTTTCCATTGGTTGGGTGGCTAAATGCCTGCTTCTTTTCAGTTTGTGTATTACTTGCTTGTCCTGTACTTAAATTCCGTTGTACTTACTACTTATAAAACCTTGAATGATCCTTACTGCTGACTTTTGAGTTTTTCTGTAGAAGAGTTCCACTTTTACTTTAAAGAGCTACCATAAAGCAGTAGGTTTAGAGGAAGTCCTCATAAATACAACAGGGACATTTATAGACTTCTGTGGGGTTTCTGTAACTGTACAGTGGAAAACTCTATTCTTCAGAGCTTAGGGCATAATATTTTCCTCACTGAGCAGTTAAGAAAGCTAAGCAACACAAAGAACAGTGTAAGTATGTTAAGAGCAATTTAAAAAATAACCAAATCTTGGGGCTGGAGAGATGGCTCAGTGGTTAAGAGCACCGACCGCTCTTGCAGAGGACCCAGGTTCAATTCCCAGCACCCACATGGTGGCACATGCCTTTAATCCTAGTACTTGGGAGGTAGAAGCAGGTGGATCTCTGTGAGTTCAAGGCCAGCCTGGTCTACAAAGTGAGTTCCAGGCCAACTGGGGCTATAGTTGAGACCCTGTCTGAAAAAAAAAAACCCAAATCTATAAAATACTTAAGTAAAAGTTAAACTCACAGTTTAAGACAATTGTTTTAAATATATATTTTTTTAATTTTATTTATTTTTGTATGTGTATGAATGTACTGTCTGCATGTAGTTTTGTGCACCCGTGTCGTGCAATGCCGCAGAGGTCAGAAGAGAGTCTTGGATTCCCCTGGAACTGGAGTTCTCCTGGAACTGGAGTTCTCCTGGAATTGAAGTTATAGACTGTTCTTAGCCACCATGTGGGTGCTGGGGATCGAACCCAGATCCTCTGCAAGAGCAGTTGGTGCTCTTAACTGCTAGGCTATCTTTCCAGCCCCAAGACAATTGTTTTAAAGACCACATATACTCTCATTGTTTCAAGATTTGATTCTTTTGTTTTTGTTTTTGTTTTACGTATTTATTTATTTTTTGTATTTTTGAAACAGGGTCTCCCTGTATTCCCAGCTGGCCTAGAACTCACTTTGTAGACCAGGCTGGCCTTGAACTCACAGAGATTCTCCTGCCTCTGTCTCCTGAGTACTGGGATTAGAGGTGTGTGCCACCGAAATGAGCTGATTTTTATTTTATTTTTCATTTTTTTATGTTTTCATTTTTAAAATTTATATTTTTTTGTACAAGATTATGTTACAAATTGAATCTAGACCAGTGTTCCCCTCCCACCCCACCCCCACCAGATTTCTGTTTCAGTCAGTTCTTTGATGCAGTCTTTTCTGTTGTTGGTGTTGTTGTTGTTCTTTCCAATATGCATCACTCCCAACAAGAAATACTTACAACTAGGTGATTGGCGCTAGCATCCACAGATGAGGGATACCATTCATTGTTTGTTTTTCTGGGACTGTGTAACTTCACTTAATATAATGTCTTCTAGCTCCATCCATTTACCTGCAAAGCTCATGATGTCATCTTTCTTTATCGCTGCATAGAACTCCATTGTGTAGATGTACCACATTTTCTCTATCCACTCATCAGTTGAGGGGCACTTGGGTTGGTTCCAGCTTTTTGCTATTGTGACAGAGCTGCAATAAACATGGCTGTGCATGTATCTCTGCGGTAAAAAGAGTCTTGTGGGTATATGCCCAGGAGTGGTATGGCTGGGTCAGGTGGTAAGCTCATTTTGAGTCTTCCAAGGGTTCTCCACACTGCTTTCCATAGTGGCTGTACAAGTTTACATTCCCACCAGCAATGGATGAGTGTTCCCCAAGATTTGATTCTCTGCAGCAAAACAAAGTTTTGTCTTTCAAGACAGAGTTTCTCTATATAGCTCAAGCTAGCCTCAAATGCATTATAGAGCTGAAGCTGGCCTTGAACTCCTGAACCTCCTGCTTTATTTTTCTAGTTTCTTGTTGCTTTTTAAGAAATGAGGTCTGTCCAGCCTGGCTCCTGGATTCAACTGATTCTTCGGCTTCAGTCTTCTGAATAGTTGGAGCTACAGGCATGTACCATCACTCCATCACAATTGTTATGTTTTCTTTCCTATATGTTGTAGAAATTTATAGATAAGAAACTCATCTCATCTCTAGATCTCTAGCTTTAGTAGCACTTTTTTTTTTTTTTTTTAATTTGTTTTTTTGTCTTTTGAGACAGAAGGGTCTCGATGCTTCCAGCTGTCCCTGAACTCGCTATGTAGACATGCTGGCATGACGCACAGAGATCCACCTGCGGGCGCTCTGGCTGGGTCCCAAGAGCCTAGGTTTAAAGGCGAGGCACCAACATGCTGAGGACAGGGTGCTAGGTATTTTTAAATAACTGAATTTGTTTTTATTTTAATGTTACAGGGACTTTTCAGGTGCTATAGGAAAGCTTTATGTAGGTTAGATATAAAATAGAAAAATAAGGCACAGTTGCCTAGCGGCTCAATTTGTAATGTGATCACGGTCGTGTTAAAGCGAGTAAGGGAAAAAAAATCCACTTTAATTCCATTCATTAAAGCAAATGACAAAACTGTTTAGTGATTATTTGGGTTATGACTGGGTTTAGAAAAATACTTGTGGTTAAATTTTTATCTTACATTCTTGGGTCATATTTTCTTTGCTTTGCCCTGGAGAGCCCCAGGATCCAGCTGTGGGAGTGAATCTTGGGTGTGGGGTTAAAATTTTTGTAGTTTATTTACATTTTGTTATTGTTGGGGGGTAGTCTTTTTCGAGACAGGGGGGGAAAGGGTCTCCCTGTAGCCCGCAGCGGGTGCCGGAAAAAGTAACCCTCTGTATGGGGCAGGCTGGGCCTTGAACTCAACAAAAGATCCGCCCTGCCTCGCCGGGGGGGGATCCAAGTGCTAGTGTGATTAAAGTGGCCGGTGCGCCACCATGCCCCCAGGGGCTTTGAGCTTGTTGAATCTTTTTAAAAGGAAAGGAAAAAGAACATGGGTATATGTGGTGGCTTTACACCTGAATCCCAGCACTCAGGAGGATGACCTGGAGATTGCATGGGTTAAAGCCAGCCTGGTTGCATAATAAGATCACGAAGATCCTGTCTTTTTTTTTTTTTTTTTAAAGGAATAAAGGAAGGAAGAAGGGAGAGAATGTGGGAAGGAAGAAAAAGAGGAAGGAAGGAAAGAGAAAAGGAAGAGAGGAAGGGAGAGAAGGAGGAAAGGAGAGAGAAAAGGCAGAAGGGAAAAAAAGGAGGGCAGAAGAGAGGGAGGGAGGGAAGGAGGGAGGAAGAAAGGGAGGGGCCAGCTTCTCACCTTTCAGTGGGATATTTATAGATATGTAACTAGGCCACTGTAATACACTCATATCTGATTGCGTAAACATGGCTTAGAGTAAAAAGAGGCTTCTCATCCTGTCTCCCAAGGTAACTCCTTTTTCTGTGATTGTTACCCCCACTTTCCTAGATGCTCATGGTTAAATCCTTGCAATCCTTCCTGATTTCTCGAATGTGTAATCATCTCTAGCTCATAACACATCTTCACTTTCTCTCTTGCTCTCTTCCATTCTGTTTTCCATTGTCATCACCTTAGCACTAGGGATCATTGCTCCTAGACCATAGCAGTCTAACTGGTCTCTCTGCATTTTCTCCATTGTGTCTTACATGGTACTACCACCCCCTGAAATAGGAGCAACAGTCAAAATGGGCTTTTTTATTGCTTCCTGCATATGCTGTCTATATTGCCAGCCTTTTATCGGGAAGAGTAACTGCCCCACTGCCTTTCCCCACCCCAAACCTGCCTTCCTGATAATGCTTCCTGTTTTCCTCCTGTAGCCTTAGCTGGTGAGGCTCCCATTTCTACCCATCAGGTACTAATCCACCAGTACCTTCACTGTATTAGCACTCATTTTTATTCTACATGCATTAAGAAAACGTGTGCCCTTGATGGACAGAGTACTTATGATTTAGCTACACTGGCTGGCCAGTGAGCTCCAGGGATCTCCCCTCTTAGTCCTCCAGAGTGTTTCTTACAGTTACCAGTAAGATATAAGAAACGGGAATCAGGCTGGAGAGATGGCATTAAGAGCACCAATTGCTCACTCTTGCAGAAGACCCAGGTTCAATTCCCAGCACCCACATGGTGGCTAACAGCTATCTGTAACTCCAGTTCCAGGAAAATGTATCACCTTCTGACTCTACAAGCATCACACAACACAAGTGCACTTGCAGGCAATATACTCATACACATAAAATAAAAATAATCAAATATTAAAAAAGAAAGTGAATGAGGTATGTATGATTTTTTGTTATTATTTAGAAAATGGCTCATTTTAGAGAACATAGCAATCACTTCCATTCTAAAAGTCTTAAACTCTCAGTAAACCCCCACTGCCTTAGACAGTAATAGATGGAAAGGTGAGAAGATGGACTTTGATGTGGCCTGAACCTGGTTTGAATTCTGTTTCTGACTGGCTATAGGACTCTATGTGCATTACTAAATTTCTCTCTCTTCATATAAAATGAGCCAGATCATAACCTTCTCACAGAATATTTGAAAGGATCAAATAAGACAAATTTGTATGAGATGTACTTTGTATGACAGCTGACATGTAATAAATAATAGTGATTATTATCATGATTATGATAATGCTAACTTCTCAGTTAGTGTTTGTAAGTCATTCTAATGAGCTACCAAGAATTTTATTTATCCCTTCTATAACTCCAATGATTGATTACACAAGCCATATGTCCTAGTTACTCTCTATTGCTGTGATAAAAAAAACAACAACATTGACCAAAGCCAACTTGAGGAGGAAAACGTTTATTTCATCTTACATCTCCCAGGTCACAGTTCATCACTGAGGGAAGCTAAAGCAGGAACTCAGGGCAGGAATGTAGAGGCAGGAGCTGAAGCACAGACTGTGGGGGAATGCTGCTTACTAGCTTGCTTCCTGGCCTGTACTTAATCTTCTTATACAACACAGGACCACCTTCCCAGGGTGGTACCACCCACAGTGGACTGGACCCTTCCAGTCCCTCAACAGTCAAGAAAATGTGCCATAAACATTACCACAGATCAGTTCAATGGAGAAGATTCCTCAGTTGAGGTTCCCTCTACCCACGTATGTCAAGTTGACAATAGAGGGATGGAGACTCTTGACATTGACCTTCACATGCCTACATAGGAGAAAACACACACACACACACACACACACACACACACACACACACACGAACTTGCAACTCAAAGGCAGTAAAACATTAGAATATATGTTATAAAAGGAGCATTAAAACACTATTTTTTTTATATTTTTTTGTCTTTTTTTTTTCCAGCTGTCCTGGAACTCACTCTGTAGATCAGGCTGGCCTTGAACTCACAAAGATCCACCTGCCTCTGCCTCCCAAGTGCTAGGATTAAAGGGGTGCGCCACCACACCCGGCCATAATCCTATTTTTTTTCTTTTTATTGTTGTTAAACTTTTTCCGTACATCATACATCCTTTCTCAATCCAATTTAGAGTCCCTTCCCTTTCCGTGCTCCCACCCCACCTGAGTCCCTGCACTCTGCCATACATGTCTTGCATCTTTTTCTGAGTCTTTCCAGAGGTTCTTTTTTTTTCCACATGCAGGGGCTTATTGTTTTGGGGAGTACTTCACTGTTTCAGTCTTTTTTCCCCCCAGTTCTTTTGTTGTTGTTCTCTCCAACTTGTATTTATAGATATATATGTATATATGTACATATATATATACATGTATACATACACATATCACCTGAATTGGAGGGTTCTCTTTTCTTTTTTTGGCTAAAAGATGTCATGTTTTCCTTAAGGAAGTGTTTAAAGGTTCCTCCTTGGCAAGCCCAAACAACCATTAATCTTGCCCTTGTGCTCCACACTGGGATCTTTCTTTCCCCTTATTTGGTCACCAAATGAGGTCCAGTAAGCAACTGCATCCTATCTTGATCTTCCTGTACTGGCCTCCATGATACAGCTTGGGGAGTCCTACAATGGCAGTCTATACTCTGAAGAGGCTGAAATCCCAGTAGCTGCTCAGTCCACAGCTGGATGGCTCAGCAGTCCCCATCTGGCACCAAAGGTCTGGAGGACTCTTGGAGAGACGTGAGTCTTCAGTCCATATTGGAAGGTTGAAAAGCTGTGTCTTCTCATGTCTTTGAAGAATGGAAAAAGCAGTGGCAGCCACAGAGTAGATGTACTTGCCAGTAAGAATTAAAGACAGGCAAAACAACAGTGCTCTCTCTCTCTCTCTTTCTTTTTTCTTTTTGTCTTTTTACTAAGATCTCAAGTTTTATATCTGAAGTACAATTTCTCAGGCCTTACTGATTATTTATTTCTGGTTATACGTTCCTTTTGGATGCTTAAGGCCACACAGTTAGCCCAGATTAACCCCAAGGTTTTTGTTTTCTCAAGATCAGTTGAGGATCTGGTCCTCAGGGGTCACTCAGGGTTTTTTTTGTTGTTGTTGTTGTGTTGTTGTTGTTTTTGGAGGGGGGTGGGTGGGAGCCCCTGGCTCCTTTTGGCTTTTCATTTACCAGTTCCATCCACTCTAGGACAAAATCAGGTCTTGCTAGACCAGGCTTCCCTTTTTGAAGCATGAGCAGACTTTCCTCTTTATAGACTGGACACTGGCTGAAGTCCCATTAGTGGGTCTCCAAGACCTCTCTACACAGGAAGACTGGTGACTCACATTTGCAGGGCATTTCAAGAGATGCCGCCATGCATAGTCCCCTGACTTAGTTGACCTCTGAGGGCAAGGAACAAAGTTATCCCTTAAGTCCCTTGGCCAAATTAGTATGGGTGTTAACTATGGTCATTAAGCACCCAGAAAGGCTAAGTTACACCAGCCCAATACATCGCACCTATACTAAAAATATGTCTTCTGAAAACAAACTGTATGTTATTTCCATATCATATTTTTTGATTCGCATTTTTCCATTTTAATTTTATATTACTCAAAAATATGCATACATACCCACCACCATATACCAAAAATCCAAAGTCTGAAAATAAGTGGTAGGTTAATTATAGAACTTGCCTAGGAATTCACAATATAAGAGCACAGTTGTTTTCAGATCATGAGGAATATAACATTAATGTTGCTCAGTTGCCTTACAACTAGGTACTTGGTACTAGCATCCACAGATGAGGGATACCATTCATTGTTTGTTTTCTGGGACTGTGTTACTTCATTTAACATAATATCTTCTAGTTCCATCCATTTACCTGCAAAGTTCATGATGTCATCTTTCTTTACTGCTGCATAGAACTCCATTGTGTAGATGTACCACATTTTCTCTATCCACTCATCAGTTGAGGGGCACTTGGGTTGGTTCCAGCTCTTCGCTATTGTGAAGAGAGCTGCAATAAACATGGCTGTGCATGTATCTCTGTGGAAGGATGAGTCTCGTGGGTATACACCCAGGAGTGGTATGTCTGGGTCAGGTGGTAGGCTCATTTTGAGTCTTTTAAGGGTTCTCCACACTGCTTTCCATAGTGGTTGTAGGAGTTTGCATTCCCACCAGCAGTGGATAAAACACTATTAAAGATTGTGCTGTTCAGAAGTTAGCAAATAGGCAAGAACTGGGTTTACCTTCAGAGAAAACCAGCACTGCATCACCTGGAATGTTCTGAGGAAACCACTTCACCAACCATTTCTCAAAGGTGCGGGATTGTCCCTCAGCCAGATTTAGACAGAAGACATGGAGGAGTTGCAGGGTGGCACTTAGTACCATCAGGAGCAACGTCCAACACAAAGTTGATCCGTTTGACACAGAGTTTATCACTTGTGTTTGCCTTGATTTAGAATGCAAGATGAAGCACCGAGTCACATCATCTCTGCCTTACTCAATTGTAAAGCGTGTTTTACAATCTTATTTTTTTTATAGGGATCACATGCAGTGGTCTAAAGAAGAAGAAGAAGAAGCTAGAAAAAAGGTGGAGGAAAACTCAGCTGCAAGAGTTGATCCAGAAGAACAAGGTAAAGCCAGGCTCCCTGCTTGACCTCCGATGGCGCCTTTCACACTCGTCACTTTTCCTCCTCCTCACTTCACTGCATTTGAGAGTTCTAAGCTTCTACCTAAGCCATTCGGTCCATTTGCTCCCTTTGGTAGGATTCCCAGTTCTTCCTGTGTAGTGGGACCAAAATTAATGAAATAAATTATGTATTCACCCTATAATTGGTCTTTTGGTAGTCATATTGCTTTTTCTGGGAGATACACATATGGGTGGCATTTTAAGCAAGACATGAAAATGCAACTTTAAAATTTTTCTTCTTGCTGTGCCACTTTCAATGTGCTGTTGTGCATTCACTTGCTAAAATCTTTGAACAAATTCAGAAACTTTGAGTAGAAAAAGTCAAATCAAGGCTGGAGAGATGGCTCAGTGGTTAAAAACACTGGCTGGTCTTACCAAGGACCCGGTTCAATTCCCAGCACCCACATGACAGCTAACAACCATCCTGACTCCAGATCCAGGGGATCTGATGCCCTCTTTTGACCTCCATGGGCATTGCACAACATGGGTGTACTTACATACATGCAACCAATACACTCATACACACAAAATAAAAAGAAAAAAGAAAACATTAAAAAAGTGAAAAAGTCATATCAAAATGTTGCTGGTCTTTTAGGATAAGTGTGTGTGTGTGTGTGTGTGTGTGTCTGGTGTGTGTGTCTGTGTGCACATGTATGTGTACATGCATGTGGGGGTGCACTCACCCATGTGTGCCTGTGTAGAGGCCAGAGGCCAGCACTCTCCATCCTGTTTTTTTGAGATGCTCTCCCCCTGAACTTGGAGCTCAACCTTTGGCTGGACTGAGTGGCCAGAGTAAGCTCTCCGGAAGCCTGCTGCCACACTGGTCTCCGTGCAGGTATTAGGGATCCAAACTCAGGACTCCTGCTTGCACAGCAAGCACTTTACCCACTGAGTTACCTCCTCAGCCCAGGATAAGGTTTTAACAGGGATCAAAAGCACTTTTATTAGAAGACTTTATATGTAGTGTTTAATTCAGATAAGCCCATGATAACCTTTATAAATAGCTTTAAAAATGGCAGAAAGACAGGAGCTGTTGTGCATTGTTGGTGGAAGTGTTTGAAAGGAACTATGGAAACCGTGTGGAGGCTCCTTAAAAATTAAAAATGTGGGGCTAAAAAGCCGCTGCAGCCATTAAAGGCTCAGGTTCACAACCAAAAATTAAAAATGGAACTCCTGTATAATTCACCAATTCAGTTTTAAGCTAGAGTTCAAACTCAAAAAAAAAAAAAAAAAAGTTATCTGCTCCAGGGAATGTCAGAGGATATCCCCCACAGACTGCTAGACCTTAATATAAAGGATATACTGGGTTTCAAGTTGCTTTGCTAAATAAAGGTCTGAAGCCTCAGACATTTAGAAATGCTTATGACATACCAAGACAGAATCTTTTGGATCATTTAACAAGAATGAGATCTAATCTTTTAAAGAGCATCTGAAAATTTCTTAAAGGATAGGATAAAGAACAAGTACACAGTGTTCCTATAGCACAAATGGGGAATTACCAGGAATACTTCAAGCAAGTACCTTCTCCACTAAGAGAACTTGATCCTGATCAGCTTCGAAGGTTGCATACATTTGGCAACCCCTTTAAGCTGGATAAAAAGGGTATGCTGATAGATGAAGCAGATGAATTCGTGGCTGGACCTCAGAATAAGCATAAATGACCTGGAGAACCAAATATGAAAGGAATCCCAAGAAGATGCCGGTGTATGTCCCCACTGCTAAGGAAAAAAAAAGTTATTAACATGGGATGTTCTTTTTTTTTTTTGGTCTTTTTGACACAGGTCTCCTGTAGTTCCAGCTGTCCTGGAACTCACTTTGTAGATCAGGCTGCTTTGAACTCACAGAGATCCACCTGCCTCTGCTTTCCAAGTACTAAGATGAAATTGGACATTGGATGTTAATAGCAGCAATATTCATGATAGGCAAAGATAGAAGCAATCAAAATTCAGGTGTTAGTAAGCAAGCATTCAAATACTATTAAACACTGTCCTGGGCCTGGCAAGATGGCTCAGTGATTAAGAGCACTTGCTGCTCTGGCAGAGGACATGGGTTTGGTTCCAAGCACCCATATGGCAGCTAACAACCATCTTTGTTGGCCTACAGCCATCTATATATAACTCCAGTTCCAGGAAATCCAATAACAACTTCTTCTGTCCTCCACAGGCACTGCACACAAATGGTACATTAATATACATGCAGCCAAACATTCATGCACATAAAATAAAAATAAATAGTACATGTAAATATTTTTTAAAAGAATGTCCTGTACACAAATCAACAAAAAGATAAGCAAGTTTAGCTTTAGAGGAAAAAACGGGGGCTGGAGAGATGGCCTAGTGGTTAAGGGCACCTCTTGCAGAGGACCCAGGTTCGTTCCCCAGCACCCACATGGCAGCTGAGAACCGTCTTTAACTCCAGTTCCAGGGGAATCCCACGCCCTCTTCTGACCTCCTCGGCATTGCACGACACGGTTGCCCAAACCTACATGCAGACAGTACACTCAAACACATAAAAAAATAATAAATTAAAAGAAAAAAAAAAACGGTGCCATGCCAGGGCCTGGAAAATAGTATACCTTATGCTCTAAGGACACACTTCAGCAGGTACTCCTCAACCATTCAGGGCCTGCCACCTCAGATGAATAGATAATAAGATGTGCTAAACAGTGGTGATTGCTGGGGTGGGGGGTGTAGTTACTTAATGTGGTTAGAGTTAGAATTAGCATTGTGGAAAGATTTCAGAGATTTTTCTTTCACAACAATGTGAATAGACCTGAATGGCTAAAAAGCTAAATTTTTACATTGTGTGTTTTTACCACAATTTTTAACAATAGCAGACTGAAAAAATTTTTTTAAAGAAAGTGCTCAGTGTCCTTCTCAATGTGTAGCTAGGAATCCATAGTTACTTTGCCCAGCTCCTATATCTCTATATGGGAGTTTCTACCTTATTTTTCTTAAATAACTTACATCCTCTTTAGAACATCTTCCCCCCCTTTTTTGTTTGTGTTTGTGTGCATGTTTATATGTATGTAGGTCCATATGTGTGTGTGTGTGTGTGTGTGTGTGTGTGTATGTGTGTATGTGTGTGTGTGCATGTGTGGGTGGAGACCAGAGGTCAACCTCATGTTCCTCTGATGGTAGTCATGTTGTTGTTGTTGTTGTTGTTGTTATTGTTTTGAGGCATGGTCTCTCACTAACCTAGAACTCATCAAGGAGACTAGGCTGGCTGGCCAGTGAGCCCCAGGGAATCTACCTGTCTCTACCTCCATATCCCTGGGAATTCAAGTATGTGCCACCATGCCAGGTTTTGGGGGGGGTTGTGTAGCATAGGTTCTGGGGACCAAACTCAGGTCCTCATGCTTTTGAAGCACACACTTTACTGACTAAGACAAATCCCCAGACCTGTCTATACCTACCTAGCATGGGATTACAAGCATGTGCCACCATTCCCAGCTTATTTTATTTGGGGTCTAGAAATCAAACTCAGTCCCTAAGGCAAGTACCTTACCAATTGCACTATCTCACTGTATAGCTCTGGTTGGCCTAAAACTCACTATGTAAATGAAAGTAGCCTCAAACTTGCAATGATCTTTCTACCTTTGCCTCTCAGGTGCTGGGACTACAGATATGTGCCACCATGCCTGGCTTTTCTTTTGTTTTTAAAAAAATAGTTTATTAGAGCCAGACATGGTAGTGCATACCTGTAATCTCAGCACTTAAAAGACTGAGACAGGAGGATCACCATAAGTTTCAGGCTATCCTGGGCTATATAGTAAGCTTGAGGCAACCCTGGGCTACATAGTTAGAGCTAATCTAAAAAATAAAAATAGTCCTGCAGAGGTGGGTCACCATTCTTCTTGTTCAGGGAGGTCTTGGAGAGCCACTAATGGGACTTCAGCCAGTGTCCAGTCTATAAAGAGGAAAGTCTGCTCATCCTTCAGAAAAGGAAGCCTGGTCTAGCAAGACCTGATTTTGTCCTCATGTGGATGGAACTGGTGATGAAAAGCTGAAAGGAGCAAGGCACTCCCACCCCCCTCCCTCCCCCCAAAACCCGAGAGACCCCTGAGGATCAGATCCTCAATTGACCTCAACAAAACAAAACCTTGGTTAATCTGGGCTATCTGTATGGCCTTAAGCATCCAGAAGGAAAATACAACCAGAAATAAATAATAAGACCAGAGAAACTGCAATGCAGACACAAAACTTGAGATCTTAGTAAAAAGACAAAAATTTAAAAAAAATAAAAAAGAGAGCACCGTTGTTTGGCCTGTCTATAATTCTCACAGGCAGGCACATATGCTCTGTAGATGCCACTGTTTTAGGCACACCTCAAAGACATGACATACAGCTTTTTTACTTTTTAGCCTTCCAATGTGGCCTGAGGACTGCTGAGATACTCAGCTTGTGAACTAAGCAGCTAATGGAAGTTCAGCCTTCTCAGAAGATAGACTGACATTGTTGGATTACCTCGGCAGTATCATGGAGGCCAATGCAGGGGATCATGACAGGATGCGTGCTTACTGGACTTCATTTGGGGGCATAATATTTAAAGCAGAAGCACGTCAGTAAGGGTTTCCTTCTGCATAAGGTTTTATTGCAATGTAATGTCTTAATCATAGTCTACCATCAAATATTTTAGGAATATCTTTAATGTTTAGATAGTATATTAGTAGCATGCAATAATTACATCATAGGTTCTCAAGCAGAGGCAGTCTGTTGCAAGGACCTTCTCTGCTGCCAATTATCAAAGGCTGTTTAAAGTTAGAAAACTGATTAGAAATACTGAATATTATAGAAATGCACTTTGCTCAGTAATACTTGAGTTGTTGCAATATTAGACTATCCATTTGGTTGTTACAGAAAATCCTTAACTGCAATTGATGGTTGTTGCCGTAATAGTATATTGCCTGTATTTCTACCTCTAGTAATGGGCATTATGTGCTAGATTTCAATATCCTTGAGCCTGGGCAAGTGCACAAGTCTTTTTAAAAAGAAACATAGTTTACTTGCACAAAACTGATCAGATCTGAGAGATCATTAATGCCCTTAAAGTGGTTTTTGTGGGTGTGAAACAAATGGTGAGAATTTGAATTGTTACCTTATTATAGTATTGAAATTAAGTCTACTTAATCTATCAAATCATGTTCATGCCCTGATTTTATGTACTTGTATCTATCAGTAAACATTGTGGAAAAAAATAAAAGACAGTATTGAAAGTTTAAAAAATAAAATAAAAATAATTTTTTTTTTTGGTCTTTTTGAGACAGGGTCTCCCTGTAGCCTCAGCTGTCCTGGAACTCACTCTGTAGACCAGGCTGGCCTTGAACTCACAAAGATCCACCTTAAAAAATAAAAATAATTTTTAAAAGTACCAAATAGATAAGAAATTATCTAATTTACAAGAGAGTTCTTAAATACTTTATTGTATTTTCACATTTTTAAACTTTTAAAAAATATTTATTGGGCTGGAGAGATGGCTCAGCAGTTAAGAGCACTGGCTGCTCTTGCAGAGGACCCAGGTTCAGTTCCCAGCACCCACATGGCAGCTAACAACTGTCTGTAACTCCAGTTCCAGGGAATCCAATATGCTTTCCTGAACTTAATGGGCATTGTATGACACAGATGCACTTACATACAAGCAGGCAGTACACTCATACATATAAAATAATAATAAATAAAATATTGTTAATTTATTTTTATTTTATGTGTATGAGTGTTTTGCCTACATGTATATAATGCCCACAGAGGCCAGAAGAGGACATCAGATCCCCTGGAACTGTAGCTATGGACAGTTGTTAATTGCCATGTGAATACTGGGAACCAGACTTATCTCCTCTGGCAGAACAGCCAGTGCTCCTAACCACTGAGCCATCTCTCTAGCCCTGAATTTTCAGTTTTACACATAGCACTTACATGGAGAAATAAAGTTACCAGTAGCATAGCAGCATCCTCTTGGTCCTAATCAGTTTCAGTACTCTTCCAGCCCCTCACATCCCTCACTGTTTCATCTTTTGTTACTCTGGCTTTGTTCTGATTCTGCTTACCATCTTCTCTTTATCACTCTTGTAGTAGTCTTGATGTTTCTCAGTAGTACACTGAGGAGTCAGCAGAGTATGGCTTATGAGCCAGATCCAACTTGCTATACTTTTCTCCTTAATTTTTTCACTGTTTTTGCATATTTATGTGTGTGTGTGCATGTGCACAGTTGTGCCTGTGTGTGTATGTGCATGTGTGAAGGCCTGAAGTTAATGTTAGATGTCTTACTCGATTGTTCTCTATTTTATTAAGGCACAGGTTTCTTGCTCAACTTAGAACTTGAATATTCTGACTAGTCTAATTGGCCAGCTTGAACCAGGGACCTGTCTCTACCTCCCGTATGCTGGGATGATAGGCACCACCACATCTTTCACAGGAGTTCTGGGGATCTGAACTCTGTTCTTCACACTTGCACAGCAGATACTTTATCCATTGAGTCCAGTGCTGGTTAGTTTCTATCACCATGCCACAAACCTAGACATACCTGGAAGAGGCCTGTGAAGCTGAATAGCACATGCCTATAGTCCCAGCACTCAGGAGGCAGAGCCAGGCAGATCTCTGTAAGTTCAAAGTCAGCCTGGACTACATAGTGAGTTCCAGGCCAGCCAGTGCTACATAGTGAGACCTTGTTTCAACAGAACATCAACCAACCAAACTGGCCTGTGGGCATGTCTGTGAGGCATTTTCTTGTTTGCTAATTGATGTAGAAACACCCTGTCCACTGTGAGCTGTACCATCCTTGGCTGTATAAGAAAGCTAGCATACCGTGAATCTGGAAGCAAGTCTATAAGTACAGTTCCTCCATGCTCTGTGCCTCAGTCCCTGCCTCCAGGTTCCTGCCTTTAGTTCCTGCCCTGACTTCCCTCACTTTTGGACTATTAGCTGGAAATGTAAGATAAAATAAACCCTTTCTTTCCTAAGTTGGTTTTGGTAAATTTTTATCACAGTAAGAGAAAGCAAACTAGAACAAGCCATATCTCTAGCCTGCTGCATCCTTTTATAAATAAAGTTTTATTAGAACATAGACATATTAATTAGTTAACATATTATCTGTGGCTGCTTTTGAACTGTAACTAGACAGCTGAGTGGTTGCAACAGAGACTATACAAATCACATAAAACACTAAACTACCTCTATGGCCCTCTCTAGAAAAGCTCTTCCAAAGCTAGAATTCTGTTCTAGGTTGATCAGCTTCCCCGAGTCTCCGCAGGGGAAAATGTTTGCATTCCTCTGTGCAAGGCACTTAGTGAAAATGGCAAGTCCCAGCTGTTGAAGTGACATTAGTCTACAATAGAGGTGGAAATCTGAAGCAAGGCAGTTGGAGAGGCCAACCAGTAAAGGGGCCAGTGCCGTCCTATCTCGCTCTCTGCTGTCATTTGTATCCAGTGGCATTTATTTTTCCTTAATGGGAGTTCTTCCTTAATGGGAAGAACTTGTCCTCGGTGTCAAAGTGTCCCAGGGATAGACAGGAAAGAAGAGCACCTGACTGGGCAGTGGAATTAGTCTATTTATATGAGCTCCAACTGGGCAGTCCCTGAGTAGAATATGGCCAGGGAGTGTTGGGGTTGGATTTGAAGGCGCATACCAGGAGAAGGACTGCCCACAAGACAGCCAACTTCACATTCCTTTGCGGGAACTTGGTCACTGTTGATGAGGAAGTATGACTTCACTTCTCTGCCAGTGGCTGCAGACATATTTTCCAAATTACTCAGGATTCTGCTAGTAGGCACCTGGATGTGACAGAGAATCAAGCCCAAACTAAATTGAAAGTTATCAGTTGTTTAATTCATTTCCGGGAAATTAAAAGTTCTCCACAGTATTATCCATATATTATCCTGATAATATGAAAAACTAAGGATTTTTCTTTTACTCATTTTACTGTTTCTGTTCAGAATTTAAAGAGATGAGCAAGGCTGATAATGTGCTCTTAAAGTGCTCTGTATGTGGCTGCCTACTTTGTCCTATTTATGTTAACAATGAACTTGAGTGAAGCTAATGAGAAGGCTATTTTAGGGCCTTGGAAACTGCAGTAAAGGAAAATGACAGTTCCCACAGAACCATAGTGTGACCAAAATAGAACTGTGGTGACTGGCCTCTCTATAGAAAGGAAAGGCAGGCAGGCGCAGGCTGGTGGCACCAGTCTAAGGCATTTGCTTTCTTATTAGTGTGCCCAGTCTTTTCTGGGGACCAAAGATTCCATTTCAACAAGACTCAAAGAAGTAGGCTCTCCTCTGGGTCTTTCCTGTAACCCTAACTGCTCAGTGGGGTCTGTGGTGTCAGAGGATGACCTCAGAGAGAGGAACATGTTGTAGGGTGGCTTTCTTATCACATTTAAAGGAAGGTTGTACAAAGAATAGCTAAGCCTGCCAGGAGGGTGGGACAGAAAAAAAAACCTGTTCTGAGGAACTGCTGAGTGACAGGATATTACAGTGAGGGCCACCTAGCAAAGTTTCTGCCAGAGATCATAGACACAGCAGTCTGAAGAAGCCCAGGGAGGCTTCACATTCAGTGTTGCATGCATCTGATGAATATGGGTTAGGTAAGTAGATCCCTTAGAAACTCTGCTCCAAGACTTAGTGAGAACCCCAAAGAAGCCTTGACTTTGCTCTGCCACCAGAGCCTCTGTTAACTCATCTTTTCTTATCTAAGAGAGTCCGAAGTGTTTGTAAGAGCCAATTTTCTGCCATAACAGAAGATTCCATATGCAGAGCATTATACAGCAGGCACACTGTTTATTGATCCTATCTCCTTTAATAATGCCACTAGAAGGAAATACTGGTTGTTCTTCTGTGCTGGCCAACACTGCTCTGTTACTCCCTCTTCTCCCATTCCTCACCCATTGTCCGAGCTGTTGGTGAGAACAGAAGTCAGGAAACACCCTCACAATCTGAAAATAGGATCTTCTGCATGATAAATAATGGTCTTTTGCTGTAGAATGGTTATCGGCTCATTTGTATAATTAAAATGTATAGCATCCCAGCTCTAGTTAGCAATATTTCAATTAGATTGCCTAGATTAATGATTTTTAATTTCACATTTCCTTTTCCTAATTACTTTTCAATTTTATTATAGCTCATATTTCTTTTAAAAGCAAGTTAACTCAGAAAAATGAAAAAGATATATTTGGCATTTTTGGAGTTAACATGATTATATTTTATA
Organism: Rhizomys pruinosus; assembly: GCA_009823505.1. Taxonomy (NCBI): domain Eukaryota; kingdom Metazoa; phylum Chordata; class Mammalia; order Rodentia; family Spalacidae; genus Rhizomys; species Rhizomys pruinosus. The sequence continues at coordinate 29,841 of VZQC01004444.1, forward strand.
ATTTCCTTAAAAAGATCTCCAGTGTGCTGTATCTCAGCTGGTTGTATAGCAAATGTAATGGGTTTTTAAAACTTAATAACAAAAGCAGCTGCTATTTCTACTTAAAAATATCCTTGTAAATAAACTACCTACCTAGGGTAAGTTGTCTATGTCAAGCACATAATGAAAGAGTCTTGCTGTACCTTATACAGTGAATACCTTACCACTAAAGAGAATGTTCCATGTAGGAAAAAAAAAGAGTGTATCTAAAAGCTCTGTGCTGATAAATATAGAATACCTGCTTATAAGATGGCTTTGGCTGCTTAAAAATTCATGCAATGCCCTTAGAATTACACTTTTAATTTTGTAATTTTAGGAGTTTTCTTTTATTAGACAGTGAACTTCATTCAGTGACATGTGGAATTTTCCAACTTTGAGAGTTCAGGTATTTGCGTAATTGATGTGCAAAAATAACTTTAAACTGCTTTTTGTTACATTTGCTTTTGGCAACTTAGAATAAATTTTCATAATTCATATTAATCATATCATATATGCCAGATATATAAATGTTTTAATTCAGTTATGATGTTCAGGGTGATTCAAATGAATTCTGAATATTTAAGTGTAGTTAGTATGCTATATTCTTTCTTCCACTCAGCAGTATGAAATTTAATGAGTGAATAATTGAGAAGTTACCTCATCAGGCTATGATAAAACATCACTATATCATTTTTATTGTCATTGGCATAGAGCAATTCACTCCAGACAGCTGACAACTCAGGACAACAAAAAGAAAAAGATGTTCCTCCAAGAAAAATCTGTGATTCATACACCTGTTAGGCAGCCGATAGGACAAGATGAAGGCAGCACAGCTTCTCCATACCATGTAGACTGACCTGAACTTGTGCCAATTAACAGTAGGTTGAGACTTAAGTTTTTCATTCATGGTCAGACAAGATCTCCTCCTGGTTCCCTGCCATTAATAGACACTCTTGCAGTTCTGAAAATTAAACCATACGTTGTCTTAGGCTCATAATTATGTTGAAGTTGATGTGCATCTGTGGGGTCTTGGAAGCTGCCACTCATTCTTGGGAAGTGTGGCGTTCGCAGCATTGATGGAAGACAGTGGTGAGTGCAGCTTTAAAACACCAGCATGTTCTGGCCATCCGTGCTGCCTCTGCTTTGTTTCTATTCTGCAAACCCATCTACAATCATGGAATCATCGTGTAACCTCCTACAGCTTGTATTTTACATCATTCAAAGAACAGGGCTTAATTGATTCTGTACTTCTCATCTCTTTTAATGAAGGTTGACTTTAGTCAGTATTTTTTTTTTTTTTTTGGTCTTTTCGAGACAGGGTCTCCCTGTAGCCCCAGCTGGCCTGGAACTCACTCTGTAGACCAGGCTGGCCTTGAACTCACAAAGATCTGCCTGCCTCTGCCTCCCAAGTGCTAGGATTAAAGGTGTGCGCCACCATGCCCAGCTAGTCAGTATTATTTTTACAGTTTACTCACACTGATTGTAACTCAGACCGAGGTTTTAATGTCAACTTGATGCTTTATAACTGAGAGGAAAGTAAAAATCAGAAGAGCAGATTATCTTGAGAGATATTTTGGAGGGAGTTCATATTGGCTTTATATTAGGAAGACAGTGCTATGCAGTGGTTAGGAGCCATGGGCTGCAGAGTCAAACAAAGCTGGTTGAGGTGCTGACACTTCTTTTTGGCTCGATGACCTTGGGAAAAATGTTTATGTCCTATTATACTGAATTCCTTTATATATAAATTGGAGATACAAGTTGTTGGTTCCCCTCAAGGAAGGAAAGAGACCACCCTCCAAAGTTATCTTTTTTATTTTTATTTGCTGTAGCAAAGACAGGTGAAGATTAAACTGACCGTGAACAGCCCAAATTTATTTAAGAAATAGACAGGTCCCACTTGTGAGAGTCTTTGGCTCACAAATCTCATCCCATGTGGGTGGAGGTGTCATATATAGCAAATAAATGAAAGGAAGGAGAGAAATAGAGGACCAGAGAGGAGGATAAGAAAGGGTGATGGGGTGAATGTGGGCAAAGTGCATCATACACATGTATGAAGTCACAGGAGAATTCATTGTTTTCTTTTTTTGGTCTTTTCGAGACAGGGTCTCCCTGTAGCCCCAGCTGTCCTGGAACTCGCTCTGTAGACCAGGCTGGCCTTGAACTCACAGAGATCCACCTGCCTCTGCCTCCCGAGTGCTAGGATTAAAGGCGTGCGCCACCACGCCCGGCTAGGAGAATTCATTCTTTTCTGCAGTTAACATGCACTAAAAGAAAGGGAGCAGAGGAGGGCCAGGCCAGTACAGGGAGGAAGAGCCACATCTTTTCTCGGAATGAGCAGAGATTGCTCAGCTCTCAGCACCATCCCTTTCTCACTCCCCTTATGACCTGGTGCTTTCTGTTACAGCAGCTGGTAGGTGCACCACATAGTATGGAAATTAGTGTTTTGCTTGCATGTATTTAAGTACACCTCATGCAAGTACCTGCAAAGGTCAGAAGATAGAAGAGAATGTTAAATCCCTGGAACTGAAGTTATGGCCAGTTGTTAGCAGCCTTGTGGTGCTGGGAATTGAACCTGGGTCCTCTGCAAGAGCAGCCAATGGTCTTAACTGCTGTGCCATCTCTCTAGCCTAATATGTACTTTCTCTAAGATAACAAAAACAGTTTTTAAGAAGCCAAAATTAAGCCAGGTGTGGTGGTACATGCCTTTAATTCCAGCACTCTGGAGGCAGAGGTAAATGGATCTCTGTGAGTTCAAGGCCAGCCTGGTTGATGTACATAGAAAGTTCCAGGCCAGCTGAGGCTACAGGGGGATTATGTCTCAAAAAAAAAAAAAAATCCAAGATTAGAACGTAGAAAATAGTTCATAGTGATTATAATCATCACAAAATTGATTGGCTGAATTGGCCAAATTTTCAGAGTAGGACTAAGTATCTTACACATTGATTTTTTTTTGGGGGGGGGTCTTTTTGAGACAGGGTCTCCCTGTAGCCCCAGCTGTTCTGGAACTCACTATGTAGACCAGGCTGGCCTTGAACTCACAGAGATCCACTTGCCTCTGCATCCAGAGTGCTGAGATTAAAGGCATGCACCACCACACCATGCTCTGATTTTGTTTTTAAGGGAATTAAATAAACCTCTGCATCTTTAACCTTTTACCAAATAAGTAAAATTATTATAACAACATTAAAGTTATTAAATAGGAAATTTAATTGTTGATAAATAATATATATAACATGTTTATAATATTTATCCAATGTATTTAGTTGTCAAAATAGTAGCCAGTATTAAATATAATTCATAATACAAATTAATATTTTTTTCTCTTTATTTTAGCTACATTTGAAAGTGATGCTAACAAATACTGGGACACATTTTATAAAACTCATAAGAATAAGTTTTTCAAGAATCGTAATTGGCTGTTAAGGGAATTTCCTGAACTTCTTCCAGTTAATCAAAAAATGAAAGAAAAAGTGGGAGATGCACCCTGGGATCATGTCAAAACTAATGCTGCAAATTCAAAAATTCAAGAAACAGAGACCCATTGTAAAGAAAGTTCTGACTTACCAGATGGCCAAAGCAAAGCAAGATCTGATTTTTCCAAACCAGCCTTGGAAGAGCACAGAAAAGGACATGGGAAGACTGAGCACTTTCCTGGTAGCAGTGCCACTTTCCGAATACTAGAGGTACTTGTTCAAGGGCCAAGACGGGAAATGACGGAATATGAAAATGTGCCCCCCCTCGTATTTCACAAGTTGTCCAGATTGTCTAGATGGAAAATGTCTAAATCGAATTAAATGCTCAGTATATGTATATGCATAAACAATATTTAAGGGACTCACATCTTTAATCAGTCATGTTTTTAAGTCTGTGGCTTTAATGTCATTTGTGTTGCTTTCTTGTTTTAATTTCTAACTTAGAGGTAGTTTTTAAGCCCTGATAAAGTTTTGGCCTTAATTTTTGCTCTTTGTTATTACCCTGTTTTTAGGTGAAATAGGAATAAGTGAGATGTATAATTTGCTGTAATCTAGTGTAGACATTGGTTTTCTATTTTTGAAGCTAAACCCCATCTTTCTGATTATAAAGGTAATATATGTTGATTACAGAGAATTTGCTAAAGAAAAGATAAGAGAAATAAAATTACCCACAATCCCACAAATTATTTAACCACTGCTAACATTTTACTGTTTTTTTCTGCTTTTATTTATACTGTGCATATGTTTTAAGGTTTTGCTTGTTCTATTTAATATTATATCATATGCACTTTTCCCTGTTTTTGTATGATCTCTATAAACATTTTCATAGCTATTGTCATAATACTGAGCATTTAAATTGTTTTCAGGTTTATTTTCTCAGCAAATGTATTTGGGTATAGACCTTACCTATATTTTCTTTTATCATTGGGTTAGATTTACTAGTTTATAATGTATGGAAACTTTAGAGCTCTTAAAACCTATTCCCAAAATTGCTTTCTAAGAAGCTCTACTAGGGGCTGGAGAGAAGAGCACTGGCTGCTCTCATCTAGGGTTCAGTTCCCAGCACCCATGACAGCTAACAACCGTCTGTTAATTCCAGTTCCAGAGGATCTGACATCTCATCTGACCTGCACAGACATTGTACAACATGGATGCACTTACACACATGCAGGCAGTACACGCATATATATAAAATAAAAATAACAAATAAAAATTTTAAAATAAGCTATACTAATTAATACTACCAGATGTGGTGGCACATGCCTGCAATCCCAGCACTCAGGAGCCAGACACAGAACTATCATAAGTTCAAGACCAGCCTCATCTACATTCCAAATTCCAAGAGAAGCTAGCCAGACCTATATAGTGAGAGCCTGTCTTTTAAAAAAAAAAAACACTCTATTAATGCCAGTTCCATAGCAGTATACATCTATTTCATTATATATTTCTTATTTAATTGACAGTTTTCTACTTTTCTTTTATTAAACAAAAATTAAATCTTGGGTGTTTTTTGTTTGTTTTGTGGTGCTGGGGTTTCAACCTAGGGTCTCAAACCTACAAGGCAAGTGCCTAGCACTCAGCCACATCCTCATCTCACTTTTTCCTTTTATTTTGAGATAGAGTCTTATTAGGTTTCCCAGGTTTCTGAGTAGTAGAGATCACATGCCTGTGTTACTAGGCACTTCTTACCTTGTATTAATTTTTTCTGTTTTTGTTACTCAGTAGGTCACAGAGTTGTTTAAGCCGAGAAGACTTTTATACTTCTTTTGCATTATGCCTATTACTTTTCTTTGCTTGTCTTTTTTTCTTAAGCCTTGCCCTTTTTCATATTTACTACAAGTGGTTTGCTGCTGCTGCCGCTATGTATTGGTCATCTATTAATTTGATTTTGTGGGTGAGGCTTTGGTGGATACAAAATTTTAAATGTTTCCGTAGTCAAACTTTGTTATTCTTGTGGTTTGTTTCACTTAGCCTTTGAATTTCAAATGTTCTGCTATACTTAGAGATCCAGTCATTTTTTTAATAGAAGGTCTGATACTGTGAAGAAAATGTAATGCATGTGTTTGTTTGCTCTCTTGATTTTAGGTTGGCTGTGGTGCTGGAAATAGTGTTTTTCCTATTCTGAACACCTTGCAGTGAGTTTTAAATGTTTTCTCCTACAGAATTTTACATATTTATGGGATGTTGAAAAACTCTGGAAATATGTCTTCATGTGTGTGCCAGGAGTGTTTTTAATTCCCATATAAAGAATGCTTAAAGCAAATTTCTTATTAACTAATGGCACATGAATTGGGGATTATTTGGAAAAAAAAGTGTTTCACAGCCATGGGTTCAAAGCATTTTTTAGGTTTGTTTATGTAGAAGACTGAGTAAGAGCAAGAGATTCTATCCTTCCACTTCACTCAGTGTCAGACACGATTTGCTCCTCCTGGGTACCTGGTGGCGACTTACACAGAAAATTGAATTTAAAGTGCACACCTCACTCGTCATCTGATTTTGTCATCATTTCTGAAGCAGCATCCAGTATAAACATTTGCATGTGATCACTGTGCCTAGATTTGAAGTTGTTTGAAGTGCTAGCCCCTAGCCCTGAACCTCAGAAAAGCAGAAGTTGATGAGAGCTACACAGATGTTCTCTTGACCTGCCCTTCCTGTTCCCCAACTTCTCACCTTTGTGATTCGTATTTCCATGATGAAAACATTGAAAATATACCTACCACAACTCTTCAACTCTCCAGATACCTTTTACCTAGGTGTTAGTGTCCAGGGTTCGTTCGTTCTTGCTTGCTTGCTTTTTCTTTTTCTTTTCTTTTTTTTTGTCTCTTTGAGACAGGGTTTCCCTGTAGCCCCAGCTGTCCTGGAACTCACTATGTAAACCAGGCTGTCCTTGAACTCACAGAGATCTGCCTGCCCCTACCTCCCGAGTGCTGGGATTAAAGGCGTTCAACATCACACCCAACTTGTTTTTTTTAATTTATACAATTTCCTTTACATTATTTTCCATTAAAATTAGCATAAGCACATTGCAGAACATTTCCGAAGGAGGAAGGTAGGGATCACTCACCATCCTAACATAGCCACCTGTGCAGTTTTCATTCTGCTTGGATATTTTTAAAATTTAACAATGAGATTATCTAAGCTTTTAATCATGAAAAATGTAAACCATTTGGGAAAGCAAAGAGTGGTTCAATGAATTTCCATAAACACACACCACCTTCACTAACTGTCATCAACATATTGTCAACACCATGACACTTCTGTTATTCAAGATGCATCTTCCAAAAGTCAGACGTTTTCCAGTGCTTTTATAAACAGATAGTAATTCCCTTGTATTATCTCATGACCAGTTAAAGTAGCAGGGGTAATGCTGATAAATGTGCCGTTCTGAATGGCCTTTCTCTTTTTGTGTTTATTATCTTTGTCCTTTTCTAGTTTCTAAGATTAGATTTTTCTGTTCTCTCATGTCACATAATCAGATTCTTTCACCCCATTGATACTTGAAATTCTTTTTTTGTTGTTTTTTTATTTTTCTATTTTTTTTGAAATTCTAATACATATATGTACCCTATTCTGCCAAGCAATTATATGTTGTTTATAACTGATCTCAATATTATTAAGCAAGTCATTTTAATTTCTTGATTCTCCAACTACTTTTTTTTAGACATTTTTCTATTTTATTATTTTTTTATGTGTATGAGTGTACTGTCTGCATGTAGGTTTGTGCACCTGTGTCATGCAATGCTGCAGGGGTCAGAAGAGGGCCTCGGATTCCCCTGGAACTGGAGTTGAAGACGGTTCTCAGCCGCCATGTGGGTGCTAGGGATCGAACCTGGGTCCTCTGCAAGAGCAGTCGGCACTCTTAACCGCTAGGCCATCTCTCCAGCCCCCTCCAACTACTTTTTATATTCAGGGTTGCCCAACTATACAGTATACTTAGAGTTCAGTGTGTGCTGTTTATTTAATCTCTGATTCCTCACTGTTCCTGCCAACTAAAAAATGGCAAGTTCTTGGTCCCTGCCTCCTCCTCATCCCCCTCCTCCTCCAACAAATCCTCCCTATGTAGATCATACTGACCTCAAACTTGAGATTCTTCCGGTCTGTATGTCCCAAGTGTTGGGATTATGTGTGTATAGGATTACACATATCTTTTGGCTTCTCTCTTCTGACTGTTTCTTCTTGGTTGTGTCTTTCTTTGCCTTATACTCATTATTTCAGAAACCATGATAGTTTAATAACCTTGGATAATTAATTCATCTTTAAAAGTCAGTCTTCCAAAGGGAGGGTTAAACTTTCCCCCACCTAAGAAATTATGTTTTATTATCTTTAGAGAGCACATGATTAATGATTTACATTTTCAGAATATTTTACCATAATTAGACTATCGGAATTGAGAGGTCAGATCGTTCTCCAAGGATCATTTAATTCTTAACCCCCCCTGCCAAGACAGTGCCTGCTGGTGTGATAGTAGTAGTGATACATATAATTCTTAACCCCCCTGCCAAGACAGTGCCTGCTGGTGTGATAGTAGTAGTGATACATATACCTGCTTGCTGGGAGAAGAGTCAAGGCAGTCAGCTGACTTTACCAAAAGGTTTTGGAAAGTCATTGTATGGTCACCAGACTTCAGCTTGGGATGCTGATGCAGTGGGAAATCTATCTCAGAGGTCATGCTGCCACAGTGCTTTCCTTTAGCCTGTAGGTTATTCTGTGTCTGAAAGGTATTCTATAACTATTCAAGGGTAGATGATAGACTGTTCTTATGTAGTAAACATACTTGGGTTCAGAAACACATTTTGAATTACTATTTTTAAAGGACCATCTTAGTTTTTAAGCTCCTTGAATGCAAAAGCATATTTCCTTTAATAATAATAGTAAATAACAACAACGACTATAATGACTGACATTTGTTGAATAGTTACTCCTTGAGTTGTGTTAGGCATCTTTCTAGAAACTGCCATATGGGGGCTGGAGAGATGGCTCAGCGGTTAAGAGCACCGACTGCTCTTGCAAGAGGACCCAGGTTCAATCCCCAGCACCCACATCGCGGCTAAGAACCATCTTTAACTCCAGTTCCAGGGGAATCCGACACCCTCTTATGACTTCCAAGGCGTTGCATGACATGGATACATTACACTCATACACATAAAATAATAAATAAAAAAGAAACTGCCATGTGAATCCATCCATACCAACCACTCTAGCTAGGTATCATATTTATTTCTGTTTTAAAGATGAAAAAAATAAGAGTTACAGAGAGATTAAGTGCCTGTCCTTTAGTCACACCACTAAATGGTGAAGCCAGAAGTCAAAACTTTGGAGACGAGGTTCCAGAGCCCTCTACCCCTTAGCCATAGACCACATAGGCATCTGAGTGGTAACTGAGGACATTTTAAACACATGTGACACCCAATAGGTTACAAGTCACAGTTATGTGGGTTTCATGGAAAATGGCAGAGGTATATTTTTAAATTTTATTTATCTATTTATTTATTCACTTTTTTAGGAAAGGGTCTCACTATATAGTCCAAACTAACCTTGAACTTAAATCCTCTTGCCTCAGCCTCCTGAGTGCTGGGAATAGAGTCATAGGCCACCATGCCCAGCAAAGTAACATTTTTATATGGTATAATCTTTTACTTTGGTTTTATAATGGTTAACTTTTCATAAACAAGTCCTATTTATGTACTTTTACTGCTTTGGACAGATCTTAAGTAAATGCCAATCCCTAATGCCACATGATAAATTAATTATATGTGAACATAGTATTTATCAACAAGAAGCCTTCTTTTTTTTTTTTTTTTCTGTATGTATATGAATGTATTGTCTGCATGCAAGTTTGTGCACCCGTGACGTGCAATGCCGTGGAGGTCAGAAGAGGGTGTCGGATTCCCCTGGAACTGGAGTTATCCTGGAATTGGAGTTTCGGACGGTTCTTGGCCGCCATGTGGGTGCTGGGGATCGAACCCGGGTCCTCTGCAAGAGCGGTCAGTGCTCTTAACCGCTAGGCCAACTCTCCAGCCCCAACAAGAAGCCTTCTAAGGCTATCTAAGCCTAGGCTGCTAAAATCATATTTGTGCTTGTATTCTATGTTTATTTAGAAGTCTACCTTGCCTGAAATGACTCTTGTATCAAATTGAGAGTTCTGATTTATGCTTCAAGCCTGTCTTTATGTTCTGCTGCATGCCAGCTTGTGTTCTTTAGATAAGATATACCACTCACTCCTGGCATATGACTCCCCCTTTTAAAAAATATTTTATTATTTTTATTTTATGTGTATGAGTATATTACCTGCATATCTGGAAGCGTACCAGTGTTCATGCAATGCTAGCAGAGGTCAGAAGAAAGAAGCATCAGAGCCCCTGGAACTTGAGTTAGAGATGGTTGTTAGCTAGGAATTGAACACAGATCCTCTGCAAGAGCAGTCAGTGCTCTTAACCATGAGCCATCTCTCCAACACTGACTCCCACATTTAATCTTTATAACCATCACTGCTTCTCAGTGAACAAGACCAGCCCCCCACGCCCACACTCCCCAGCAAAACTTTTAAGATTTATACTTCAGGATCCTAGTCCTATAATCCCTTTAAAAGTTGTATAAAACTTGGGACTGGAGAGATGGCTTAGCGGTTAAGAGCGCCGACTGCTCTTGCAGAGGACTTGGGTTCGATCCCCAGCACCCACATGGCGGCTGAGAACCGTCTTTAACTCCAGTTCTAGGGGAATCTGACTCCCTCTTCTGACGTCCATGGCATTGCACGACACGGGTGCACAAACCTACGTGCAGACAGTACATTCATACACATACAAGAATAAATAAAAAATAAAATAAAATAAATAAAATTTAAAAAAACTTTTTTTAAAAAGAGTTGTATAAAACTAGGCGTGCTCCCAACTATAAAATACATAAGAAGCCGGACATGGTGGTGCACGCCTTTAATCCTGGCACTTGGGAGGCAGAGGCAGGTGGATCTTTGTGAATTCAAGGCCAGCCTGGTCTACAGAGTGAGTTCCAGGACAGCTGGGGCTACAGGGAGACCCTACCTTGAAAAGACCAAAAATAAAATAAAATCCATAAGAGCCAGGACCATACTTATACTTGCAATTGCTATTTAATGGCATACTGGCCTGTTTTCTATAATCCAGACCTTATTTTAAGCAACATGATGTAAAGACTATTTGAAGCTAGCGTACAGATGATCATCATCAGAATTCATGATATCTATCTATCCATGAATAACAAGGTCCAGCCATCATTTCTGAATTTCAAATAAAGGCCAAATAGAATATCTTTAAGTTTGGAGGCCATTTAAAATTAGAATTAGTTAAAATCTGAGGCTTGAGAGATGGCTCAACAGTTAAGAGCACTGTCTGCTCTTTTAGAAGACTGGGCTTTGATTCCTAGCACCCACATGGTGGCTTACAACTGTCTGTAACTCCAGTTTCGGGGGCTCCGATACCCTCTTCTGGCCTCCATGCCATTGCACACACATGGTGCACTTACATACATGGAAGCAGAACACTCCTATAAATAAGTAAATTTAATTAGTCAAAATTTTCATTGGATGAACATTCCTCTGCAAAAAATTTCCTTTATTAACATATTGTAAATAAGCAACTGGTTTTTCAGATGAGTTAAGTCAAATGTGCAAATAAATGCCAAATTCAGGATTCTAGCACAGTCTGTCTGGGTTTAAACCCACACTCTCAGTATTTGATTTGATGACTTCATTAACTCCTTCATATTCTAATGCTTTATACATATATCAGGTTAAATAAATCTTTGACGGTAACTTGAAATAATTCTAGCACTGGGAATGGAGAGGCAGGTGGATCTCTGTGAATTCAAGGCCAAGCCTGATCTACAGAGTGAGTTCAAGGCCAGCTGGGGCTACAGGGAGACCCTGTCTCAAAAAGACCAAAAAGAAATTGTATTTCTATGCCATTATAAAAGTGGATGGGACCTCAGAACCTCTGCTAGGCGAGGCTCAAAAGACAAACAGGTTCTAAGTTTCTTGGAGAAGGGGACAGCAAGACATGCTGAGCAAGGTAGAGAAAGAGGAAGAAAGAACAATGTGGGAGGATGGCTTCAGACATTTCCCACACAAGAGTATGGTAAGATGTAAGGCAGATAGGCCCAAGCCATGGGCCTATCTTTAACTCAGGACAGGAGTTTCAAAGTTATCCTGTGGTAATAAATACTTGAGAGAGTGCTGGTTCCAAAGCAAAACAAAAGCACCCATGTTCCAGGACAGGAAACAGTATCTAACAAGAAGAAATGACAAGCAAATATCATCCAGAATTCCTTAAAGAAATATATACCAACCAGTCTAACTAGTTTCCTCTCCATTCTAGTTTAAGCATATCTGACTCTTGATTTTACTCTTCCATTTGCATAGAAACATTCCAGGGTCCTTTCTTTATTGCTGTGATTTTGCCTCTGGAGCTGTGGAGCTTGTAAAGGTATGCCTTATATGTTCCTTAAAAAGAGAGGCATGGGCTGATATAGGAATGACTTTTACTAATGGACATAATCTAGACTAATGACTTTTAATCAACCCCAGAAAAACCATGCACTCACTCTTGGGTTTGATGACCAGGCATCTCCTAGGCAGCCTCAGTTTGATACTCCACCAAAACACATAATGAATAAATGCGGGTATGCTTGAGAATTAGCACATCAAAGCACTACAAAGCAATACACCTACCCGGTAGACACAGTAGAGGTTGGGAAGGACACATGATATTGGATGCATGTGAACTAGGGATGAATAGACCAGATGATCTGTAAAGATTAAAGGGGGAACCAAACTTGAACTTGTACTTCATACTTCCCCAGTGAAGCTGGAGAAACCATTTTGAAAAAATTACAGAGGGAAACAGTGTTCCAGAGACAGCACCACTGCATAGGTTACGGGACAAGAGAGAGCCATCACACAGTTCTTCGAAACAGACAGTTCTAATAGAAAGCTAGGGGAGCCAAGTAGCCCTCCAAGTTGGGCCCGTTTGTTCAAGTGATTATGATGTTAGTGTAATAATAAATGCCACAGGCAGAGAAGATGGCCCTGACAGTAAAGTGCTTACCATGCAAGCATAAAAACCTGAGTTTAGATCCCTAGCACCTATGTTAAAAAGCAGATGTGGGGGCTGGAGAGATAGCTCAGTGGTTAAGAGCACAACTGCTCTTGCAGAGGACCCGGGTTTGATTCCCAGCACCCACATGGCAGCTAAGAACCCTCTTTAATTCCAGTTCCAGGGGAATCCGATGCTCTCTTCTGACCTCCAAGGCATTGCACTGACCTGCATGCAGACAGTACACTCATACACATTAAAATAAATAAATAAATAAATAAATAAATAAATAAATAAATAAATAAATAAAAGCAGATGTGGCAGTGCATGCTTGTAGTCCCAGCACTGGGGAGCCAGAGACAGAAAGATCCTGGGCTTGCTAGCCAACCAAGTCTAACCAAATCAGTGAGCTCCAGGTTCAGTAAGAGACCATCTCAAAAAATAAGGTAGCGAATGACTGAAGAAGAGAGTTGACCTCTAACCTAACATACATGTCCACATGCACTCACACATATGCATAAAAACATCTACACCCACTTAAAAATAAAGAGAGGCATACTAAGTTCTAATTTCTTTGCTTTTAAAGTGATCTTCTGAAATGTTTCTGGGTCAAATGATATCTGTGACCATTTTTAACTGATTTTTTTTTTGTAATTTCTGGAAATCTTATGAATTGATGCCTAAGGTATTGTTTACCCTAAAACAACAGAAGTTGTTTTGAATATAAGAGAAATCTTGAGGCTGGAGAACTGACCTTTCAGTCAAGAGCATGCACTGCTCTTGCAGAAGATCTGAGTTTTCCAGCCTGGTCTGTAACTCCAGCTCTAGGAGGATTGGACCTCCCTGGGTACCTGTAGTCATGAGTACATGCACACCAAGACACACACACACACACGCCACATATCTTAAAATAAAATAAATCTTAGGAACAAAGGAATTTAAGTGAGATCTCAAAGGACAGGCAGACCTTGAAAGGACCCCAGCACACAAGGATGACCAGAAAGGAGGATGCTGACCTACAAAATTCCAGACTAAGCCAGGCGTGGTGGCGCAGGCCTTTAATCCCAGCACTTGGGAGACAGAGGCAGGCAGATCTCTGTGAAGTCAAGGCCAGCCTGGTCTACATAGTGGGTTCCAGGACAGCTGGGGCTACGGGGAGATCCTATCTCAAAAAGACCAAAAAAAGAAAAAGAAAAAAAAAATTCAGACTAAGGCCAGAGAAACAAGCTCAGCAGTTAAGAGTATGGAAATCTCAACTTCTGTTCCCAGCACCCAAATAAGGCAGGTCATAATTGTCTGTAACTCCAGCTCCAGGAGATCCAGCATCTTCTGGCCTCTGTGGGTACCTGCACTAACATGCACATACCCACACACAGACACACAGACAGACAGGCAGGCAGGCAGGCAGGCAGATAGACAGAAACACACATACACAAATAAAAGTAAATCTTTTAAAATTCAGGCTATATACATATTGATGAATTGTTTAAGTTCAAAAGGGACCAATTAAAATCAGTCAAGATTTCAACAAATACCCAAACTGAATTTTTCAATTAAACTTCACAGAAGCTGCCATTTATATTTGTGTCTCTAACACCTTACACACAATCCAGTTTTTTGAAATAAAAAAGGGCCCAAGAAGCCATTTGCTATAAATCTAAAATATCCTAAACTATGGAAAACAACAGGAACCTGAGCTTGTTGCACAGATTCCCAAATGCCTTACATCTAATGAAAAGCCAATCTTAGCAAATGAAAAAGGGAAAGAAATTCTACTAGCAAAAAACATGGAGAGAGAGCTCAGTCAGTAAATTGCTCACCTTGCAAAGCATGAGAACCTGAGTTCAGTATTCCAGAACCCACATGGAAAAGGCTGGGTGTGGCGGTGCATACTTTAATCTCAGCACTGGGTAGGCAGAGACAGGTGGCTCCTTGGGGCTCATAGCCAGCCAGCTCAGTCGATTTGACAGGTCCCAGGTCAGTGTGAGACTCTGTCTCCAAAACAAGATGTATATAGCACTGGAGAAATGACAGCTGAGGTTGTTTTCTGGCCTCATACATGTGTATACACCTGTATATGTGCACCTGCACACACATGAACAAATAATTACACAAAAATGTATGTTAAACATATAAGTAAACGTTTCAAAAAATGAAACAAACACTCAAACTTAATTTTTGGTGATAATATTCATTGCAAATATTTCCCAAAATAAGCAAAAAGGCTAAAGAGGAAGAGACAGTCACATCTAATGACATTTGCTAGAATGAGTCAGTGTTAATCGGTTCATACCTTTCCTTGTGATGTTGATTCTGCAGACAAATTGTGTGTCGTACCTGAATGCTATTTTTTTAAATAGCTGTGTCGAAATAGTCCACAGCCGAGCGTGGTGGCGCACGCCTTTAATTCTAGCACTCGGGAGGCAGAGTCAGGCGGATCTTTGTGAGTTCAAGGCCAGCCTGGTCTACAGAGTGAGTTCCAGGCCAGCTGGGGCTACAGGGAGACCCTGTCTTGAAAAGACAAAAAAAAAAAANAAAAAAAAAAAAGAAAAGAAAAGAAATAGTCCACATGCCATCTCATACTAAAGTGTACAAGTCAGTATATTTTAGTATAGTTACAGACTAGTATAACCATCATTGCTATCTAGTTCTGAATATGTAGTGGAAGATAGTTGTCTTTTAGAGTGAAGAAGACATGGAAAAACTAGAGCAGAAGGAGATATAAGGACCATCTTGGTGCCTCTGAAGGAGCACAGGGCAGGCCTCCAGCAGCACTGCCGGCTGCCCCAGAGCCTGCTCCACTCCACTTCTGCACTGAAACAGGGATTACGAGTATTTGGTATCAAGTCCAACTACCAGGCTTGGTCAGCTTGGAAATAAGCTAATGAAATACTGAGCTAGAAATAGAGTACTCAAAAGTCACAGGAAAAAGATGCTTGGGAGATAGGATATTAATTTTTTTAATTTTTAAAATGTATTTTGCCAGGCGGTGGCACAGCCTTTAATCATAGCACTTGGAGGCCAGAGGCAGGTGGACTCTGTGAGTTCAAGGCCAGCCTGGTCTACAGAGTGAGCCCAGACCAGCTAGGACTAAAGGGAGACCCTGTCTCAAAATACCAAAAAAAAAGTTTATTTTATGTGTATGAGTATTTGTCTGAATGTGTATAAGTGCACCATGTGCATGCCTGGTACCTGTGGAGGTCAGAAGAGGTCACTGGATACCTTGGAACTGAAGTGTAGATGCTTTGGGAGCCATCACCACGTAGGTTCGGGAACCAAACCCGATGTCTCTGCAAGAGCAGAGTGCGCGCTTAACCTCTGAGCCATCTCTCCGGCTCCTTGCATTTTTTATTACATTTTATTTATTAGTGTATATGCTTTTGTGCCATAGTGTACATGCAGAAGTCAGAGGATACTTGGTGGAATCAGCTCTCTCATTCTACTATGTGGGTCTTGGGGATCAAACTCAGGTCGCCAGGCTTGACAGCAAGTGCCTTTCCTGGCTGAGCCATCTTGCCAGGCCAAGAAAGAGTTTTTGGTTTTTTTTTTTTTTTTTTTTTATTAATTTTATTTATTTCTGTATGTGTATGAATGTACTGCCTGCATGCAAGTCTGGGCACCCGTGTGTGCAATGCCGCCGAGGTCAGAGAGGGTCTCGGATTCCCCTGGAGCTGGAGTTCTCCTGGAATTGGAGTTTCAGACGGCTCTCGGCCGCCATGTGGGTGCTGGGGATCGAACCCGGGTCCTCTTGTAAAGCAGTCGGTGCTCTTAAACTGCTAGGCCATCTCTCCAGCCCAAAAGAGTTTTTTTAAATGACCTTTTCTTTAAAAAAAAATTCTGGAAGCCTGCTAACTCCCTGTTCTGTTTTTATCCTTCTTTATAACAGTCACACACGTCCTACAGAGCGGCCCAGTGTGCTGCCTTTGTTCACGACGTGTGCGATGACGGCTTACCCTACCCCTTTCCAGATGGGATCCTGGATGTCATTCTCCTTGTCTTTGTGCTCTCTTCTATTCATCCTGACAGGTAAATGAAGACGAAAGGGCAAAGCAGATGTGTAAAGCCCCTTTATCACTCGTGGTTTTTAGAACTATCAAAGCAAAAATGACAATTCTTGAATTATTAATGTAGTGAGCTACATTATGATAATAGGCAGCCTTTAAATGCATTTTTTCCTTTCTTCACACTTAAGAAAGAAGCTGGTCAAACTACTTCATTAGCGGGCTTTCTGTTACTGTCAGAATGAAGTGAGCATGTTTCTAGAAGACACATACCATTACAAGGTGACAGTGCTTCAAGGAAATTACAAATTCAGAACAGCCTAATAGACTCCCAAGAGGCATATTGTACTTGGTGATCAGAAACAAACATCTTTAGATTTAACGTCTTACATGTTTGTGATGAGGTGGGCTACAGTCCGTGTGGCTTAGCACAGGTCTGATGATGGGCTTTGAAAATTTTGTTTCAAAGAAGCCTGCTCAGGAATCAGAGTTTAAGTGATTTGCCAGATTATCCTTGGACCTTTATGGATCAAGAGCCATCATTTATAAGTAGAGGCATATTTTCTTTTCTTTTTTTTTTCCCAAGACCAGGAGAGAATAGATACATCAGATAATAAGGTAGCAATCATTTCTATCAGTCTTTGGTTGCTAAACAATGTCATCATGTGAAGAGGTTATTTTCTTTTATGTGTGTGTGCACATGTGGGGTGTGGGGTGTGTGTGTTTTACTGGGATCGATACTAGGTCTTGTGCATCCTAGGCATATGCTGTACTACCCTCCCCCCTAATATGACTTAAATATATGACTTAAATGTAATGTTTGCATGAGGTTGGTGTTCTTGTTTGTTTTCGGATTTTTTTAGTATCACTGTGTAGCCCATGCTGACCTTGACTATAAGCCCAGGCTGACCTCAAACTCCCAGTGATCCTCTTGTCTCAGCTTCCTCTTGCTGTAGATTATAGGTGTGCACTACCCTGCTCAGCAGTGCTGGTGTTTTTAGGAGGTTTTCTGAGCTCTGCCCAGATCTGAATCAGATTCTTTTTACTTGATTGGTGTGACCTTTTCTGTGTCCTACATGCTAAGTCACTTTGGACCTTTGTTGACTTTTTAATCCCCAAAGATGAGCACTTTGACTACTTACAGAGAGAAAATTAATTCACAGATTAATGCAAAAGGAAGTTATATTTATATATACCTACCTGATGTAGCTCGATCCTGTTCTGCTCAACCACTTTTCCCTCTCCATTTTATAGTGTATCTCTTTTCTGATAATCTGTTCACCTCTTGCCATCACTAAAGTACTAGTAGAAAGGTGCTATCTCTGGGTCTTTTGTCCTTATATGAGTAGTTTAAAGGATGGTGTAGGTGGGTAGAGAGCAAGATTTCCTATTTGGCAACACACAGGAAATGTATAAATTCTAAATAAGAACTATAAAAAACTATTTGAGATTGGTTTAGCTAATGTATTTTCTCATGATTTGAATCCAGTGTTAATAAGGAGGGAAAATAGTATATTAGAAAGAGTTGCTTTTAGGCTGGGAACAGGGCTCAGCAGTTAGAGCATTGGCTGCTCTTGCAGAGGACCTGGGTTCAATTCCCAGCACCCACAATGGCAGCTAATAACCACTATAACTCCAGTTCTAGGGGATCTGACCCTCTTCTGACCCTGTGGGTGTTGCATGACACAGGTGCATTTACATACATGCAGGCAATACACTCATACACAAAAAAATGAAACTAATAAATAAGATCTTTTTTAAAAAAGAGTTGCTTTTTCTAGTACAGTATTTCATTCTGTTCATTATAAAATGAATTCCAGTGGATAATGGCAGAACTACTGTTTTACCTTTTTATTAATTTTATTTATTTCTGTATGTGTATGAATGTACTGCCTGCATGCAAGTCTGTGCACCCGTGTCGTGCAATGCCGCGGAGGTCAGAAGAGGGTCTCGGATTCCCCTGGAGCTGGAGTTCTCCTGGAATTGGAGTTTCAGACGGCTCTCGGCCGCCATGTGGGTGCTGGGGATCGAACCCGGGTCCTCTTGTAAGAGCAGTCGGTGCTCTTAACTGCTAGGCCATCTCTCCAGCCCGAAAGAGTTTTTTTAAATGACCTTTTCTTTAAAAAAAAATTCTGGAAGCCTGCTAACTCCCTGTTCTGTTTTTATCCTTCTTTATAACAGTCACACACGTCCTACAGAGCGGCCCAGTGTGCTGCCTTTGTTCACGACGTGTGCGATGACGGCTTACCCTACCCCTTTCCAGATGGGATCCTGGATGTCATTCTCCTTGTCTTTGTGCTCTCTTCTATTCATCCTGACAGGTAAATGAAGACGAAAGGGCAAAGCAGATGTGTAAAGCCCCTTTATCACTCGTGGTTTTTAGAACTATCAAAGCAAAAATGACAATTCTTGAATTTATTATTTAGTGAGCTACATTATGTATAATATGCAGCCTTTTAAATGCAGTTTTTCCTTTCTTCACACTTTAAGAAAGAAGCTGGTCAAACTACTTCATTAGCGGGCTTTCTGTTACTGTCAGAATGAAGTGAGCATGTTCTAGAAAGACACATACCTATTACAAGTGACAGTGCTTCAAGGAAATTACAAATTCAGAACAGCCTAATAGACTCCCAAGAGGCATATTGTACTTGGTGATCAGAAACAAACATCTTTGATTTAACGTCTTACATGTTTGTGATGAGGTGGGCTACAGTCCGTGTGGCTTAGCACAGGTCTGATGATGGGCTTTGAAAATTTTGTTTCAAAGAAGCCTGCTCAGGAATCAGAGTTTAAGTGATTTGCCAGATTATCCTTGGACCTTTATGGATCAAGAGCCATCATTTATAAGTAGAGGCATATTTTCTTTTTCTTTTTTTTTTCCCAAGACCAGGAGAGAATAGATACATCAGATAATAAGGTAGCAATCATTTCTATCAGTCTTTGGTTGCTAAACAATGTCATCATGTGAAGAGGTATATTTTCTTTTATGTGTGTGTGCACATGTGGGGTGTGTGTGTGTGTGTTTTACTGGGAATCGATACTAGGGTCTTGTGCATCCTAGGCATATGCTGTACTACCATCCCCCCTAATATGACTTAAATATATGACTTAAATGTTAATGTTTGCATGAGGTTGGTGTTCTGTTTGTTTCTGATTTTTTTAGTATCACTGTGTAGCCCATGCTGACCTTGAACTATATAGCCCAGGCTGACCTCAAACTCCCAGTGATCCTCTTGTCTCAGCTTCCTAGTTGCTGAGATTATAGGTGTGCACTACCCTGCTCAGCAGTGCTGGTGTTTTTAGGAGGTTTCTGAGCTCTGCCCAGATCTGAATCAGATTCTTTTTACTTGATTGGTGTGACCTTTTCTGTGTCCTACATGCTAAGTCACTTTGGACCTTTGTTGACTTTTTAATCCCCAAAGATGAGCACTTTGACTACTTACAGAGAGAAAAATTAATTCACAGATTAATGCAAAAGGAAGTTATATTTATATATACCTACCTGATGTAGCTCGATCCTGTTCTGCTCAACCACTTTTCCCTCTCCATTTTATAGTGTATCTCTTTTCTGATAATCTGTTCACCTCTTGCCATCACTAAAGTACTAGTAGAAAGGTGCTATCTCTGGGTCTTTTGTCCTTATATGAGTAGTTTAAAGGATGGTGTAGGTGGGTAGAGAGCAAGATTTCCTATTTGGCAACACACAGGAAATGTATAAATTCTAAATAAGAACTATAAAAAACTATTTGAGATTGGTTTAGCTAATGTATTTTCTCATGATTTGAATCCAGTGTTAATAAGGAGGGAAAATAGTATATTAGAAAGATTGCTTTTAGGGCTGGAGACAGGGCTCAGCAGTTAAGAGCATTGGCTGCTCTTGCAGAGGACCTGGGTTCAATTCCCAGCACCCACATGGCAGCTAATAACCATCTATAACTCCAGTTCTAGGGGATCTGACACCTTCTTCTGACCTCTGTGGGTGTTGCATGACACAGGTGCATTTACATACATGCAGGCAATACACTCATACACAAAAAAATGAAACTAATAAATAAGATCTTTTTTTAAAAAAAAGATTGCTTTTCTAGTACAGTATTTCATTCTGTTCATTATAAAATGAATTCCAGTGGATAATGGCAGAACTACTGTTTTACCTACATGGAAATGATCTCAGGTGAATGAGCTGAGTCTGGCAATGCACACCTCTGGTCCCAGCCACTCGGCTGGTTGAGGCTGAAGCTTCCCTTGAGCCATGGAGGTTGCAAACTAACCTTGGAAGCATAATGTGACCTTACCTCAAAATTTTTTGGTTAAATAAAAGTAAAGTAAAAAAGTAGAAGAGAGATAATAATAAATAATTTGTTTGTATCTTTAGGATCATTTAGGACTATACTTGTGGATTTGCCTTCAGGAGAGTTCTAGAAAAGTAGCTAACTGGCAGCAGAAACGAAGAAATGGCACATGCCTTAGCTAGCCCCTGAGTGAGGGTGGGGAGGGAGCAGCTTAAATGGAAACAAGTTGTAGGAGGCCCCAGAGAAGGGCTGTCTTTCTGGTTATTGAAACGGAAGTATAAGCGACAGCCTGTAGATCCAAGAGTGGCCAGTTGACAAACACTGAGGGACTTTGTTGTACAGTTGGTTAGTTAAGTTTTTTGTTGTTGCTTTTTTTGTTTTGTGTTTGTTTGTTTTTAATCTCTATTCCCTTCCTCTCACTCCATTCAGGCACAGGTGAGGATAACAGAGTCAACACAGATGCAAGAAAGAAAGAAAAAGGGGCTGCAATGCTTAGTGTTGTCAACTTCGCAGACTCTAGAAGCACCTGGGAGATGGGCTTTGTGGCATGCCTGGGGGGGGGATGTTGATTACATTAATTAATGAGGGAAGGTCCATCTTGACTGTGGCAGGACCATTCCCAGGGCAGGGGATCCTGGACTGTACAAGATGGAGAAAGCCAGCCAAGCACAAGCGTGCATTCAGGGTTCTCCGATTCCTGGCTGTGGACAGGACGTGGGCAACTGCTTCAAGGTTCTGATGCCTTTATTGCCCTGCCATGATGACTGAGCCCGCCCTGGAATGTGAGCCAGAATGACCCTTTCTCTCTTAAGTTGCTTTTGTCAATGGATTTGCTCACAGCAACAAGAAAAGAAATTCGATGGGCTCGGTCCTGTGCTTGTCCCTTTCATTCCCATTCCTCCCCGCCCCCCCCAACTGTTCCCAAGAACTGTTCACACCTCTCCTGTCACCCCTCTCCATCCCCTGCTGTCCCCTCTCCTGTCGCCCCTCTCCATCCCCTGCTGTCCCCTCTCCTGTCACCCCTCTCCATCCCCTGCTGTCCCCTCTCCATCCGCTGCTGTCCCCTCTCCATCCCCTGCTGTCCCCTCTCCATCCCCTCTCCATCCCCTGCTGTCCCCTCTCCTGTCACCCCTCTCCATCCCCTGCTGTCCCCTCTCCTGTCACCCTCTCCATCCCTGCTGGCCCCTCTCCTGTCACCCCTCTCCATCCCCTGCTGTTCACCTTCCTCCATCCCCTCTCCATCCCTGCTGTCCCCCTCTCCTGTCAACCCCTCTCCTCCCTGTGCTGGCCCCTCTCCATCCGACTCTCCATCCCCTGTCTGGCCCCTCTCTCCTGTCACCCCTCTCCATCCCCTGTTCGTCCCCTCTCCTATCACACCTCTCCCCTGTTTGCTCTTATTGTCATTTCCTCCCTATCTGCTCCCTTCACAAGTGACATAAGCTGTATTTTACCCCAATATTTCATAAAGTACTTGTTTAGAATTTTATTATTATTATTTGTGTGGGGTGTGTGGGGTGTGTGTGTGTGTGTGTGTGTGTGTGTGTGTGATGTGCATAATGTGGGCACATGTGTTCCACCATATGCCTGTGGAGGTCAGAGGACAACTTTGTGGAGTCGAGTCTCTTCTTCCATCTTTACATGGGTTTTAGGGATCAAATTCAGGTCATCAGGCTTTCACAGCAAGTGCTTTTATCTGCTTAGCCATCTTGCTATCCCTAGACATTGTTTAAATTGGAAAGAATTTGCAGATTAACTGATCTAAATGCCTCATTGTTCAAACTAAGAAAACTTCGCCTGGCATGGTGGTGCACGCCTTTAATCCCAGCACTGGGGAGGCAGAGGCAGGCGGATCTCTGTGAATTCAAGGCCAGCCTGGTCTACAGAGTGAGCTCCAGGCCAGCTGGGACTAAAGGGAGACCCTGTCTCAAAAATACCAAAGGAAGGAAGGAAGGGAGGGAGGGAGGGAGGGAGGGAGGGAGGGAGGGAGGGAGGAAGGAAGGAAGGAAGGAAGGAAGGAAGGAAGGAAGGAAGGAAGGAAGGAAGGAAGGAAGGAAAGAAAACTTCAATAGCTTATAGTAGCTTGGATAAAGCAGAGGCAGGCTCACACCTGTAATCCTAGCACTCAGGAGGTTGAAGCAGGGGGACTATTGCAAGGTCAAGGCCAGCGTGGGCTACAGTGTCTTAAAACACAAAATTAAACAAACAAAAAAGCAGAGACAGTAAAGACTTGGAGTACAGGCTGCCGTTCCCCTTCCCTTCCGCATCAGACTAGTAAGCCGTTCTGTATTCTGACTTCATTCAGTACTCCGTGAGGACTTCCCAGTGGATCTCTGGCTGCTAATGCCAGTCGCTCAGCAATGAGAGGATGTGAATCTTTTGGTGTCTGGTCCATAATCATGCACAGGCCATGAACATATAACCAAAACCAATAAATTTCAAACTATTTTAAGTAGTAGTATTTAATTGCATGCTACTCAAGCTGAATGAATAATAAAAAGAAGAAAACAAGGGCTTTTTGGTATTGAGCTGGGAATTGAGGTATGAATGACATCGAAACAGGCAAAGAATAAGCAGAGAATTATTTGAAAAGAAACCATGAAAGCAAGGGCTCAGACCACAGAGACCAGCCTGCCATAGTGTTCAGCTGGAAGAGATGCTTTTTCAGTTAGGAAGTCATAGATAATTGGTTGGTAGCATGCAGGAAGAACGGACAGGATAATGCACTGTGTCAGGAAGTGGTTCTGCTCTGGGGGCTGAGGAAGTGAGAGATTAAAGGACTGCCAGTGGGACGCAAGAGAGAAAATATCAAAAGAGAATAGGAAGAGGAAGAAATTTGATGACCACATACATGGAAAGGAAAAGAAAAGTGGCAGAAAAGAAAAATAATCTCTCCTTCATGAAGAAGATAAAAGTCAGAGAGAGGCCTAGTGTGGTGGTGCACGCCTTTAATCCCAGCACTCAGGAGGCAGAGGCTGGTGGATCTCTGTGATTTCAAGGCCAACCTGGTCTACATAGTGAGCTCCAGGCCAGCTGAGACTAAAGGGAGACCTTGTATCAAAAAGATAAAGAAAAAAATAAAAGAGTCAGGTGATAGAAAGATGGCTCAGCAGGTAAAGTACTTGCTGCACATGCACAGGGACCCCAACTCCAATCTGCAGAATCCACATAAAAATACTGGGCACATCCACCTCCTGTAATCCCAGTATTCCGGAGGCAGAGGTAGGGTCCCTGGAGGCAGAATTAGTGAGCTCTGGGTTCCAGGAAACACCATGCCTCAGTAAGTAAAGTGGAGAATTATAGAAGGCACTTTTCTTGCACTAGGAATGGACTACACACACACACACACACAGACACACACACACCTGTATTCATATACTCATGCACACCACACGTACATAAGTATGCAGGAAGGAAGGGAGGGGGAGGGAAAGAAAGAAGGAAGGAAAGAAGAAAGGAAGGAGGAGGTCAGAAATGAGCAAACTTGGAAGAAAGATGATCTGTTTAGATGTATCTAATTTGGGATAACTCTGATATATTGTTTGCTTTTGTAGGAAAACTGAAACCCTGCTACCTTTTTCCCCATCAGAACTACTCTACTTAACTGCAGAAAATATTTTGAGTTTGTCAGTTGATTGGTTTGTTTGAGACAGGGTCTCACTCATAGCTGAGGTTGGCCCAGTACTTGGGTTGTTGCCCTGGCTGGCCTGGAACCCAGAAGTCTCCGACCTTAACCTCCAGATCCTAGGATTACAGGCAGACACCACCACATCCAACTAACATTTGTGGACTTGCAGCTGAGCTTTGACATCAAGCTCTGTGTCATTCCCAGTTGATTTCTTTTTTTTTATTTGATTTTTTTTAATAATAAGTAATAAGTAATGAATACAAGCATCCTTCATGTAAAACCAATTTGCAAGCAACTATGCCCAAACTTATACAGCCCAAGGCCCCCATTGTCCAGCTGTAGGGGCTTGTACGTACAATCATGTTGATCAAATAAGAGTCCAGTCTGTATTGCTGTACTTTCACAATTCACCCCAATTGCAGCCCTTACATTCTCCCACGCTCCCTCTTCCGCAGATTGTTCTCTAAGCTTTAGAAAAGGGGCACAAGTGGGCAAGAAGCAAAACAGTCTACTTTCTCTGGAGATATCATTTTGGACTCTGATTAGTTCAGGCTGTTTCCTTTCATGGGTTGGCAATATATCCAGGAATAACCTTTTACTCCTACTAATGAAGCACAAGCAATTAGGTATACAGGCATTTAAACAGTACTAATTATTATGGTAGGTTACATTGGTATAGACACAGATGTTTGGATGGTATGCTATTCCATGAACTATAGCTTTTCTGTAAAAGATGACAAGGCCTTACTGTGGCTTATAACATCTCCTAACCACTAGAGGACATAAGCTTGTGGCATCAGCTGTGATTTATTCCTCCAAGGAGAGAACTAATAGCCAATTAGATTTGGGATATACAGACATATGGCTGCCACTGCTGCACAGTATTTCCAGGCAGGTGAGGTGTAGCTGGTGCTGACAGAGGAGTCTTGCTTGACTCAAGGAGAACAATATTTGCTTTATTGATTTAGTGGCCTTTGGTAACACTCTCTGGTATTCCAGAGACCAACTGTACACTTGCAAGTGTGGTCTCAATACATCTTTCCCATGCTTACATCAGGCCTTCGACAGCAGGGCCTTTACCGCCTCTTTTCTTGCAAGTATCCCAGTTTACAGGCAAAAAGCCTTTACCTTTTGGGGGCTTGGATCCCCTGACCAACATCTCCTTGGCCGAATAATCCATTGCTGATAGCAGAGCTCTCCTGTATTGATATATTTTCTTAATTACCCAGCTTATAAAGACTTTAGTATTATATTTGGCTCTGAATAGAGAATAATCCTTTCACAGTTCCTATGTCTATCAGTCAATTAAAGAAAGCAGCTATACCGCTTTTACAAGAGATTACCTCTATCACAGTTGGCTCTAATTTACAGTTAGGGAATGACTTCATTACCATCATGTTTTTATTTGTTCTATGAAAAGGAGGTAAGGAGGTAAGAAAGTCTCTCATATTAAAACTTTGTGGCACCTGGAAGGTAAAGTTCATTAGGGCACATTATAAACAGTTGTTACAAATAGGATCCACAGAGATGTTTGATGCCTGTAGCAGTCTGAGGTTTTTCTTTCTTTTAATGTTTAGCTGGGCCAACTTTTCTGCTGGTATTTCTTGGTACATCCTGCACAATGCAAAGCCGTATCTTTTCTTTCTCAGCCATTAAGTTGGTGACGTTTTGACCTGTGGGAACATGCAAATCTTTTCCCATAGTTAGTTTTAAGATTTAAATTGAAAAATTTGACAAAAGGTTTAATATATAACTGTGTCCCCCCCCCCTTTTTTATTTTAGGTTTTTATTTTTTGACCCATGAATCTCAAAAGGCAGTTGTATTACACATACCTATAGGCAGGAATCCAGATGTAAATTTTCATTAAATTTACCCAAGTTGTTTATCATTGACTGTATGTTGTTAATTTGGGAAGCAAATTTAATTCCTTTAGTTAAATTATCCTACAGGTAAAAGAAAACATTACAAGATGATACTGTACAACACAAAAATTACAGAGAACATTTGTATACATTAACCCCAAAGTTGTTGTTATACAAATTGTAAGTAAAACAAATGTGGACAATTTATATTTCCAATTAGCTTAAATGTATTACCATTTTTATTAAAACCTTTTAACCAGTGTTGTTTAATATAAACATTTTTACTTTTACTAAGTCCTAAAATACCGTATAATATGTAGACAAAGTTTGGGCAAGTTTGGATACCTGTTAAACTCACATCAATCAACTATACATTAATCTAATGTAGACTCATGTCCCCCTCCCAACCTTCCCACCCCACCAGATTCACCATTTCTGTCAGTTCTTTGATGCAGTCTTTCCTGTTGTTGGTGTTGTTGTTGTTCTTTCCAATAGGCATCACTCCCCACAAGAAATAGTTACAACTGGGTTATTGGCGCTAGCATCCACAGATGAGGAATACCATTTGCCATTTGTTTTTCTGGGACTGTGTTACTTCACTTAACATAATATCTTCTAGTTCCATCCATTTACCTGCAAATTTCATGATGTCATCTTTCTTTACCACTGCATAGAATTCCATTGTGTAGATGTACCACATTTTCTCTATCCACTCATCAGTTGAGGGGCATTTGGGTTGGTTCCAGCTCTTCACTATTGAGCTGCAATAAATATGGCTGTACATGATCTCTGTGGTAGGAAGAGTCTGATGGATATATTCCCAGAAGTGGTATGGCTGGTTCAGGTGGTAGACTCATTTTGAGTCTTTTAAGGGTTCTCCATACTGCTTTCCATAGTGGTTGTACAAGTTTGCATTCCCACCAGCAGTGGATGAGTGTTCCCCTTTCCCCACACCCTCCCCAGCATTTAGTATCATTTGTTTTCTTGATCCTTGCCAGCCTTATCGGGGTTAGATGGTATCTTAAAGTGATTTTAATTTGCATTTCCTTAATTATTAGCGATGCTGAACACTTTTTAAGATGTTTCTCAGCCATCTCTATTTCCTCATTTGTGAAGTCTCTGCTCAGCTCTTTACTCCATCTTTTGAGTGAGTCATTTGTTTTCTTCTTTGTTTTTTGAATAGTTTATGTATTCTGGAAGTTAATGCTCTGTAAGATGTATCAGCAGTGAAGGTTTCCTCCCACTCTGTGGGATTTCTCTTTACTTCCCTGTTTCTTTTGCTGTACAGAAACTTTTGAATTTAATAAGGTCCCACTTGTCAATTGTCAACCTTATGTCCTGAGCAGCTGCTGTCTGATTTAGAAAGTCTTTTCCTACACCTATGTCTTGTAAGTTGCTGCCAACTTTTTCTTCTATCACCTTCAGAGTTTTGGGTTTCACATTGAGGTCTTTAATCCATTTGGAGTTGATTTTTGTACAGGGTGAGAGGTAGGGGTTTAATTTTATTTTTCTACAAATGGTGATCCAGTTTTGCCAACACCATTTGCTGAAGATGCTGTCTTTCCTCCATTGAGTCTTTTTGGCCCCCTTGTCAAATATGAGGTGGCTGAAATTGTATGTGCTCAAGTTTGGATCTTCAGTTTTTTCCATTGGTCTACAGGTCTGTTTTTGTGCCAGTACCAGGCTGTTTTTATGACTGTAGCCCTGTAGAATAGTTTGATGTCCCAGTTGATTTCTTGAAACTCTTCAACTTATGAATCTGGTAATATAACAAGTTGATGTCTTCCCCCTCCACAATTATACAAAATACTTTTTGTTTTTTGTTGCTGTTACATGTATGCTTTAGATTTCTCTGTCTTATTGAGCTTTTCTTATTTTCTTTAAGAAGGCTGACCCTGGCATATAAAACATTCCCTTACAGGGTATCTTACTTTGTTTCCAAAGGATGCAAGCTGTTGTCCACCGACTGTCCAGGCTACTAAAGCCTGGGGGAATGTTGTTATTTCGTGACTATGGAAGATATGATAAGACACAGCTTCGTTTTAAAAAAGGTAATAAGGAGTAGTTAAAAGCACATGGTGCTCTTATAGAGGACTTGAGTTTGGTTCCCTGCACCCATGTCTTATGCTTCACAACTGCTTATAACTAACACCAGCTCCAGGAAGAGCTGACACCTCTGGCTTCTGAAGGCACCTGCACGCACACACACATCCACACACAGGCACACACAGTCACATAATTAAAAATAAATCTTCTTTAAAAAGTAATGGTATATAGAATTTGAGATTATTTTCATGTGTTTTAAAGAATGCTTTGTATCTTATATCAAATTACTTTGGGTTTTATTTTTGAACAAATACCAATTTTTTTGTTATTTTTTAGGTCATTGTTTATCTGAAAATTTTTATGTCCGAGGAGATGGTACCAGAGCCTATTTCTTCACAAAAGGTATGCTAATCTCTCAGGGTAAATGATCACCTGTGAAGACTGGTTAATCATTTGTAGGAAAAACTCAGAGGCTGTCAAACATGAGAGTTTGGTTGGTTGGTTATTAGACATGTCTTCATACTTTGGTGCTTATAAACAGTTTTACATAAAAGCTTTAAAATCGCCTTTTTTACCTTTTAATCTTTTTCCTGTTAAGCTGTTCTAAAGAGTCACTTATTTCACACTTCCTCTGAAGTGAAGGTGCAGAATGTAATTTTGGAGATATTGCTACCCTGGATATGAAAAACATTGATATCATGACACAGCATAGCAGAGAATTTTATTTTTGTAAATCTATAGAAAATTAGTTCTCACTAGTCAATTTCTCATCTTTAAAACACTTCTGAAACTAGATGTGGTGGCATACACCTTTAATTCCAGCACTTAGAAGGTCGGAGCAGGAGTATTTCTGTGAGCTCAAGGCCAGCCTGGTGTACGTGGCAAGTTCTAGGCCAGCTGGGGCTACAGGGAAACCTTTTCTCAAAAAGACCAAAAGAAAAAAAAAAAAGCAAAAGCCAAAAAGCACTCTAACAGTACCACATGAATTCTGTATGCCAGGATTTCCACAGCTGGCCTGGAACTCGCTATGTAGACCAGGCTGGCCTTGAGCTCCCAGAGCTCCACCTGCCTCTGCCTCCCAAGTGCTGGGATCAAAGGCCTGTGCCGCCACGCCTGGCAATAAAAGTATTTTATAACGTGGTGGATCTCTATGAAACAGAAAGGAGACAAAGCACATTTTAAAATATTGAAAGCTCCAGCCATAGTTTTATTCACGATAATCTGATCTGATAATCTGGCTGTTCGTCCTTGAAATACAAGTTTCTTAGATTTTCTTCACCTAGTTATATTAGAGAGTGTTTCTTGGTATAAATGAAATCTGGATGTTCAGTCCTTAGCTCAGTATTCCATTGTTCCTTACCTCCCCTCTCCCCAGTCACCTACCATATCTTTGACTGCCACTTATCTCTCAAAGGGGAAGTCAACTATATTTTCTGCAAAGCCGGGTTGGAGGAAAAGCAAAATCTGGTTGATCATCGCTTGCAAGTTAATAGGAAAAAACAAGTGAAAATGCATCGAGTGTGGGTTCAAGGAAAATTCCAGAAACCATTGATTGCATTGGACTCAAAAGAACTCCAAGTTGGTGTTTTCACTCCCTTCTCCTGACTGAACTATGTGTCATGTTAAGGTGTGAAACCAGAGGACTGTATTATTCAAAGACTCCTGCAGTTCTTTTTTTTCTAAAGATAATGAGAAGAGCATTTGTGTTTCCTATTGATCTAGCATATATGAGCTCTATGTATATCTTAAGTACATGTGATTTGGAAGAACATACCACTGTTTTCAGAGCATGATATGCTTAGTTTTATTATTATATCTAATCATTTTGTTCCTTGAATTATGATACTCAGTTAAATTGATGACATGTAATTTTGAGAAACTAAACCTGTCATTTTTTTAGAAGTGGAAAAAAAGATCTACTTTATTATTAGGTTTAATAAAGCATTTCCCAAATCATCAAAGTGTCCTCTGCTGTCAAATAACAGCAGAAGGCAGAAGGCAGAAGGCAGAAGGCCTTGTTTTAGGAAGATTTACAAGCCCAAGAGCAAGATGTACTTTGTTTGTCTTGTTCTTACCTGTTTTCCTCAAACCTTTTTTCTCTCTCTCTCCTAGCCACTAATGTCTGAAATGCACTTTTAATTTCTCTTTCTTGTCTGAGTTGAGGCCTATGCCCCTTGCTAGCATTACTTTCAGATTATTCTTAGATATGCAAACTGTTGTCTCCTTGAGGCCCTGTCATGTCATGATGGTTAGTTTTAATTGACAACTTGACACAATCTAGAATCACCTGAGAAAAGAATCTCAGGACTGTCAGTCTTCTACGAGGGGTAGTCTCACTTAACATTAGTTGATAAGGGCAGACCTGCCTTCTGTGCAAGCACCATTCACTGATTGGGATCCTGGACTGAAGAGGAGTGGAGAAAGCAAGCAGAGCCCAGGTAGGCATGCCTTCCTTCTCTGCTCTTGATTCTAGACAGGACTAACTGCTTCAGGTTCCTCCCTCCTTGACTTCTCTGCCATGATACACTGTAATCTGGAACTGTGAGCTAAAACCAATCCTTCCTCCCCTAAGTTGCTTTTGTCAGGTTATTTCATCCCAGGAGCAGGCAATATCCAAGGAAATTCTCCTTACAGTTAGAAATGTATTTGCTCCCTTACCTCAGAAAATAAATATGCTGGCTTGCAAATTCCCCTTTGTAAAAATGGAGTTTTTAGGACAGGTCTCTCACCATGAACCGTTGACTAACTGCGTATATTATATGGAATAATACAGTCAATAATGTTCCAGCTCTGTCTCCAGTGAGTGTAAGTAGGGTCTAGCTGGCAACCCCAAGTATGTGTCTCTCAAACTGTAAATTCTGATCTAAATTAATACATTAGCAAATCATTAGATGGGAAAATTACCTGGGAAGAAATGTATAATTTCTTGAAAGGAACACCTTATAAAAATTCAGTTCCAACTATAAAAATTCATCTGAACTTTTATAGGGTGTTTGAAACAGAGTCTCACTCTGTAGCCTAGGCTGGTCTCAAGCTCAGGACAGTGATCCTCCTACCTCAGCCTCCTGGGGGCTGTTATTCCAGATGCGAGACACCTCTTCTGGCTGTTTATCCTCATTTTTATTTATTTATTTATGTGTATGAATGTACTGTCTGCATGTAGATTTGTGCACCTTGTCGTGCAGTGCTGCAGAGGTCAGAAGAGGGTGTCGGATTCCCCTGGAACTGGAGTTCTCCTGGAATTGGAGTTACAGATGGTTCTCAGCCGCCATGTGGGTGCTGGGGATCGAACCCGGGTCCTCTGCAAGAGCAGTCAGTGCTCTTAACCGCTAGGCGATCTCTCCAGCCCCCTGTTTATCCTTATTAAATTACTTAGAATTCAGTTTCCTGGAGAGATGGAACTAGTCCACTTTGGGTCATGTGTTCACCTCCTGCCAGGCTGGGTCAAAGCAGTTTAACTAAGTGGTACCACCAGAATGCATAGAACAGAAGAAAGTTCCTCGAGGAAGCTTCCTCAGAAAAACCAGTCATCATCCACCACGTCATCACACCACACAGCACTGGTAGCAGGGGTCACTGTGCAAGCAGAGAGATCAGCTGTGGACCAAAATGGGGAGGAATCAAGTTTGGGGAAGGAGGTAGGCCTCCTGCTAGTCCTCTGTTCTCAGATGCTACAGTTAGACCCACCTATTTGGTATGGGACATTAATGAGAATTAATGCAGAGAGGCTGGGCCAAGATAGCTTGTAAACAGACTAGGACAGTGTGGATCTTGACTTCTTATCTTTGGGCTGGAGCCGCCACAGTTGATTGGTATGTTTCTGTTTCATCTAGCCCATGATGTTTTATAAACAAATTTGGAGAGATTTGTTGATGAGTTGTCTGTTGAACAGAGTAGAGCAAAGTCAAAGATCAGTGGCAAGGAAAACCATAGGCTGTTTTTTTTTTAAATAAACTTGCCTTTTGTAGCAAGTCCCTAAAGTACAGCCATCAAGGTTTCTGTTGAAATATGTGTACATCAGTAAATGTAAAAGTCAAAATTTGCCCAAGACTCTTAACTGACTTGTATTTCATAATTAAAGTCTACATTTAAAAACCAAACCAGTCATGAAAGTATTACATACAACAGGGCAGTTTAGATAAGTTAATGTTGCTATGGGAACCCCAACAGATCTTCTTGTGTCTCCATTTAAAAACCATGGCCCAAGGTGGTTTTGAAAAACAACAGAAGGTAAAATTATTCTCACATTCTCACACATGTAAATTGTACTGTCTCTCTCAGTTCTAAATAGCAGATTCAAGCCAGTCTCTTGACTGGCACAGTAAAATTCAGCTTCATGTCTTTCTATAATGTATTACAGCATGTAAGTTAACCTTTAAAAGCTTCAAAAATACATCAACCAAATTTGGACTCTGAGACACAAACTGGGCTGTTCTGGGCCCTGTCCAGCACAGACCTCCTACTGCACATGGCTGCTGTAGGCCTTTCTCCTGGTGTCTTCTGTCTGTCTGGCCAGTCTCTTTCCCAGGTAGTCTGCCTGCATTAACCTCCTTCTTTGGGTTTGCTGCTGGATGGAAACCCAGATTTAGGAAGAGAAAGCCGAGGGAAAGCCTGTTTGGAATTTTGCCTGCGGATACTGAGAAATTGTGAGGTGTTGCAAATGTATCTGCTTTGGTATTAGCTTAAAATATTTGATAACTGCATGAAATTCTAATTTTCTCTTTCATATCCATAAAGCTAGGACCAGTTGGTAAGGCAGAGTCTGATATTTAAAAATCCATCTTGTAAGGGAGCTGAATTTCAGTGTGCCCATTTTCCTTCCAACAGGAAAAGGTGTGTCCCTTACACTATGGAAACAATGAAATAGATTCAAAGTACACTCTCTATTTTTCTCCAATTCTAAAATTTCACTTTTGAGCACTGTTCCAATATAAAAATTCTCACACGAAGAACTGCTTCTGAAAGTTGTGAGGAAGTCAAGATAACAGTTTCTATTATTACAAGTTTTCTATTCAGTATGTAATATTTGTCTGCATTGAAACACTCAGTTGACACCGACTTCTGAGAACTTATTTGCTTTGGTTGTTTCGGTTCCATGTGCCTAGTCTCCAAATTGAGAGCATATCCTGCTTTCTACCGCAAAGCACTTCTAAATCATTGCTGTACTCGAGTTTGTGTGTGAACATTCGCTCCTATGCAAATAGCTCCCTTCCTGGGGGCAAAACATGAAGTTATCTGAACCACTTGGATGATGACCTTCAGGTAAGTTTCATTCTTCCCGTAGAACTGCTTTGCTGTACTCCTATGGTTTTCCAGTACATGCAAATTCTGAAGCCCAAATGTATCAGCTTTGTTACCTAATTAGGTCTGATGTTTATTATGCTCCTCACAAGCACAGATGACCTCACATTTGCATCGCTAATAGACCTCTCTCAAAGCCTCTGTTCCTCCTTCCTGCCTCTGTCATTGGTAGACTACTTCATGTTGGGGAGAGTATTTTCCCCTCTTGTGAAAATACATTGTAAATTCCAGACCACTGAATATGTGAGGTATTGTTATTATTAACAGCATTTAGTGTACAAGGTGGCATGTACAGTACTTAAAAGATACTTCAATGGTTTCTTGAGACATTGTGAGAAAGGCAGTATAATGCTGTGAAAAAAAGTACTGCCTGAGAGTCTCACAGGAAAGCGTGGGTCTTAGTTCCATTGAACCATTTCTCTCCATTCAGCTCTGAGTGCTGAGTTTCCTATACACTGTATAAAACATGTCATTTGATCCCTAAGATCCTGTGAATTAGCCTTTACTATGACCATTTAACAGATGAGACTGGGGCTCTGAAAAGTTAGATAAGTGGTCCAGGATATCACAGCTGTTAAGTAGCAGAGCCAGAATATAGACACAGAACTGTCTTACTCCAAAGTCCTTTCATTTATGGACTCAAAGCACTGCTGGAGAAGAGAACTCTCTGGAATAAGGTGCAGAGCTGTAGCAATGGGTGGAAGTGGCTTCAAGGTTACTGCTCATTCTATGGAATACGAAGGTTGCCCTTGTACAGAGTGATAAACTGGGAAGAGGAAAGGGGAATGGCTGAGAAGAATGAATGACAAAGCAAAAACTCAGTCAGTCAGTCCTCTTTAGCATTCAGAGTGTGCACAGCTCTGCTCTGCCCCACCCTTTCACTCTGGCCTTGCACTTGGCATCCCTCCTGGCAGAGCACACATCTTTTGCACACGCCTCACTTTAAGTTTAAAAAAAAAAATCCTGTGCTACAAGGGAAGGGAAAAGCCCTTCAAATGTCTTCAGAAGGACTCGACTCCACTGTAATCTAAAATATGTGAAATCAGGAGGCATTCAGTAATAAAGCATGAGTAAAAACATCTTTATTTAAAAGATTGTATGCACATTAATGCCAATTCAAACATGAAATGTTGAACACTTCTTGGAATGTGCTTTGGGATTTGAGGCACAAAGGTACCTGCAAGATGGCTTTGGTGTAGTTATAAATATAAATAGAAGTAAAATAACAGTTGCATCTTCATTTATAATGAATCTATATTGTGGCCTCAGAGCTAGAGAAGAGAGTAGATGCCAAAATCTGTCTTTCATTAACATATGCTTTAAATGACAGAGAAGAGGTGTTGAAGACAAAATTACTTTTTTCCTATGAGTATGAATCAGCAGCATGCAGCAACAAGCAAGTAATAATAGCTCTGCGGGTGAGTGTCTGCAGAGGGCAAGAAAAAGAAGCATGTAACCGAGAAAGCAAGTGTAACTGCACGAGGGCCCAGAGGACCACAACACCCAGCCCAGCACCACCGCCAAGTGTCCCAAAAGCACAGTGACCCCAACTCTGGAAAAGCAGATTGGCATGAGATAGATGGAGGACATTAAATCCGAGAGAGAGAGAGAGAGAGAGAGAGAGAGAGAGAGAGAGAGAGAGAGAGAGAGAGAGAGAGAGAGAAGAGAGAGAGAGTCAAAGACAGCCCACCCTCAGGTGCTGCTGGAGCTGTCAGAGGCAAACTACAGGCACCACTAGCTGGGCCAAGAGCTTAAAACAACAACTTTTGATTCTCTGGTGCCTGTGGTTTCACAACCACTTAACCTTTAGTGAGGAACAGCTAGAGGCGGGTGAATGAATTAGTAACGTTGACGTTACATAGGGGAGTGAGATCGATACCTTAGGAGCACATTGACTTGCAGTAGTCACAGTGCCCAGGGAGCTATGAACTTGGCATACTAGTGATCTGTATCTTAACTCTGATTTTCCTCTAGAAGACAGCTACTAAATAGAGCCAGAACCCCAAGGGCAAAATGCTTTTCTGTCAGATATTATGCACCAAATAAAATAAGGCATTGATTGCCTTCTAACCAGCCTCAACCATCATCTCTTTTGTTTAGGCTGATGAGACAGGGTCCAGGAAAAATAGGAATTTTGTTATGCTTATAAAAATTCTTTGGTAGTGTTGCGATCCACTGTTCCTGTTGGTGATAAGTCTGTTCAAGGGGGAAAAAAGCAGAAGTTAATTTTTTTCTCAGTAAATCTTTGTATATCAAATATGGCTGTTCCAAAAATTACTGGAGGAAGAGCAGCCACCTTTTAGGCCTTTAATTCTTTCTCATGGGATGTGTGAGTGCTATAATGTGTGGCTTCCTAAAGTTAACGCAAAATGCTCTTCAGTCAATTGCATTGGTGGGTTAAAAAAAATTTTTTTTAATGTTCTGCATTTTGCACAAGCATACAATTACTACCTCATTTCTCTTGATTTCTGCCTCCCTAGAGTAACAATGGCTCTTCCTCTTGAAGCTGTCCTGCCTAACAAAATGATCCTTCTCTGTATCCCTTAGCTGTGTGCAGCTCCCTCAGGTGAGCTGAGACCTCGGCCCCCTAAGCAGCTCTAGAAACTCGGTTCTGAAAATTACCTGAAAGAAAATGGCTGAAATTGCCAGCATCGCATGCGGCACTGAAGCAAGAAAGAAATCTCTGCTTCCAAGGATAATTGCTTTTCTCATTGCTTATGCTTCCTTCACCGCCCTCATTTATTTTAATACAGATATTCTACTTGGAATTTCCAGAAGATATGAATTTCTTAAAAATCTAAATGAAAGATAAAATTCAGGATCCTGAAAGGCATGTATCTATTAAGCCCTTTCAGGGATGTATTTGTAATCACCCTCTCTGAGTGTCTCCTCGTTTGCAGCTTTGTTTCCTAATCGAACACTTGGGCTCTGGAGATCAGTAAGACAAAGCTTCATTATGAGCCTCTTGTTTTACTGCTTCTTACATGCTCCCCTTCCTAACTCACTCTCCAGGTGCTGCTTTCTCTTGCCAAATAGTGCAAGGAAATACTTTTGCAGATCTTTTGTTTAGCTTAGAAAAAAAAACATCGATCCAGACTTTCCCATGTGGGAGTGCTGCTCATTTCCTGACTGGCCTTTAGAGTTTGGCTCCGCAGCAACTTGGGGATTTGTTTGCTACCTAAAGTGAAAGGAGCTGGGTGCTCAGCAGCCCCCTTGCTAAGTAAGAATCTAGTTCTGTGCATTCCCTGGGTAAGCAAGTTAACATTTCCTTCATAGTTCGCTTTTTCTGTTCCTAGAAGTTTTGTTGTATAGTCATTTAGCTTTGACTTAAAAAAAAAAAAGCAGGTATTTTTATTTCCAATGAACATATAGTAGCTGAGCAGATTAACGGTATATACCTTTAATCTTTCCCCTTCTGTGGTGTAGCACGCCAGGCTGTGTTCTACTGCTAGGCTACGTCACCAGGCCCTGGCTTCAGCTTTTTGAAAGACATTTAATGTGATTGTTTCTCCTCCAAGGCATACAGAAGCTGGTCATGCGCACAGGGAAGTTCTCCAGAACAAAGAATGGCCTTACTGCTATTGTCAGCCTATAACCCATCACCCTGCCCATTATGTGCAGGGTTTACCTCTGCCCTGACTCTGTTGCCAGTTGCCTGGTCTGATATAGGAAGAACTGGAAAACCAAAAACATTTCAGGTCTCCAAGACGTTCCCGAAAGCTGGCTTATTACGTAGTTGAATATTTTTTTATTCATGGTTTGTTACTGAGTTAATAACTTTCCAGAGATTCAGGATGGAGCCTGTACTTTTATATATTAATACTTATATTTTTTTCATATTAAAAGATGTTTGGGCTTAGAGAGGTGAATGGTAAGTACAGGTAGAAAGCACTGGCTAGTAAATCAGAGGGCTCAGCTATATTAAGGGTGGGAGCTATTTTCCTTAAGGATTTAATCTGCACTATGCATTATATGGCAAATAAATACCATATTCATGATGGTGCAGCCAAAGACAATGCTCTTGGCAATAGAGAGGTGAGGAAGCATACCATATGAGTGTGGTTACCAGGAGCCTCGCCACTAGGAACTACACCAGCAGAAGGAAGCAGCACTAGCCTTTGTGAGAAATCAGCCAAACACTGCTCCAGCAACCCAAAGGAAAAGGCAAGGTGAGAGAAGACTGTAGCAAGAGTGGTTCATAACTGGATTTCACCCAACTGGACTTAAATGCACCTGCCTTGAGCTCAGAGAAGAGCCAAAGGGCTGTAACTGAGCCATAGAGTTAAAGAAGGCTGTGGGCCATGAGCATTTTTCTGCTTACCTGAATTCTGTAATTCTACCACAGACATAAAAAGTAAGGCATTTATTCTTGATACTTTGTAGAATGGAGGTTTACCTTTAATTCCAGAGTCCTTGGACGTGTGTTTGTTTTCTACCATGACATGTTAAATGCATGAGTATACAGATCCACAGAACATAAGAAGATGGGGGCATGTCCTGATATATGTAGAGGCATGGGAGGAGTCATAGGCCAACCCAGAACACCCGTAGTCCTGTGTGAAGAAGGAAAGCCTGGCTGCTGCTTTACAGGGAGAACAGGTTAGGTAACTAATGGAGTGGCCAGGTGATTCAAGATTTTCTGTCCCTCTGTAAGGAAATAAATGGAACCCAAGTGAAGTGTATAGCCCAGGATACTCCATAAACAGACCACTCTGTGGAGTCCTCATCATCTGCTGAGGTTTCAGAGAGGACAAAAAAATAACATCCCTGTCCAAGTTTTAGACCAATGAGACCTACCAAGATGGGAACAGATGAAAAATTCAAGCATCGGTTCAATTACTGATGAAACCATTACTATAATAAATGACACGATGGATGGATAGATAGATAGATAGATAGATAGATAGATAGATAGATAGATAGATAGAAAGTTGCCTTTCTAATACTGAACCCCAGAATCAGGACCCACAACCTACAGAACCTACAGAACCTACAGAACACTACTCATGTGAAACCCCATATAAAGCACTCTCCATGAGAAAGAGTAGGCAAGGACTAATTCATCTCCCTCATTCACACATTAGGTAAGTGTGCTGGATAGCTTTAGTGTCAACTTGACACGTGGGTTGAGGGAGCCTCAGTTGGGGAATTGGCTCCATTGAGCTGGCCTGTGGCCATGACTGTGGAGAATTGTCTTGATTGTTGAGCAGTGGGAGGGGGAGGGGGAGGATCCTAGCCCACTATGGGTGTTACCACCCTGGGCAGGTTGTTGTGTACAGTATAAGAAGGCAGGCAGGGCATGGGCGAGGAGCGCAAGCCAGTAAGCAGCGTCCCTCCATGGCCTGTGCCTCAGCTCCTGCCTCCAGGTTCCTGCCTGAGTTCCTACCTTGGGCTCCCTGAGTGATGAACTGTGACCCGGGAGAAGTGAGCTGAATAAACCCTTTCCTCCCCAAGTTGGTAGTGCTCAGCGTGTTTTGTCACAGCAAACGAAGAGAAACTAATAGAGTGAGTCACTGCACCTCTCCCTGGATGAGGAAGGTCGGAGTACAGCCACCAGGAGTGCTTCCTCCATAGGGCAAGTAAAGGCCTGGGAATTACCTAATGCTTTGTAAGCACTAAGTGAAGTGTATTCACACAGACTGAAGAATGGAAGCTCTCAGCTCCCTTGCTCAGGTCTGTTCAGAGAGATGCCTTATCACAAGGCTTCAGCTTTTACCTCTGAGCCTGTGGCAGTTCTTCTGGCCTGTCAGCGCCTGCTTTAAAGATGGATGGAATCTGCAGACCATTAGAATACAAATAAGATGAATTCCAGCATTGTAGCTAGTGGCTTATTCTGGGAACCATACTGTACTAAAATCTTTGCTAAGATGCTAAATAAATGGCAGCCTTGCATTGTACACCAACTCTAAACAAAGGACTTAAATTATCTGCAGCAAAGGACCAGTTGCAGCCTTTGTTTCATTTCATTGATTTTCAGTCAACTATTAATTTTCAGATTAATTGTTTTTTTAAAAGCACAATAAGTATGAGTTACTAGAAAATTAGAAAAACAAACAAAAAATAGGTGGTACACTCAGGAGCCTGAGGCTGGAGGGCCATGAATTCAACACCTACCTATTTCAAAACAGTTCAACACACAACTGTGTGTTTGTGTGTGTGTGTGTGGTGTGTGTGGTGTGTCTCCTCCTCAGCACTAAAACTGAGCCTCCATGCCCAGCTGTTTTTTTACATGGTTTTGAAGATCAAACTCAGTGCAGATCAGTCATTTGCATTATCTCGCTGAGCTATCTCCCCAGCCCTAGCCCACAAGTTTTATTAGATTAAACAGAGATAGTTACTTGATTTCTCTCCTTAGTGCCAAAACAGTTCATTGACCAGAACTACCCATAGTTTAGGGCTGCTTTGCCCCAAAGACGCTACATTGGAAACCTTTCCTATCATAGTACGTGTTCTGCTTTGCTTTTAAGCTGTTTTCACTTCAGAGTCAACAGTGCCAGGACCTAGGTTCTTGCACCTGGAAGATAGTTGATCCAGATTTTCACTCACTTTTCCCGATAGATATATTTGGTCTTTTTGAGACAGGTCTCCCTATAGCCCCTGGAACTCACTGTCCTGGAACTCCCTCTGTAGACCAGGCTGGCCTTGAACTAACAGAGATCTGCCTACCTCTGCCTCCCCAGTGCTAGGACTAAAGGCATGCACCCACCACCCCCAGCATCCCTATGATTTTTTTAAATATTTTTATACACTGGCTCTTAAGCACACAAAGCCCTTATCCCACCACTTAACCCTTACC
This sequence comes from Rhizomys pruinosus, assembly GCA_009823505.1. Lineage (NCBI taxonomy): Eukaryota > Metazoa > Chordata > Mammalia > Rodentia > Spalacidae > Rhizomys > Rhizomys pruinosus. The sequence goes on from VZQC01004444.1 coordinate 70,324, forward strand.
AGATAGCTATACCTTCTTTAAAATTTTGACTGTATGACAGTGGTGTGTATGTGTTTCACTGGATTTTTTTTGTGTGTGTCTTTTTGAGACAGGGTCTCCCCATAGCCCCAGCTGGCCTGGAACTCCCTATGTAGACCAGGCTGTCCTTGAACCACAGAGATTCGCCTGCCTCTGCCTCCCAAGTGCTGGGATTAAAGCCATGCACCACCACGCCTGGCTCACTGGATAATATTTGAAATACTGGGTTGATGCCAAGTTTGAGGAACATGGAGAACTGGGGGAAAGGTTAGGAAAAGATAAAAGATTATTTTTAATGGTTTGTTTATAAGGGCCATGCTTACAGACTGAAGAAAATGTGTTTATTTCCCCTAAAAGGAAAGCATGCTAGATGATAAGAATGGTGCCTCCCAAACAGACACAGGTAGAGAGTTCTCAGAGAAGAAACGTGGGATCTGTCCGGATAAAAATCCCAACTTTACCACTGCTGTGTGTGACCCCCCAGCAAGATGCTTAATATCTCCACACCTCAATGTCCTCAACTGCAAAATGAAGGCACAGCTTACCTGCAGACTGGCAAGGACTAACTGTGATGCACATGAGCCTGGATCTGACTGCTGTTTGATAACTGCTGGTTTATATGATTATTATTCTAATTTTTTGTTTTTCGAAAGAATGCTGTGGTGGTTAATTCTAGGTTTCAACTTGACTAGATTAAGAGATACTTAGATGCCTAGAAAATCTGTGTTTCTCAGTGTGTCGGGGAGGGTATGTCTGAAGAAGATTAGCATGTGACTCAGTGGATTGGAGAGATGGCTCAGCAGTGGAGAGCACTGGCTGCTCTTACAGAGGACCTGGGTTCAATTCCCAGGACCCACATGGCAGTTAACAACCGTCCATAACTCTAGTTCCAGGGGATCTGACGCCCTCTTCTGACCTCCAAGGGCTTGGTCCGGCACAAGTACTCTTACACGCATGCAGAGAAGACACACACATGCAGAGAAGACACCACACATGCAGAGAAGACACACACATAAAATAAAAATAAATTGAAAAAATTTTAAATGTCTTTGACTTATGTTCTATTCAAGTCAACAAATACTCATTAAGCCATTAAGCATCTATTATCTGTCAGACACAGTGCTGGACCTGGAGAATATTAAAATAAACATGAGTAAGCTTTAGTTCTTTGGATCCTTACAGTTCAGAATGGAGGCTCACTGGGTCTGGTGAGTTCAGCAACACCTACTTAAAGCTTTAACTCCAGAAGGCACCAGCATTTGATCACATCATTTAGTCATCCCTACTGTATCAATTGATAACCTCATTTTTTTTTAATTTTATTTATTTATTTTTTATGTGTATGAATGTACTGTCTGCATGTAGGTTTGTGCACCCGTGTCGTGCAATGCCGCGGAGGTCAGAAGAGGGTCTCGGATTCCCCTGGAACTGGAGTTCTCCTGGAATTGGAGTTACAGACGGTTCTCAGCCGCCATGTGGGTGCTGGGGATCGAACCCGGGTCCTCTGCAAGAGCAGTAGGTGCTCTTAACCGCTAGGCTATCTCTCCAGCCCGATAACCTCATTTTAAGACCCTTGTCAGGGCCCTCCAAGAAGCAATCTAGTCATATGCTACACAGCACAAGGCAGACAGCAACGTTTCTTTAGCACCTGGTCGCCCACACCCAGGACCCTTTTAAGTAATGCTACTCATACCTCCTGCGAGTAAGACCTCTACTCACAGAACCTTCCAGCATTCTTATTCAGCATCCTCACCATCCATCCAACTGGTCAGCCCTGAGATAGAATTTGGGCTGCTTTGAAGAGATCTGCAAGATTCCTTCCAACAAATCTTCCTTCCATGCACCATTCACCTGAGATGGTCGTCCCAGCGTGCAGCTTGACCTCATTCTCAGCTATCACCTGATCCTTATGCAACTCAAAAACTAGACTTTTTGGAATCCAGAAATAAGCCATTGTACATATAGTCACATGATTTTTAACAGGAGTCCCAAAACCATTTGATAAGGAAGTGACAGTCTTTTCAACAGAGTATTGTCAAGACTGAATATCTGCCTGCAAGACAATGAAGCTGAACCTTTCTTTCATACCAGATGCAAATATTAAATATTAAATGGATTAAGATATAAATTTGAAACCTAAAACTATAAAACTATTAGATGAAGAAGAAGAAAAGCATATGACATTAAGCTTGGAAATGATTTCATGGATGTGGCCAAAGGCAGAGGTGACAAAAGAAAAACTAGACAAACTGGACTGTTGCAGAATTAAAACCTGTACATTTGAGGGCACAGCAGTGAAGGCTTGAGTTAGTAAGTGAAAGGTGATTCGCAGAATGGAAGAAAATATTTGAAAATCATATATCTGATAAGGATTTAGAATCTAGAATTATTTCCCTATGGGGAAAAAAACACATTTCAACAACAGAAATTAGTCTGATTAGAAAATAAACAAAAAGCACCAGCCATGATGGTGCATGTCTGTAATTCAAGCTCTAAGAGTCAAAGGCAGGAAGACTGAGAGTTTGAAGCCAGCTTAGGCTACAAAAAGAAAACAAAAAAAAATTGAAATAGACAAAAGGACTTGAATATATATACAAGTCTTCAAAAAGAATGTATAAATGGCCAAAGATATGAAAAATTGCAGGATGAAGCAGTTCTATAGATAGACAAACAGTAGCGATGGCAGCACGATAGTATGAACGCAGAGTGACACTGAGCCGCGTGCACTACCCCAGGATCAAGGTGGGGGGTTTGTTTGTTTGTTTGGTCTTTTTGAGACAGGGTCTCCTTGTAGCCCCAGCTGGCCTGGAACTCACTCTGTAGACCAAGCTGGCCTTGAACTCACAAAGATCTGCCTGCCTCTGCCTCCTGAGTGCTAGGATTAAAGGCGTGCGCCACCATGCCCGGCTAAGGTGGGGGATTTTATGTTAACTTGTATTTTACATAAAGAAAATAACGAGCTCTCTGTGCACCTGGCCTTCCACAGTCATGTTTTTGCTGCCTCCCGCCTGGCTTCCTGCCCTTCCACCCACTTTACATGTTCAGTGCCCTCTTCCCACCATTCCTCACTATGCTAAACCCACATGGACACTGCTTGCATTCATCATACAGTCTTGTCATCTGCCAGCACTTTCCTTAGTTAGGAAAGAACTTGGGCTGCCACCACAACAATACCTACAATTGTGTCCCCCCGCACGCACTCCTCAACTCCCCCACCCGCAGCATGTTCTGGGATCAGCACAACCCTTCCCTAAGCAAACCTGGAACCATGATCCTCTGTGGTCAGGGTGGAAAGTAGATACAGAGGGTCTTAACTCAAGGTGTTATACTTCGTTCTATCCCCAAAGTGATGGTAGTGGGCTGTGATTAGGTCAAGAGGGCTAAAGGGATTTGTGTTCCATAAAGAACCCTGAGGAACCTGTGTCCTTTCTACCATATGAGGACAGCCAGAAGGAACCATCCAACACAAAAATCACACACACACATACACACACACACACACACACACACACAAAGTGTTAGGCAAAACACAAAAGGACTCCAAGCATTTATTGAGGGTCTCATGTGAGATGTTTTAGCCTCTGCATTCCTTTAGCCCTTGAGCCTCTTGCATTCTGGCCAAAATGCTCCTTTTTCTTTTGTGGTCTTGCATCTCCCTTCCGAGCCACGCTCATCCTGTCCTTGAGTTTCCCTGCGATTTCTATCCAAGTGTCACCTCCAAGTGCACTGCTTAAGGCTTGGTCCTGGGGAGTGTCACTTATAGTAGCTACTTCTGTTTTTGTTGTTTTGTTTTGTTTTTATGGTTCTGGGGGTCAAACCCAGGGCTTGTGGATGACATAGCAGCCACCTCTGGACTAGTAAGGATGAGACTTGACATAAACATTCAAGGTAGGAGGCCATCATTTCAGTATTGACTTCAAAGAATATTTAGGCCATTTGGGTTGCTATAAGAAAACCTTACTGACTGGGTAGCTTATCAATAACAGAGGCTTATTTTTCCCATATTTGAAACAATAGAAAGTCCAAGATCAAGGATACAGCAGATTTTGTGTTGGACGGTTCCTTCTGGCTGTCCTCATATGGTAGAAAGGACAACAGTTTCCTCGGGATTCTTTATGGAACACAAATCCCTTTAGCCCTCTTGACCTAACCACAGCCCACTACCATCAGTTTGGGGATTAGGATGTCAACTCATAAACCAAGTCCAGGGTGCCTTCCTTTGGTCCCAGCTACTTGTGAGTCTGAACAGGAGGACCACTTGAGGCCACAAGAGACCAGGCTAGGCAACATAGTGAGAGTGTCCTCAAACATTCTTTTTCAATAGTTAGATTTGATGGGTGTGGTGTGGTTCACAACCATTCAGACCACAGCTGTCCCATGCCGGATTTTTTTGTCATACAAGAAAAGAGGCCTTGTAGCTATTTTGTTAGTTCTCACCTCTGTACACTCTATTTTACAATATACCATTTACCTTAGTTCTCCTCCATCCTTTCTAGAGTCAGAGATTATTGGTAAACTGTAGCATCAGCATCACCAGGAGAGGCTGTTAGGCATTCAACATCTCAGTCCTTAACCAGAACAACCAAATCAGTATCTGCACTTTGACAAGATCTCCTGGTGACCTATACACAGTAAGTGAGACTTGCTAACTGGTGCTGTCAGAACACTGGGTCTCCACATTCCTTGTTCATAGGAAGCTTTCAACACATGCTGATTCCTGGGTCCACTGTTAGATTCAGGTTTTGTCCATCCATGGGGAGGGGTTAGCAGTGATGTTTGCTATTTTGTAGGAGATTCTGGTCAGGGTTGAGAACTGAATCGCAACTTAAAGGAGAATAACAAAATTCTATGGATTATAAACTAGAGTTATGAAAGATAGAGTAAGATGACTAAATTTGAGTAGTTTTATCCTAAATATATAATAATATGAAACTACAGATTGCATATGTGAGTTCTCCCCTAAATTTTTTCCTAATTCCTGATTTTTTTTCTCTTATTTTCAGTTTCCTTAGCCCCTAGGGAGTCTCAACAACTCCCTGACCTCTAGTCACTGGTGTCCAGGGCCTCCCACCAGGCACAGTAATACTGCAGGGCTCCTGTCCCAGTGCCCACAACTGGTTTGGCTTTTGCCAAAGGAGAGGTGCAGGGGTCTAGGGCGTGTTCGGTCTCTACTGGTGCTCTGTTTGTGAGTGGCTAAAGCTGCCTGCCCAGGAGAACTGTAATCTCAATAGTGAGCTCTAAATACTTCTACTTACAACCTGCACATCAGCCTTGCTACATTCACGCCCCACTTGGAGCAACTTGGAGTTGCTCCAAACCAATCTGCAGTTTCCAACTTTTCCTCGCCCTTTTCCCACCTGCCTTTGTGAAGCCCACCAGGAGTCTGTCATAATCCAAAAGGAGTTGAAGTGCAGAGAGCCTTGGGGCTAGGGGGATGGGTCAGTCTGTAAAGTGCTTGCCTGCCACGAAAGCCTGAGGATGTGAGTTCAGCAGTGGGACACCCCAGCCCAGCCACTCCACCCCCCACCCCCACCCCACCCCCCCGCCCCGTACGGGGGAGGCAGAGACTAGAGGCTCCTGGGACTTCCTCCAGGCTCAGTGAGAGACCCTATCTCAACAATAAGGTAGAGAGCACTTGAGGAAGACACCTGATGTTGACCTCTGGACTCCATTGTCATACACCAAAAAGAAAAAAAAAAGAGTAGTGAGCCTGGTAAGCCACATGGGTCTCTCTTCCTGGGGACATGCTTTTTTATGGTTTTGTTTATTTGTTACTTTGAGACAGTCCTTGCTACTCTTAGACAGGCGGGCTTTGAATTTGACACCCCCTACCTCCTCTTCCCCAGGGCTGCCTTATAGATATGTGCTTTTACTTTTGCGTTCACAGGTGAGATCAGAAGCTCTGTGCAAAGCTGTGTAAACATTTATATATCTACTCCTGGTCCTGGTTTTTACCCTAGAAAATAATTTTCAAGAAATATAGAGTTTTTTTAGTAAGTGTAAGAAAACTTCTTAAATGTTTTAAGGTGAAATTCAATCTGATTTATCAAATCTTAACTGAATTCCTGCTGTTCGTGTCACTAGAAAATGACTACTAGCAACTTCCCCATTGTTATTGAAAAATTCATTTTCCTTATAAATATTTTGACATTTTTTGAAGAGCCAAAAATACAACAGGATGTGTACTTCCTAGACATGGATAAGACAGGACTCTCCTTTGGGTATAAAATTTGTTTCAGGTGGGGAAAAGAGGTGATATACCGCAAATAAGAGAGTAGAATTAGGCCAAAGTGATCATTATTTACTAACATGGTATGTTTCAAGACAGAGTCCCAACAACCCAATTTCTCTGCAAGAAAAGTCCCTGAATTACTGGGAATCATTTTTAGCATTGTAAGTTCTGGCTCCCAGTTAAATATGTACCATTGAGTGAGTCATACTTTTCCTGCCAGTGTTTATCTGCACAATTAGGAAGTTGTGGCAGGAGCCTGGTAAAGTTTCTTCCAGCTCAAAAAGTCAACGATTTTATGACTTCTCTGAGAAATTACAAAAAGATATAAACAGCATCTTCTGTCTTGTATCCACTCTTTTTTTTTATTATTAATTTTTATTTCTGTATGTGTATGAATGTACTGCCTGCATGCAAGTTTGTGCACCCGTGTCGTGCAATGCTGCGGAGGTCGGATTCCCCTGGAACTGGAGTTCTCCTGGAATTGGAGTTTCGGACAGTTCTCGGCCGCCATGTGGGTACTGGGGATCGAACCCGGGTCCTCTGCAAGAGCGGTCGGCGCTCTTAACCGCTAGGCTATCTCTCCAGCCCTTGTATCCACTCTTGATTCCATCACATGGAAAACAACAAAAACCAAAGCAATAAGTAGTGGGATGGGCCACCTGTGGGCCTCTGAGTTCTCGGTGTCTTCATTTCATGGCCCAAGCTGTTCCTTGAACATATGTATACATAATTATACACAGTTATAATCGTAAAATAGGTAAAACTTTTATTTACTTTGGTTCACTTGTCATATGTTTTTAATTTTCTCATCACTAATTACTCTCAGTGCTCATGTGGTATTGTCTTGGTAATGTACCATATTTAATTATATTTAAAATTGTAGATTGCCTTCAATATTTGATAATATAAAGAATGCCACAGCAAATTTTTTATTCATGTGGATTTTTTATTTTGGGTCATTTTGAGACAGAGTCTGCCTCTAGCCCCAGCTGACCTACTAACCATGAAAGCTGGGATTAAAGGTATGTGACATATGCCTGGCGCTCATATAGACCTTCCTTTTAGATAGATTACTGAGTTAAAGGAGAGAGAGTCACCCTAAGGCTTAGCAAATGGCTTTCCTAAAAGCTTATACTGGTTGGTATTGGTGCCAGCATATCTCAGAGTGATGGTTTTACTGAACCTCCACAAAGGTGAAAAATGAAATGATACTTAAGGTCTTAATTTACAGTTCTTTGACCAACAATCTTTTTTTAAATATTTATTTATTTATTTTTATTTTCTGTGTATATGTATGCCTACCTGAGGGTATATGGATCACATGTGTGCTAGTGCCCGTGGAGGGCAGAAAAGACCATCAAATCCCCTCAACTGGAGTCACAGGTGGTTGCAGCTGCCTGATGTGGGTGCTGGCGACTGACCCGGGTGCTCTGAAGGAGCCACGAGTCCTCTTAACCGCTGAGCCATCTTTCCAGCCCCCTCTCCCCCTCCATCTCTCACCTTTTTACAAAGTTGATTTCCCAGAATCTGCATTTTCTATCTGAGATTGCATTTTATCTTCTGTGAATTGACTGGTTAGGGCCTTTTTGTTAATCTGAGAGACCCTGGATGAGTCTTCTCTGCAACTCAGTACTCTCATCTGCAAACAGGATACTAGTTTCTACCTCAGAGTTGTCATGAAATGAAATGGATTTCTCTATGTAAAGCATGTAAAATAGTAACTGATAGAGAACTTCTAAAATGTTACCAGCAGTAATAGTATGAGATTATTTATGATTTTCAACTCAATTTCTGGTTTCCACTAATATTCGTATAAATGCATATATCTTTGACTAACTGACAAGAGCTCCATTTTTTTATTATAATTGATCTTATTTAGCCATCTAGGAAGTTTGCAGCCATCAGTAGTTCCAGTGCAATTTCAGGTGCAATTGGAAATTCAGGAATCTCGGAGGAGCTGTTAGTATAGCAGACCTTGTAGGCAAAATGCATGCACACTTTCGAGATCACATGTGACGGGATCTAAAATCGACCTCATTGGTTTCATTCTCAGTGGCCTGGCCCACTCAGCATGGCTTTTATTGTCCCTGAAGTTAGCGCGTGTTCTCTTTTCACAATGAATTCATGCCCCCATCAGAAGATATTAATTTGATATGCATGGTTTCAGGTCCTTCACAGCCACCATAGGTTTTCTCTTCTCCGTCCATTGTGTTCTTATAAAATTCTACTTTGATCCCACAGGAACTTTAGTAGTTTCAAGCCAGCCCCGCAGCCCCCGCAGCCACCACAGCCACTGTAGCCGTGTCCCCGAGTACCAACACCGAGAGCTTCATTTTTATCCAGTGTAGACGTGGCTCCTATAGTGTGTTGGGTTTGGTACAGCATCGTCCTCAGTGTGTCATTTTAATTTCTGTATGAGTTTTGTACATGTGTACTAACATTGCACACACAAGGATATGAGCATGTATCACAAGTCCAGAAACAGTGTCTGTGCCAAAAGACAGCTTGAAAAAATGTCACTGCTTGCCAGTGCTTAGAATGGCACACCCTGTTCTACTGAAGAGCTGTTCAACTCAGTGGGTCAGAAAAATAAATAATAAAACAAATGCAAACCCAGGGCATACATGCATGCACTTAGAAAACCCAAACCAGGGACTGGAGAGATGGCCGCGGTTAAGAGCGCCGACTGCTCTTGCAGAGGACCCGGGTTCAATCCCCAGCACCCACATGGCAGCTGAAAACTGTCTTTAACTCCAGTTCCAGGGGAATCCGACACCCTCTTCTGACCAACGAGGCATTGCACGACACGGGTGCACAAAACTACCTGCAGACAGTACATTCATACACATACAAAATAATAAATAAAATTTTAAAAAAAGAAAACCCAAATCAACAGCAAGCCACATGCACATCGCAGACATACAAACCACCCAAACCATGTGTGTTTCAAGCCAGACAGACGAAAGAAGTGAACCCACAGAAAATTCTCCTTCACAGTAAGTGGTTCTTTTTGCACAAACCTTAGGCCAAAGGAAGGAAAAAGAAGAGTGTAAGAACTGTTAGAGCCCCCAGTACTCTGGATGTGCGGAAATGATACAGAACAGCCACGTTAACAAGGATCAAGACCAAAGATAATCTCCTAGTCAGTGAGGGAATTGAAAGGAGGGGCTTAAAATCTGGAAAAAGAACAGTGTGTGTAAAGGAAGAACTGATGCAGCCGGCACCCGGATGAGGAGCGGAAACTGTTTAAACTGCATACTGCAGTATGTGTTTTGGCTCTGAGAGAACAGAAGTTGAACTTCTGAGTAGTAATCAAGGACTTGGTCTCAAAGTATTTGCAAATAGTGCTAGTATGGAGAACAGATGCTGACATTATTGCCAATGGGAATCGCAACGTGATAGTTGGAGTGAGAGACTAAGAGAAACCACAGGGAATTTTTGTGGAAAGCTCGGCATTGAAAATGATTTATGGTTGATTTAAGATGGAGACAAGGAAAATAAGGCTACAGTGTACAGCATCTGACTGCCGCAGACAAAGGATGTAAACAGTTAGCCACAGCTCTCCAACCTCCTGGAAATCTGAGTTCTGTGTGTCCAGAAAGGCGCCAGAATGCTTGTCTGAATTAAATGTGTGCTTCTTTTCTAGTATCTAAGAATAGTTATCCTGCCTTCCTCTCCCTTCACCGCTTGTGTATCCTTAAAAACCCTCACCAGCTATTAAGTGCCATGGATTCACGCAAAGCTAGTCCAGAGACCCCGACTACTTCCTAAGGAGGATCAGAAGAACCTCACAGGCAACCCTTGGCTTGAAAACTGGGCAGCTCTATTTTGCTATTTTATGTGTGAAATGCTTTTTATATTAGAAAACTGAAGTTTGTAGGATTCAAAGAACTCAGATGATTCTTCCACAAATATGGGAGGAAATATTCTGAGAAGTTAAGCAGGGAAGATGTGCCTATTCTTTGCTTGAGGGTCACCTAAGTTATCTCTTCCCTTAAGAAGGGGCAGTGTCTCTCAGACAGAAATAAGAACTTCAAGCTGTTTGGCAGTTTGAGTTTTATGGTAGATTGGTTTGGCAGGTTTTTTGTTTGGTTTTGGGTTTGGGTTTTTGGAGACAGGATCTCATGTAGCCCAGGCTGGCCCCAGATTCATGGTGTAGCTGAGGATGGCTTTGAACTTTTGATCCTCTGCCTCTGTCTCCAAGTGTTCTGAGTTTTGAAATTGGAACCAGATAGACATATTAGACTGAAAGTAATAGGATTTTCATGGGCAAGACACCATCTAAGGAATGTTAGTGTTGGTCCTTAAATCCTAAAGGTCACTAGGAAAATGGGGGTCATTTGAGGAAAAAAAGAAATGCAACAAGAGTGCCAGAGAGTAGCGATAGGCTTTGGTGCCTGGCCAGTGCCCATGTTTATTGACTAGCAAAGAAAGCAGGTGCAATAAAAAATAAGGCTGGGCTGTTGTGCCCAGGAGTTTTGTGCCAACTAAGCTAATCAATTATGTTTCTTCAGAAAAATAACCCAGATCCTTTTTTTTTGAGACGGGGTCTCCCTGTAGCCCCAGCTGACTGGAACTCCCTATGTAGACCATGCTGACTGCCTTGAGCTCACAGAGATCTGCCTGCCTCTGCCTCCTGTGTGCTGGGATTAAAGGCATGGACCACCACACCCAGCAAACCCAGATCTTTTCAACTCCACTGTCAAAGGTGTTCTATTCCCAATGTATCTTGTGCACGGCATGGTATTAGTTACTTTTCTCATTGCTGTGAACAAAAGCCAGACAAGAAGCAATTTAAGTAAGCAAGAGTTTATAGTTGAGGCGATACAGCCCCTTCAGCTCTGCTGTCTATCGTGCATGTGGCTTCTCTCTTGGGCTAGCTTCCTTCAAGCTGGCTTCACTTGGCAGATGTCCCATGGTCCTGGCATCTTCAACATCTGGGAATCTTAATTGAAAACTTAGGTAGGTCTTACCATCATAGCTTCATGCGATGGCTTCTTATAGCCTTCCTGCAGGAAGTCCAATTCTAGCACATGTTGCCTAGCTTGAGTGGCTTTCTGGAATTTTGGTGGAGGCTGTATTTTGCATGCTTGTAAAATCAACACCATGGGGATGACCCTGCCAATTTAAGATGTAGTCTTGCCCTTACTACCACCACAACTATCATGGTCTCTGTGAATCTTGGTGGTCAAATTTGGAAAAATACTTCCAGAGGCAGCTATTTTTGAGCAGAGAAGAGCTTCATGACATGACATTCAACATTCAGTTTCTCACCTTTTAAAAAAGAATTTGGGGGCTGGAGAGATAGCCTAGCAGTTAAGAGCACCGACTGCTCTTGCAGAGGACCTGGGTTCGATCCCCAGCACCCACATGGTGGCTAAGAGCCATCTGTAACTCCAATTCCAGGAGAACTCCAGTTCCAGGGGAATCTGGGACCCTCTTCTGACCTCCGTGGCATTGCACGGCACGGGTGCACAAACCTAGACAGTACATTCATACACATACAAAAAAAAATAAATAAAATTTTAAAAAAGAATTTATGCTGGGTGCGGTGGTGCGAGCATTTAATCCCAGCACTCAGAAGGCAGAGCCAAGCTGATCTCTGTGAGTTCAAGGCTAGCCTGGTCTACATAGCAAGGCCAGCTGAAACCAAAGGAAGGCCATGTCTCAAAAAGACCAAAAAAAAAAAAATTGTGTGTTTTGCCTGCATGCATATAAGTGCACCCATGCACCCACAAAGGCCAAGAGAGTGGACGTCAGATCCCCTGGAACTGGAGATATGGGTGGTATTTAGCCTAACCAGGTAGGTACTAGAAACTGAACCTGGATCCCTCTGTAAGAGCAGCCAGTGTTCCTAACCACTGAGCCATGTCTCCAGCCCTTCTCTCCTTAATAAATTTGCATTTTCAAAAGTTTGAGCCTTTGATGGGTATTGTCTTGTCCTCAGGGTACTTTGCCTGTTGTCTGAGCTAACAGTGCAAAGTCTTTCCTCAAGGTACTAACCCTAACAGTAAGAACTACTTTCCCTGCACCTGCCTTCTCTGCATCTTTAAACTTGCCAACAGAGGGCTAATGATATGATGCAGTGGGAAAAAGTACTTGCCAATAATTCTGATGCCCTGGCGTTGATCCTCAGGACCCAGGACCCATATCGTAGGAGAAAACTATCCCCCTAAGGGGTCCTATGACCTGGTTCATATGTATGTCATGGCATGCACTCAAAAGAAATAAATTAATTAAAATTTAAAACTTGCTAATACTCTTTTCCTAGCTCAAATGCACATTTTTTTAATTTTTAAAGATTTTTTTAAATTTAATTTACTTTATTATGTGTATGAATGTACTGTCTGCATGTAGGTCTGTGCACCCGTGTCATGCAATGCCGCGGAGGTCAGAAGAGGGTGTCAGATTCCCCTGGAACTGGAGTTAAAGACGGTTCTTAGCTGCCATTGTGGGTGCTGGGAATCGAAGCCGGGTCCTCTGCAAGAGCAGTTGGTGCTCTTAACCGCTGAGTCATCTCTCCAGCCCTCAAATGAACATTTTTCAATATTTTTCTGAATGAATATTAACCATCATAAGTCCATCCAATGTTCAAAAGCTCACATTCCGGAGATTTGAGATCTCCTGAGCCCAGCGGAAGGAAGAGGGGGAGACAGGTAGGAATTGGGTGCCTCGGCGAGCTGACTGTTGATCCTTTGGTCCTGCTGTCTTTGGTTTGATTGGCCTTTGTGGCTGTGAGGTTGGAGTTATCCTCCCAGCTAGGATTAAAGGGGTGGTCTTTGGCTTGATTAGATCTAGTGGCTGTGGGGGCGGAGTTATCCTCCCAGCCGGTATTAAAGGCACGCTTGTGTGACTCTTGAGATTTGAGATCTCCTGAGCCCAGCGGCAGGCCCCCCCCCCCCCCCCCAACTGAGATTACGAAGAAGGATCTGAAGGAGGCAAGCAAAGCACGCCTTCAACACAGTGAAGAGGCATTCAGGACTCACATTGGAATACAGGCAAGGAGAAGCCCATATGCCAGGATCACGAAGAAGAGACTACACTGGAAAGGTGCAGGATAATCCCACGCCAAGCTTTACCAACCCTATGGATGACTCCTGCAGTGGGATCCCCCCGGGGATGCCCCAGGACACAGACATCAGAAACACAATTGGGAACATACTTAAAGAACTACAAGATCATAAAGAACAAATTAAAGAACTAAGAAAAGAGAATGAGGACCGAGAGAGAGAGAATGACAAGCTCCGGAAGGAAGTAGAAACACTGAAAAGATCCCATGCTGAAAAAGAAAAAGAAACCAACCAGCAAACAAAAGAGCTACAAAAAGAGATCGAGAAGCTCCAAAAAGAAATAGAAACACTAAAGAAATCAGAAGAGGAAATGAAAAAGGAAATCAAACACTCATCCATTCAAGAGGAAAGGAATGAAAAAAGCCTCAGAAGCAGAATGGAGGAAGCAGAACAAAGAATATCAGACCTGGAGGACAACACAGAACAACTAAAAACCTCAAGGAAAGATTATGAAAAATTTAAAAATACACAAAAATGGAACAACCAGGAGCTGTGGGACACTATGAAAAGATCAAACCTCCGCATCATAGGAATAGAGGAAGGAGAAGAATCCCAAGAGAAAGGTATTGATCAGATCTTCAACAGAATAATAGATGAAAACTTCCCCAAACTAAAAAAGGACAAACCAATACCAATACAAGAAGCACATAGAACTCCAAACAGACAAGATCAGAAAAGAAATTCTCCACGCCACATCATAGTTAAAATGCTGGACACCCAAAACAAAGAGAAAATTCTTAAAGCGACAAGAGAAAAACAACAAGTGACCTATAAGGGGAAACCTATCAGAATAACAACGGACTTCTCACAGCAAACGATGAAGGCAAGAAGAACCTGGAGCAAAGCATTCCCAGTGTTGAGGGACAATGGATGCCAGCCCAGGTTACTATACCCAGCAAAAATGTCAATCATAGTGGAAGGAGAGAGGAAAATCTTCCATGACATAAACAACTTGAAAGAATACATGTCCGGAAAACCAACCCTTCAGAGAATACTTGAAGCAATCCAAAGAACAGAAGAAAGGAGCAACCAACCCCAGGCAACTAGAAGGAGAAATCAATAAAAGCATAACTGCAGAAGTAGAAACCTAAATCAAAACCGCAGATGGATAATAAGGCAAAAGGAAGCAACACAAACCTATCAGTCATAACCTTAAATATTAATGGACTAAATTCCCCAATCAAAAGACATAGACTGGGAGACTGGATTAGGAAACAGAATCCATCGATATGCTGTCTGCAAGAAACACATCTTACCTTCAAGGACAGGCACCACCTTAAAGTGAAGGGATGGAAAAAAATATTCCAAGCAAATGGTACCAAAAAGAAAGCAGGTGTTGCTATTTTAATATCGGATAAAATAGACTTCAAAGTAAAAGAAATCAGAAGAGACAAAGAAGGCCATTACATTTTCATCAAAGGAACAATCCACCAAGAAGATTTCACAATTATGAATATATATGCCCCAAATTCTGGTGCACCAAACTTTATAAAGACAATTCTCCAGGACCACAAGTCACAGACTAACCCCAGCACACTCATAGTGGGAGATTTCAATACCCCACTGAGTCCTTTGGATAGGTCAACAGGACAAAAAATAAACAGAGAGACATCTGAACTGAACGATATGATACACCAAATGGACCTCATAGACCTCTACCGAACATTCCATCCTAATACCAGAGAATACACTTTCTACTCAGCACCCCACGGAACATTCTCCAAAATCGACCACATCCTGGGACACAGAAGAAACCTCTACAAATACAAAAAGATTGAAATAATTTCATGCATCCTGTCAGACCACAGTGCAATGAAGCTCAACATCAACACCAGGACAAGCCCTCCTGCCTACAAGAACACATGGAGACTAAACAACACACTCTTGAATAATGAATGGGTCAAGGAAGAGATAAAGAAAGAAATAAAAACATTCCTGGAACTGAATGACAATGACAATACAACACAACAAAACTTATGGGATACCTTAAAAGCAGTCCTAAGAGGGAAATTTATAGCCCTGGGTGCCTACATTAGAAAAACAGAAAGAGCACAAGTGAATGATCTAACACTACAGCTAAAAGCACTTGAGAGGCAACAACAGATGAACCCTAAACGCAACAGACAGGAAGAAATAACAAAAATCAGAGCAGAAATCAATGAAATAGAAACAAAGAAAACAATACAAAAAATCAATGAAGCCAAAAGTTGGTTCTTTGAAAGAATAAACAAGATAGACAGACCTCTAGCCCAGTTAACAAAAAGAAAGAAGGAACAACTCCAAATCAATACAATCTGTGATGAAAAGGGAAATATCACAACGGACAAGGAAAAGATCAAGAAAATTATATGGGAATATTACAAGAACCTATATTCTACCAAGTTTGAAAATCTAGAAGAAATGGATGAATATCTGAAATCCTGGGAATCACCAAAGCTTGGCCAAGAGGAGACCAGCAGCTTAAACAGACCCATAACATATGAAGAAATAGAGGATGTAGTAAGAAGCCTCCCAACTAAAAAAAGCCCAGGCCCAGACGGTTTCACAGCAGAATTCTATAAAACATTTCAAAAAGACCTACAACCATTATTTCTGAAACTGTTTAGAAGTATACAATCAGAGGGAATTCTCCCAAATTCCTTCTATGAAGCCAACATCACTCTATTACCAAAACCAGGCAAAGATACAACTAAAAAGGAGAATTATAGACCCATCTCCCTCATGAACACAGATGCCAAAATTCTAAACAGAATACTGGCAAATCGCATACAGACCCACATCAAGAAGATCATCCATCATGACCAAGTTGGATTCATACCAGAGATGCAGGGATGGTTCAACATACGAAAATCAATAAACATCATCAAACACATAAACGGAATCAAAGACAAAAACCACACCATCATCTCAATTGATGCTGAAAAAGCCTTTGACAAAATCCAGCATCCCTTCATGCTTAAAGTCCTAGAAGGAATTGGATTGGAGGGATCATTCCTCAATGTAATCAAAGCCATATACAGGAAACCCACAGCCAATATCATCCTAAATGGGGAAATGACGGAAACATTCCCTTTAAAGGTAGGAACTCGGCAAGGCTGCCCCCTATCACCACTCCTCTTCAATATAGTGCTTGAAACACTTGCTAGAGCAATAAGGCAAGAAAAGGATATTAAAGGAGTACTAATTGGAAAAGAGGAAGTCAAACTATCCCTATTTGCTGATGATATGATTGTTTACTTAAGAGATGCAAAAAACTCCACCAGAAAACTCCTAGAAACGATTAACAGCTTCAGCAAAGTGGCAGGATACAAAATTAACCTTAGAAAATCAATGGCCTTTCTTTACACCAAGAACAAGCAACTGGAGAAAGAATTCAAAGAGACCTTCCCACTCACAATAGCCTCAAAAACAATAAGATACCTAGGAACAAACCTAACCAAAGACACCAAAGACCTCTACAACAAAAATTTTAAACCCTTAAAGAAAGAAATTGAAGAAGACCTCAGAAGATGGAAAAACCTCCCATGCTCATGGATTGGGAAAATTAACATTGTAAAAATGTCCATTTTACCAAAACTCTTGTATAGATTTAATGCAATCCCAATCAAAATCCCCAAGAGTTTCTTCACAGGCTTGGAAACAAAAGTTCTTAAATTCATTTGGAGAAACAAAAGACCCCGAATAGCCAAATCAATCCTGAGTGAAAAGAGCTACACAGGAGGGATCTCTATACCAGATTTTAAACTATACTACAGGGCTATAGTCATAAAAACAGCCTGGTACTGGCACAAAAACAGACCTGTTGACCAATGGAACAAAACCGAAGATCCAAATCTGAGCACATACAATTTCAGCCATCTCATATTTGACAAGGGGGCCAAGAAACCACAATGGAGAAAAGACAGCATCTTCAGCAAGTGGTGTTGGCAAAACTGGATCACCACTTGTAGAAGAATGAAATTAAACCCCTACCTCTCACCCTGTACAAAAGTCAACTCCAGATGGATTAAAGACCTCAACGTGAAACCCCAAACTCTGAAGGTGATAGAAGAAAAAGTTGGCAGCAGACTACAAGACATAGGCGTAGGAAAAGACTTCCTAAATCAGACAGCAGCTGCACAAGAATTAAGGTCGACAATTGACAAATGGGACCTCATCAAACTCAAAAGCTTCTGTACATCAAAAGAAACAATCAAGGAAGTGAAGAGAAATCCCACAGAGTGGGAGGAAACCTTCACTGCAGATACATCTGACAAAGCATTGATTTCCAGAATATATAAACTACTCAAAAAACAAAGAAAAAAGAAAACAAATGACCCACTCAATAGATGGAGCAAAGAACTGAACAGAGACTTCACAAGTGAGGAATTAGAGATGTCTGAGAAACACCTCAAGAACTGTTCAACATCACTAATCATTAAGGAAATGCAAATGAAAACCACTTTAAGATATCATCTTACTCCAATAAGACTGGCTAGGATCAAGAAAACAAATGATACCAAGTGCTGGAGAGGTTGTGGGGAAAGGGGAACACTCATCCACTGCTGGTGGGAATGTAAACTCGTACAGCCACTATGGAAAGCAGTGTGGAGAACCCTTGGAAGACTTGGAATGAACTTGCCACCCGACCCAGCCATACCACTCCTGGGCATGTACCCTCAAGACTTACGCCACCACAGAGATACATGCACGGCCATGTTTATTGCAGCTCTCTTCACAATAGCAAGGAGCTGGAACCAACCTAAATGCCCCTCAACTGACGAGTGGATAGAGAAAATGTGGTACATCTACACAATGGAGTTCTATGCAGCAGTAAAGAAAGACGACATCACGAGCTTTGCAGGAAAATGGCTGGAGCTAGAGGACATCATGCTGAGTGAAGTAACACAGTCCCAGAAAAACAAACGACGAATGGTATCCCTCATCTGTGGATGCTAGTGCCAATTACCCAGTTGTAAGTATTTCTTGTGTAGGGCCCCCTGAGCTTTTGTCCAAAGCAGTTGGGCATAACGCATTTTGGAAACAACAACAACAACAGAAAAGACTGCATCAAAGAACTGACTGAAACAGTGAACTTCTGCTCAAAACAGTCAACTTCCCCATGGAAAATATTGAGAAAGACTAAGAGATGGAAAGCATGTTTGGCAGAATGCATGAGCTCTGGCAGGGTGGGGGAATGAGCGGGAACACGGGTCTAGATTTGTTAAAAATAAATAAATAAATAAATTTATGTAAAAAAAAAATCTCACATTCCAAAGTATCTGCTGAGTTTCTAGGCAATGACCTCTGTGAATCTTGGTGGTCGAACTTGGCAAATCACTTCCATAGGCAGCTCTTTTTGAGCAGAAAAGGCTTTCATGACATCATGACATTCACCATTCAGGTTCTCTCTTTTTCTCTCACCCACACCCACCCTGTCCCTGCCAGCCTTGGACCCAGGCCAGCTCCAACTCCTCTGCCTCAGATCTCTGGACTAACTTCCTAACCCAGACAAGCTAAACCCCCTAGCACAGATTCCTAAATCTCTTGTCATGTGGTTGCCACCTCCCTCTTCCCTGGCTCCTGATCTCCCATATAGACCTAGAACTCAGGACAAATATACCATACACCACTCATCAGAGAAGCTTTTTGCAACAGATGAAGGCTACCAAAGAATCCCACAACTGTTCAGTCACAGAGAATATACATCTGAGCGATGCCCAGTCCTAGGTGACACATCTACAGTTGAACCTCTGCACCCAAGACTCATGGAACATAGCAGAGTGAGGGGTAGAAAGAAAACTAATGCATCCCTCAACTCTCACCAGTGAAGCTTCCTATACGACAGAGTGTGATGCACACAACAGGCCACGAATAAGAGACTGCAGAGTGTGTGTACTTGGATAGGACTCTAATATTAAACCTCACCCACCCACAGCCCAGGGATCATGCGATAAGGAGCCATATAGATTGTAAGAGCCAGGGCTGGTTCGTGAACATAGGGAAACAGCGTCCTTGAGGCCACTGGAAGCTTGCGCCTGTGAACCTGCAGCACTGAGCACAGGACCTACGCCAACAAAATCAGAGTGGAGCAAGAGAAAAGGGTGCTGGGCCGGCCCTATATATTGAGAACTATTGGAGGATGATTACTAATGGGTAAAGGAGAGTATGCCCTACTTATGAGCTCTGAATAGGCTGACTAGACTCCAGTGGATGAATTTGCACTAAGGGACATCTGGGTACAAATGCTTGACTGGATGGGACTTACTTAACATGTATGGATGGGTTGGGTGGCCATGATGGGTGAGGGGTTCTAAATTTGATTAAGAACTGTTGAATGAAATGTACAAAGGTTAATAAAAAATTTTTTAATGAAATGTGAAAAAGAAGTCTAGGACTATAACTCAGTGGAACAGTGTCTAGCCTGTGCAAGACTCAGTTCAGTTGCTGGTATCACAATACAATTATAATATATCCATTTATTCTATTTATTTATATGTGACTGCTGTGCTGGATAGCTTTAGTGTCAACTTGACACACCTAGGTTGAGGAAGCCTCAATTGGGGAACTGCCTCCATTGCACTGGCCTGTGGCCTTGTCTGGGGGGACATTTTCTTGATTGTTGAGTGATGCGGAAGGGCCCAGCCTACTGTGGGTGGTGCCACCCCTGGGAAGGTGGTCCTGTGTTGTATAAGAAAGCAGGCTGAGCTGGGCATGGTGGTACATACCTTTAATCCCAGCACTCAGGGAGCAGAGGCAGGCAGATCTCTGTGAGTTCAAGGCCAGCCTGGTCTACATAGTGAGCTCTGGGCCACCTGGGACTAAAGGGAGACCCTGTCTCAAAAAGACCAAAAAAATGTGCTTAGATAGATAGATAGATAGATAGATAGATAGATAGATAGACAGATAGATAGATGATAGATAGATAGATATTTTGTTTTTTAAAAAAATTTATTGTTTTTATTTTGCATGTATAAGTGTATTGCCTTCATGTATGTAAGTGGACCTATGTTGTACACTTACATACATGGTCAGAAGAGGGTGCCAGGTCCCCTGGAACTGTAGTTATGGACAGTTAATTACCCCAGAGATGTGAGCTGAATAAACCCTTTCCTCCCCAAGCTGGAACTGGTCAGTGTGTTTTGTCCCAGCAATTGAAGAGAAACTAGAATACTCATATAATCAAAACTCTGACAATAGTCACCCATTCATGCTGGGTAGGGACCCCGTTCCTATATTAGTGAAATTTAAGTTCTTGCTAGCTTTGGAGAGAGCTGAAAATCAATAAAGACAAGCAAAAAACACATATATTGTGATTGATGCTAGGAAAGCAATAAAATAAAGCTAAAAGAGACAATGGGAAGGAAGGCTGATTAAGAGATTAGAAGGTCAGGTCTTGGAGCCTTTCTTGAGCAACATCTGAGCTGAGAGCTGAGAGCTGGGAAATAAATGAATAAAAAGAGCTGAGAAATATCTTATCAACATTGCCAAGGAAAAGCCTTCCTGGCATAGGAAACAGCAGACACAAAGGATCAGAAGCTGTTTCAGATAGAAATCCTCACAATACCGGCACCTGCAGTGCTCCTTGACATGAATGCAGCATAGACTGGATGAAGCAGACACAACAGGAGACATGAGTACATGTGCTAAACACATGGTCAGTTGTTTCAACCTTGCTTGAGGTGTTAGTTTTCTGTCCCCGTGAAAAATGCTTGAGAGAAACTTTTTTTTCTTTTTAGCAGTGCAAGATATCAAACCTAGAACCATGTGCATGCTAGGCAAGGGCTTTACCACTGAGCTATACCCAGAGTCTAGACAGAAACAATTTAAAGGAGAAAAGATTTATTTTGGCTTAGAGTTTCAGAGGTTTCAGTTGGTGGTTCCTTGGCTATATTGTTTCAGGGCCTGTGGTGAGGCAGAGAATCACGATGCAGAGGCCATGGTAGAACTGTGCTGCTCACCACATAACAGACAGGAAGCAGAGAGAGACCAGGATGGGGAGCAGACCTGGCTTATCTTTGCAGGGCAGGACTCATTTCCTCCAACAAGGCCCTACCTCCTGCTTCACATCATCATCTGCAATGCTGTCATTTCATGGCATTGTTAACTGATTAGGTCAGAGCCCTCAGCATGTGACCATCCAGCAATAACTGGATCTACAAGCTGGGGGTCAGGCCTTTTGAGGGGATGCTTCATTTCCAACATGTAATTGGATATGTAATTGCCTGGGATATGTGCTATCGTATATTAATATATATAATCTCATACGAGCAGATGCTTTTGGACTTGAATCTTTTAAAAAGATTTACCCCACCTAAATCTAATAAATGACCTGTTTAAGATATTAAAATAGAGGCTGGAGAGATAGCTCAGTGGTTAAGAGCATTGGCTGCTCTTGCAGGGGACCCAGGTTCAACTCCCAGCACCCACATGGTGACTAACAACCATCCATAACTCCAGTTCCAGGGGAATTTGACATCTTCTGACCTCTGTGGGCATTGCATGACACAGCTGCACTTGCATCCATGCAGGCAACACATTCATACACTAAACTAAAAAAATAAAGTATTTTTAAAGATATTAAAATAAAAGTATAAAAGAGGCAAGTTTCATTTTTAGACTTTCACACACTCAAATTTACCTGCAACACAAATTAATGCATAGCTTGCTTCCAGATTAAACATTTTTGATATATAATACATATGAGTATACATGTTATATTTTAGTAGTGTTTTAAATAGTGGGAAATACATATTTAAGAGAGGAAAAATGTTTGAAGAACAACTACATCATGTCACCAAACTCTTTTTTAAAAATTGTAGGGGCTGGAGAGATGGCCTAGTGGTTAAGAGTGCCAACTGCTCCTGCAGAGGACCCGGGTTCCATCTCCAGCACCCACATGGCCACCATCTGAAACTCCAATTCCAGGAGAACTCCAGTTCCAGGGGAATCTGACACCCTTTTCTGACCTCTGCGGCATTGCACAACACGAGTGCACAAACTTACGTGCAGACAGTACATTCATATACATAAAAAATAAATAAAATTTAAAGCAGGGCATGGTGGCGCAAGCCTTTAATCCTAGCACTTGGGAGGTAGAGGCAGGCAGATCTTTGTGAGTTCAAGGCCAGCCTGGTCTACGGAGTGAGTTCCAGGACAGCTGAGGCTACAGGGAGACCCTGTCTCAAAAAGACCTAAATAAATAAATAAATAATAAATAAAATAAATTTTTAAAATTATTTAAAAATTATATTCATTATTTTTATTTTATGTGTATGAGTGTACTGCCTTCAAGTATGTAAATGCTCGCATGCTGTGCAGTACCTGTGTAGGTAAGAAGAGGGTGCCTGATTCTGCTGGAACTGGAGTTATAGGCGGTTGTTGGCCACAGTGTGGTGCTGGGAATCAAACCTAGGTCTCTGCAAAAGCATCCAGTGCTCTTAAGCACTAAGTCATCTCTCCAGCTCTGACAACAAACTACTTCTTTTTTTTTGGTCTTTTTGAGACAGGGTTTCTCTGTAGCTCTGGCTGTCCTGGAACTCACTCTGTAGAGTAGGCTGGCTTTGAACTCACAGAGATCCACCCAACTCTGCCTCCCAAATGCTAGGATTAAAGGCGAGCACCACCATGCCCGGCCGTCAACAAACTCTTAAGCATTACAGAACAGTTTGAAGAACACTGTTGCAAGAAAAAATGAACTTGCCACTGTCCTTTGTTCTCTCCATACTGACTCATTCAATTTTATACATTCAACTACTAAATGTCTTGTTGGGCATGACGGTGCATGCTTGTTATCCCAGCACTCAGAATGCTAAGGCTGGAAAATCAGGAATTCAAGGCCACCCTTAGCAACATAGCAAGTTTGAGGTCAGTCTGGGCTATGAGACTCTGCCACAAACAAAACTCGACAACTCTCTTAGTCCCATGTTCTTACTCTTC
The DNA here is from genome assembly GCA_009823505.1 of Rhizomys pruinosus. Lineage (NCBI taxonomy): Eukaryota > Metazoa > Chordata > Mammalia > Rodentia > Spalacidae > Rhizomys > Rhizomys pruinosus. Next base: position 93,562 of record VZQC01004444.1, read on the forward strand.
ATTCCCTGCCCTACTCTGACCTATTATTCCCCTTGGAATAAGGCAGACGGAGGAGGAGTTTCCTCACTGCTCTTTCCATGCTTAATGCACGCTCAGTGCCCACAGGTTCTTGTAGCACCATTTCCTCCGCTGGCTTTCTGGACTTCATGCTAACTGCTCCTCTCTTCTGCTAATCTACTGATGCTGCTGCATCCCCGTGGATCTCCTTGTCTTGCCCACATAGAAGTCTAGAAATTATCCCCTCGTTTATACCTCTTCAATATCCAAACTGTTTGTATCTTCTATTTCTTGCTAAGACTCCCAATCGAGTAGGCTTCTAGATTAGTGCTATCTAATAAAAGTTAACAGGAATGCTGGGCATGGTGGGTCAATCTATAATTCTAGCACTCGAGAGGCAGAAGCAAGCAGATCTCTGTGAGTTTGAGGCCAGCCTGGTCTACATAGTAAGTTCCAGGCTACTGAGATATATATATATATA
>VZQC01004444.1:94928-110220 GCA_009823505.1 Rhizomys pruinosus
TTTTTTTTTTTTTGTCTTTTCGAGACAGGGTCTCCCTGTAGCCCCAGCTGTCCTGGAACTCACTCTGTAGACCAGGCTGGCCTTGAACTCACAAAGATCCGCCTGCCTCTGTGATGATTAATTTTGATAGCCTCTTGCACAATAATATGTATATAAACAATAAAAAAAGAAAAAAAAATTGATAGTCACCAGGATTTAGAATCACCTAGGGGACAGACTTCTGGGCATGTCTATACAGTTGTTTTCAGAGAGGTTTAAGTAATTCTGGGAAAACTTACCCTGAATGTGGATAGTAACATCCCTTAGGCTGGCATTCCAGACTGAATACAAGGAGGAAGCCAGCCTAGCAGCAGCATTCATCTCCTCTGCTTCCTGACTGTGGATGCCACGTCACCAGCCGCCCATGCTCCGGCTGCTGTGACTAGAGCTCTGCTGCCAGGCTTTCCCACCGTGTGAACTCATCCTTACACCCAGCCACAACGACTCCTTCCTTCCTTAGGTTGCTTTTGCCAGGTGTTTTGTAACAAGAAGAAAGTAATACAGACCCTGTCTTTAAAAAAAAAATCTTTCATTGGAGCTGTGTCTCATGTGAGCTATTGTTCATATAATAACCTTATGAAACAGGTACTGACATTAAGAAACTTTCCAAAGAGCACCCAGCCTCCTATCTAGGATGATCTGTCACCTGCCTGGAATTGAGTGTCTGTGTCACACTCTCCCATGTCTGAGAGCATGTGTGGACATATATTTCACAAATGGGAAGAATATGCACATCCGGGCCCTCTGAGTGGAGCCCTGCAGGCTGGTTCATAGAGATGATTTTGTTCTGAGAAGTTCAGGAAACTACTTGTCCTCTTCTACCCTCCTATCCTCCCCAACCAGAGTTCACCTTGGGCCTTCCAAACTAAGGCACTTTAACATTATCCTTTCCCTGTGGAGATCTGGAAGACATAAATATAGAGAAATTAAGCAATACACTCACAAATGAACAATGGCTCAAAGAAGAACTCAAAAGGGAAATATGGAAATACTCTGATGTTAGTGAAATAAAAACTCCTAGATAATGCCGGGCTTGGTGGCGCACGCCTTTAATCCTAGCACTTGGGAGGCAGAGGCAGGCAGATCTTTGTGGGTTCAAAGCCAGCCTGGTCTACAGAGTGAGTTCCAGGACAGCTGGAGCTACAGGGAGATCCTGTCTCTAAAAGACACACAAAAAAATAACTCCTAAGTAAAGCTTCATATGGCCAAATTATTTCTACTCTTTACTCAACTGATTAAAAAAAAAACTATTTTAGCCATATTTATTGAAGTCCTACTCTGGGTGGGACAGAGTTTGACAACATCAGTGACCAGGAAACAACCACATCCCCCTAAGAATTAGCTTGGCCATGAGCCAGGTAGATTAGTAGTGACAGAAATTAGCTGAGGATGTAATTGGGATTCTAGTCAGAAGACCAAAATGTTCCACCTGTCCTACCTGGTCTCATCTTTCTCTTTATGCTTCTCCAGATCTCCGTCATTCTAGAAGACTTATTTTTATTTTATTTTATTTTATTTATTTCTGTATGTGTATGAATGTACTGTCTGCATGCAGGTTTGTGCACCCATGGTGTGCAATGCCGCGGAGGTCAGAAGAGGGTCTCGGATTCCCCTGGAACTGGAGTTCTCCTGGAATTGGAGTTTCGGACGGTTCTCGGCCACCATGTGGGTTCTGGGGATCGAACCCGGGTCCTCTGTAAGAGCGGTCAGTGCTCTTAACTGCTGGGTCATCTCTCCAGCCCCGAAGACTTACTTTTTTGACTATCTTATGTCTCATTTTTTAATTTATACAGCCAATTCTACCTGATCTATTTGGTAGATGTTATACAGTAAATGTGTGAACTCTGCTTATTGGAATCTGGAATTAATCTCCCCAGGCCCCTGCTCCTGAGATGATGGACATTGAGAGGATGGGCGTCAGTTGCGATATCAGCCCAAGGAAGGCTCAAACGAGCTGTCTGGCTCCTCAGCCCCACCACACCTCTTCCTTCTCTGCTCCTTCTCCACTGGCCCAAATGCTACAAATAGGTAGCTTCTGGATTCTTCCTGTTATCTATCCCTAGAATGTTGAATATGGAATGGTGTTTTGAAATTCTTCTTCAGATTTTTGTATCCAAATTTATATTACCAATTCTTAGTCTAATGCCTAGCATATAATAGGTGTGGCTATATGCAAAAACAAATCCAAAGGGAAAAGAGAGGGGAACGGATCGGGGATGTAGTTTAGTTGGTAGAGTATACAGCATGCCCAGACCCCTGGGTCCACTCCCCCCTCATGTCATAAATCAGGCATGGTAGTGAACTCAATTATTCAGAATTTGGGAAGCAGAGGTAAAGGATCAGGAGTTCAAGGCCTTCCTCTACTACATTTTCTTTTTTTTTTTTTTTTTAAATTAATTTTTATTGATGCTTTGTGCATTTCATACATTTTTTCCAATTCAGTTCAGGCTTATTTCCCTTTTCCGCCCCCCCCCTCCGCCGGCATTGCACGACCCGGGGCTGGGGTGCACAGCCTGCATGCAGACAGTACAAAAAAAAAAAAAAAAAAAAAAAAAAATACCAAAAATAAATAATAATAAAAAAAACATTTACACATATACTGTGATTCTAACATTCTATCATTCTGTTTTTGACAATGTAGATTCAGATTTTTCCTAGGCTATTTTAGGCACAGGCAGGATCTTGAGAAGATCCACAGCTGACTTGCGTTGTATTCTTTGAGGACATACCCCAACCAAATGTGCTTTTGTGAGATAGTCACAACTTGGCACCCTTCTCAAATTCTTAAAATATACATGGATTTTATGCCAAATCAAAAACTAATCTAATGATTTTTTTTCTCTCCTTTTCAATTGACAGTGATTTTCTTATTATTATTATTTGTTGTTTTATATTATTTATTTTCTCTTCTTAGCGCAGGGGGTCTCTTTAAACCAGGCTGGGTTTGAANTTCAAACCCAGCCTGGTTTAAAGAGACCCCCTGCGCTAAGAAGAGAAAATAAATAATATAAAACAACAAATAATAATAATAAGAAAATCACTGTCAATTGAAAAGGAGAGAAAAAAAATCATTAGATTAGTTTTTGATTTGGCATAAAATCCATGTATATTTTAAGAATTTGAGAAGGGTGCCAAGTTGTGACTATCTCACAAAAGCACATTTGGTTGGGGTATGTCCTCAAAGAATACAACGCAAGTCAGCTGTGGATCTTCTCAAGATCCTGCCTGTGCCTAAAATAGCCTAGGAAAAATCTGAATCTACATTGTCAAAAACAGAATGATAGAATGTTAGAATCACAGTATATGTGTAAATGTTTTTTTTATTATTATTTATTTTTGGTATTTTTTTTTTTTTTTTTTTTTTTTTTTGTACTGTCTGCATGCAGGCTGTGCACCCCAGCCCCGGGTCGTGCAATGCCGGCGGACGGAGGTCAGAAGAGGGTCTCGGATTCCCCTGGAACTGGAGTTCTCCTGGAATTGGAGTTACAGACGGTTCTTAGCCGCCATGTGGGTGCTGGGGATCGAACCCGGGTCCTCTGCAAGAGCATCGGTGCTCTTAACCGCTAGGCTATCTCTCCAGCCCCGGTATATGTGTATGTTTATATGGAAGAGCATTTTTAGAAAATGTGTATTCTTATTGTGTTTGTGTATGACTGGAGGCTCATACATACAGTTGTGAGTATGTGGAGGTCAGAGGACAAATTTGTTGTGTCAGTTCTCTCCTTTTACCTGTGTGTGAGTTCAAGAGATGGAACTCAGCTGGTCAGGCTTGTGAGGCGAGGGCTTTACCCACTCAGCCACCTTGTCTGCCCTGGAAGAGGATTTGTATAAATATTGTTGTCATAAACATCTTCAGGAACAAAGTATAAATGAGCTTAGATAAATAAACTATAAATATTATTTAAAGAATGTTATAAAGAAGAAGAAATCACATTACTGTATCTCCTGCCCAAAGAACCCATCTCTTAGGATGGGGACAACTGCCTGCTTTACTCTCTGTGAGACAAACTGTTGCTAAGTATTGGAGAAGGCTTTGCACACAGAATAGGAGTGCAAGAGTGTGAACATGTGGCTGTGGGGCTTTGTTACTGTGGCCATTTCCTTCCAAGCACTTGGAAAGTAGTATTCTAATTCCATCTCCTGCTATTGCCTCTGTGCTTTCTTCTCATTTTACATTTAAATTCTATAAACCACCTGCTTCATGTGGACATGCAGAATAAGCGGTCCCGGATCTGATTCTAAATGGAAGCCAGAGACAGTGTCCAGACTCTGGGAAAGTGTAATTATCCCAGGAGCAGAACTGTATTTTCTGGGAAGGTTTTTATCAGGATACAGAGCCCCAGATGTACATTTCAGCATTAGACCAGGAAAGAGATTTATGAAACACATTTCTTTTCTTCTCTAGGGGGAAAACTCCTGTTTTTTGAAAAAAAAAAAAAAAAAGACAGTGAGTACATCCCACTCCTTAAGGGAAAGGAAGAAAATTATATCAGAAATCTGTGCATACTACAATAATATTCACTCAAAATGAACAATGATTGATTCTTTCCATATGTTCTTAACCTATTTCAATTTAAATTAATTTTTCCGGAGTCATTAGCCATCCCTGTAAACTCTGCCAGGTTTTATTCTAACGCTGGCCTTGGCACACCTGCAGCCCACACACATCTTTATATGGTTAATCTGTCAAACCAAAATTAATTTCAGCACAAAAGCTAAATGGTCCTCAAGAGTCCATTCCTGTATTCCCAGTTAGCATTCACCAGGGACAGACACACAACCCGAGGAGGATGATGGAAATGTTTCAAGGGATCTTTTCCAAGATCTTATACTGTTTTGGTTTTTTTGTCAATTTGCAGGTGCAAAAATTCCATTTGTAATTCTTTAATTCCAAAGGTAATAGGTGTCTTGGGGTCTCAAAATTCAGGAGAAATGGCCAGCTGGGACATGATATTCTGTTCTCAAGTCATGGCAGGTGCAGAATGTGGGCAAATGGATCAAAGTTTGGCCTGCTCTGCTTCTCCCTCATTCCTCTTTTAGATGGGTGTGCAGTGACACAGGCTGAATTGGTTATCTCCAAAGCTTGTGCTGTCAAACATCCAGGAAAGGACTTGATACTCAGTCCATGTTTCTAGGAGCCGTATTTGGGTTCTTTTGTACAGCAGAATAAAAAGTGCTGAGCGCACCCTCTATTTGTTTTGCAATTTGCCTGCTGGGCACATTACTTGCCATTGCTCTGCTTTCAATAGATGGTCTTTCCACTGAGGCTGGAGAACATCTATATATAGAAAACAATACAAGATGGATAAGATGGAAAAATAAGAGGAAAACAGAAGTCTGCCCAGAGGAGAGAGAAGGGTGAGAAACAATCATATATCCCTTTTAGTGATGGAGGCAGTCCCTGATATCAAGAGTCAGTTTCTTGCCTGGTGTGGTGGCACACACCTTTAATCCCAGCGCTTGGGAGGCAGAGGCAGGTGGATCTCTGTGAGTTCAAGGCCAACCTAGTCAACAGAGCAAGCTCCAGGCCAGCTGGGACTAAAGGGAGACCCTGTCTCAAAAAGACCTAGGCAAGTGTTCCATTACACAGAGTAGAGTCACTGTGGAGATGAGAAGAGGCACCACGACTAAGGATAACATGGCTCCGGTGCTCTGTGATGTCCTCATGGTGAGTTTTGCCAGGATACACACTGGACACAGTATGGGAATTCAGGAAGGGACAGATATATGCGTCAGCCAGAAGAAGCCTGTGCACATGGTTCTTGTGGCCACATACAGGCTCCTTTGTTGGGCTTTTGTCAGTGCATGAGATTCAGATGAGGTCAGTGACTTCTTTCCTGATGAGGACTGCTTTCAATGACTTTTTCCAGCTGTTTCTAGAAGCTTAGGATTGGGGATTCATGAGCCAGATGTCATCCAACAAGATCTGGTTTACGACCCCTCAGATTAGGATGCTTGAAAAGATTACCAGGGAAAATACTCAGACTTTTTTAATGGAAAAAGAGGAAGGGTGAAGAACTAGGAAGCAAGGGAGGAATGACACTGACAAGGCCTAGAGCCTCGGCCTATGGGATTATAAGAGTGCCATTGCCCATTATTTAAGACAATGAGCACGTTTGATTGTCTGTATGCTTGGTCACTTCTACATGGTCTCTTTAATGCTGTGTGAAGTATGGTAGGTTTTATATTCATATATGTGTATATTTGCTTATTTTACAGTATGCCTAGCATATTTTATAGTATGTCTATACCTAGTTGGATACCTAACAGTTTTGAGTTGACATAGCTACTAATTTATATTAACAGTAGAACTCACAGCTGTTGTGTTTGGTGTTAAAAATCAAATGAGCCGGGCGTAGTGGCACACACCTTTAATCCCAGCACACGGGAGGCAGAGGCAGGTGGATCCCTGTGAGTTCAAGGCCAGCCTGGTCTACATAGTGAATTCCAGGCCAGCTGGGACTAAAGGGAGACCCTGACTAAAAAAAATACAAAAAAAAAATCAAATGAATCTGGGAGTGTTTCCATGCCATCACTCTGGAGACCAAGGCCTAGGGATCATTAGGTCAAGATCAGTCTGGGCTATATAGTGAGTTCAAAGACAGCCTGGTATGTATGCAACAGGTCTCTCTCTCTCTCTCTCTCTCTCTCTCTCTCTCTCTCTCTCACCAAAAAGATATCTGATATCTAGAAAACACTAAGGTGATCAAATGAACACGGTGTCTTCATTAAAAAGTTCAAGGCACTTGCTGCCAAGCCTGAGAACCTGAGTTTGATCTTTGGGATACTCAGAGTAGCCAGACAGAACTGACTCCCACAAGCTGTCCTCTGACTTCCTACATGCATACACATACACATACACATACGTACACGCACAAATAAATAACTTAATGTAATAAAATTATTTTAAGTTCTAGAGTATTAGCTCAGTCTGTGCAAAGTCCTGGGTTCAATGTTCAGCTATATGCACACACACACACACACACACACACACACACACACACATACACACGAGCATGCACACATGCACAGTTCAAGGCCCATGATTATCTCATTTTATTTTACTTTAGAATCACTTTATTTTCCATCCACCTTCCTTCCATCCTGCTCAAGTGTCTGCAGAACTGCTTATAAGCACTCGGTATTTATTCCAACCCATTCAGTGGCTTAAACAGTGGGAGCTTCAGACCAGTCCTCAGTAGGGAGCTGCTAGATAGGTACAGAGGGGATCTGCACGTATTCAAGACACCCATTTTTCTGGCTGAGCTACGGTGAACTCAGGAGCAGGTGTGGTCCATTCGCCCTGAAGTTCCTCCTTGGTCACAGCCTTATTCAGCAGTAGCTTGTCTTCCTTCTCAGTCTCTCCAGGGTCTCTGTGGAAGCAGAGATGTCGAATGACCTACCACAAATGCGCAGAACTTCCCAGGCCAATATCTGCATAAGATCTATTGAATGAGTTCCCTGCCCCATTCAGAAAACACAAGCCCACTTTCCAAGTGTTCTTATCTCTGTGAGCTTGTTACACATGCATTAATTAACATTGTGCTTGTACCAAAGGTTATTATCAAACCCAACTCACAGTCCAGAGCGGAACGTTTGCAAAAAACTTGCTACTTGCGTAGCACGCTACCCAAACTCTTCAGTTCATCAGCCAGTTTGTGACCTCGACCCATGATTATTTAAAGGATGGGGAGAAATACAGTGTGTCGCTCCCAGCGGGTTGCAGCTGTCTACCTCCTCACCTCAAGACTGCCTCACTCAACATCAGACTCATGTCCCATGAATAAGAAAGGAGGCCTGAATGGCCTGTCTTCTGCTGAAGGACTTAACTTTCCTCCAGCATCCTTCTTTTTTTAATATTTTTATTTTAGCATGTGAGTGTTTTGCCTGCATGCATGTAAGTGCACCTGTGTCATGCAATGCCAATGGAGTCAAAAGAAGGCATCAGATTCCCCTGGAAATAGAGTTACAGATGGTTTCTAGTTACCATGTGGGTGCTGGGGATTGAACCTGGGTCCTCTGCAAGAGCAGTCAGCACTGTCAACCACTGAGCCAATCTCCAGCCCCAAGCATAACTTTCTTAAATATATCTCTCTAGTCCCCTAGCTTTCCCGAGGAAAGGAAGTGGGCCACAGCCACATGGGCTACAGAAAACATCACCAGGAGCCTGGAACCTTGAGGTTTGGTTTTGTTTGGTTTTGTTTTGTTTTGTTTTGTCTTATTTATTTATTTATTTATTTATTTATTTATTTATTTTTGAGACAGGGTCTTCCTGTAGCTTCAGCTGGCCTGGAGCTCACTCTGTAGACTAGTCTGGCCTTGAACTCACAGAGATCTGCCTGCCCCTGCCTCCCAAGAGCTGGGATTAAAGGTGTGCACCACCGCACCTGGCTTAAAGATGGTTCTTAGCCGCCATGTGGGTGCTGGGAATCGAACCCAGGTCCTCTGCAAGAGCAGTCAGCACTCTTAACTGCTGAGCCATCTCTCCAGCCTGGAACCTTGAGTTTTAGTCTTGGCTGTTAGCTGTAGTCAAATTCATCTTCTGAGCCACAGTCCCTCAGGGAGTACCCAGGGGTACTGCTTTCTCTGGTACTTCAAAAGACCATTTTATAGAGTAGTGGTGACATCATGGAAAGAGCAAACGCTTTTGGAATCCGCCAATTCTGGTTTATTATTCAACAAATATACTGAGCACTGTTCTTGATACCAGAGATGCTCTCCTTGTGGAACTCATATTTTAATGTGTGTGCACATGTGTGCATGCATGCATGCATGAGTCTATGTGTGTGTTCCATATAATTAGTTTGTGACCTTACGTAAATCACTTAGCCCCTCTAAGCTTGCTTTTATCCAACTGTAAAATAGAGGAAATATTATTATAACATTTTAAGATTTGTTATTATAAATTTTTGGTCTTTTTGAGACAGGGTCTCCCTGTAGCCCCAGCTGACCTGGAACTCACTATGTAGACCAGGTTGGACTTGATCTCACAGAGATCACCTGGGTGCTGGTATTAAAGGCATGAACCACTATACCTGGAAATTTGTTATTTGATTGAACACAGTACAGCACGCACATTTTTGTTGTGGCTCTACTCACAATAGCCAAGTTATAAAATCAACCCAAGTGTTCATCAGTAAACAGATGAATGGAATACATACACCATGGAGGATTATTCACTCATAAATAAGCACAAAATGATGTCATTTGCAGGAAAATGAATGGAACTAGAAATCATCATGTTAAATTAAATAAGCCAGACTCCAAATAACAAATATTTACCTGTTTTCTCTTATACCTGGATTTTTTTAATTAAATGAAAGTAGAGGGTGAGTATTTGAGAAGACGGGGACCAGGAGGAGGGGAAGCAGGCAAGAAAGGTAAAGGGGCGCGAATAGGATAAAAAACATTTTATGCAGGTGTGAAAATGTCATAACGAAACAGCATTTTAAACATTCAGTATATGATGATAACTTTTTAAAATAAAAGGTTAAACATACTAAGCATGATGCCTGTAATCACAACACTCAGGATTGGAGGCAAGGGGGTCAGAGTTTAAGTCCATTGTGGACTGTGTGAGACCCTGTCTCAAGGAAATAAAAATAAAGTCAGACACAACAGTATTCAAAACACCCATTTTTCAGTATGGCTCAATTAATGCTATGTAAAAAATACTATGGAACAAAGCATATTTTCAACTGTGTGGTTCTGCCTGGATGTGAATTCTTTTTCAATTTCCCACCATATTGTGTGGTGTTAAACCACAAATATCATAAAATTAGAGTCTAGAGTTTATACATTTCTTTCTCTTTATTTTCTTAAAAGCAATTTCACCTATCAAGGTAATTTATTTTTATTTTATGTGTATGTGTGTTATGCCTGCATGTATGTACGTTCACCTGTGTTGTGCAATGCCCTCAGGGAGAATGGACAGCATCAGATCCCCTGGAACTGGAGTTATGGATGGTTGTTAGCAGCCATGTGGGTGCTAGGATTTGAACTCTGGTCTTCTGCAAGAATTGCCAGTGCTTTTAACCACTAAGCCATCTCTCTATTCCCTCAGAAAATATTTTTTGAGCATCTACTCTGCATTCACTATGAGGTTAGCCCTAGATGTATGAAAATAAGTGAGACCTTCCAGGCCTAAGTGTGGACCAGAAGAAGAGCACAGGGATGAATTTCACCGGGATTCTCACTGTTGAAGGCTTTATACATCTACCGTTATTGTTGGTTGTTGACTTTCAAAAGAAAGCAAGCAAGAAATAAAGGAGCCCTCCACTTGGCAAGTGAGTCATATGGAGTCCTCCCAGAGACCTATAGCTCCATGTACCAGACCTTTGGCAACCTTAGTCTACTCAAGAGGAAACAGATGGTGGAACACCTGCTTCCTGTAGCTGCCTCAGAGGTAAAATTTCAATCTATCAATCTCATTTGCAAGTGAAGAAAAATCGGTCAGATTATTCACTGTACCCAGCCGTATGGCCAGAGTTACACAGCTATTTCAGAGGATAGAAATCAAAATAAGAGATTCTAGGAGACACACGAGAATAGAGGACATGGCACCCACCCTCAAGGCAGAAGTGGGATGAGTTCATTTACTTATTCAAGGCAAATCAGCTTAGCAACCAGGGGCTTTGAGCAATTTCACTGAGTGCCAGGTTTACTGAGTGAGAGAACGGAGGCAGTGGAAAATATTTACTGAGCACCTATTGTACACGTCACTATTTATCACTGTCGTTATGTCAAGAGGTGGTGACATTCTAGTTGTTTTTTTTTTTTTTTTTTTTTTATTTTTTTTTTGGGGTTTTTGTCGATACAGCAGGTCTCCTCTGTAGCCCCAGCTGTCCTGGAACTCACTCTGTAGACCAGGCTGGCCTTGAACTCACAAAGATCCACCTGCCTCTGCCTCCTGAGTGCTAGGATTAAAGGCGTGCGCCACCACACCCAGCGACATTCTAGTTTTTAAGCAACTAGTTTTTAAGCAAGAACAACATGTATAAAGAGGTCACTACCAGACAGGCAGGTGAGGGCTGATGGCACAGGCTCTAGGGACTGTAGGATCTACTGAAGCCCTAAGGCTCTCAGAGTTGCCTTAACTGAGAAGCTCACTTTACTTATGATTAGGGCATTTAGTAATCAAGATTGTTAATGCAATTACAGTGCACTTGGGCCTAGACAGGTTTCTCCTCTGCTCTGCACTCTGTTGATCTGGTCTTTATGTGGAAACCATGCTGGACCTTGGCTTGTTTTATGCTGATGAGATTTAGGGGTGTGAAGTGACAACAAATAGATTCTCTCTATGGCTCAGCCCTGGAAGTTGATGGATAAAGCTCCTCTTACAGTTGGAAGGACTTAGGAGACTTTAGCCAAATGTTGTTAAGGGGCTGGAGAGATGACCTAGCAGTTAAGAGGGCCAACTGCTCTTGCAGAGGACCCAGGTTTGATCCCCAGCACCCACATGGCGGCTTTAACTACAGTTCCAGGGGAATCCAACACCCTCTTCTGACCTCCGTGGCATTGCACGACACGAGTGCACAAACCTACATGCAGACAGCACATTCATACACATAAAAAAATAAAAATAAATAAATAAATATTAAGGTTTGAATCTGAAATGTCCCACATGAGCTTGAGCTGGGCCTTCTCAGTCCCTGGCTTGTGGCACTGTTGTAAAGGCTGCGGAGTCTGCAGGAGGTCAGAGGACAAACCAGAGGAAGCAGGTCAGTTGGGACCAGCCCCTGGAGTCTACAGCTGCTTCTGCTTTGATCTGTGCTCTGCCTCCTGGTCTGATGCCATGTAAGGAGCTTTTGGCACATGCTTCTGTCTCCACAGCACTGCTCCTACCGTACCGCAGCCAATCCCCATACCTTCTTCCCAGGACAGACTGAAATTCCTGTGAAACCATGAGCCGAAAAAAATCTTTCCTGCCTTGAGTTGCTTTCATCAGGTTACTGCTTGTTTGTTTTCATTACAGTATAAAAACAACACATATACGAAATTGTGCAGACAGATGAATATAAGTTCAAAATTTTTTTTTGATCTTTTTGACACAGGGTGTCTCTATATCCCTAGCTGGCCTGAAACTCATTCTGTAGACCAGGCTGGCCTTGAACTCACAAAGATCCACCTGCCTCAGCCTCCCAAGTGCTAGTTCAAATCTTGAATCTCCCTTTACTAGGTGGTAATCTTGGATAACAGACTCTCTTCACCCAGTTTGGATCATGGGATTGAACCCAGCCCTGAAAGTTGAGATGCTAGTCTAAATTTGGGTTCCACTAAGGAAGAATCAAGAGGTCATCTTGCCAGGCGTGGTGGCACACGCCTTTAATCCCAGAACTCAGGAGGCAAAGGCAGGTGGATCTCTGTGAGTTCAAGGCCAGCCTGATCTACAGAGTGAGTTCCAGGCCAGCTGGGGCTACAGGGAGACCTTGTCTCAAACACACACACACATACACAAGATGGCATCTTGACTCCTCCCTTCATTTTGTAAACTTGGGCATCTTGGTGGTCAGCCCACAGCATTAAGGCTAACTCAGGCCAGCTCTAATGTACTTGCCTCCATTGCCTAATTCAATGGGAACATCTGATGCTTGAGGATATTATAAAAACTTTTTGCAATAAATGCTATATACAGGCTCTCCTGTGGTTATATTCACAAAAGAGCCTTTAACTAAAATAGCTGAGCTTATAAATTGGTAGGAAGCCAAAAATTATTATTAATTTTTAGGGGGTGTTTTATATGCTAAACATTATTTCAAGAACTGCGTTATAAATTAACTTATTGACTCTTACAGTGGTCCTATGAAATAGGTACTAGTATCTCAGTTCTTAGTGCTAGAGACCGAATCCAATGCATGCTAGACAGGAGGACAGGCAGGAGGCTGGGCGGGGGGCCATGGGGGGGGCAGGCAGCTGCTATACAGAGCTCTTACGCCACCCGTTATCACCATTACAAGATCAGGAAACTGAGGCCTAGAGGAGAGTGGCCTCCCAACCTGCCAGAGCTAGGGTTTCTACCTCTACTGTCTGCTCAGTGCTTGTGTCATGAACTGGTCTCTAGTTCCATAAGCCACCTTCTTTTAAAAATCATTATAATAATAACATTTTGCATTATAATTATAAAACTAAGTCATAGTAGGAATTTTTAGAGAAAGGAGTAAAGAAGTCAGAATTATTTGTATTTTTATCACCTAGTGTTTATTAATATTTGGGTCTATTTCCTTTAGGAGATTAAATTGCATATATAATTCTCTTTTCAAATACCATAACACCACACATGACTTTTAAAATTTAATGTTACAATCTGAGTATTTCCCCATGTTATTAAATATTCTTAAAACCATAGATTTTAATGGATGCAAATATTCCAATTATCCAAAGGTACTATAATTTATTTTTAAAATCCCATAATGCTGGGACATTAGGTTGTTTCCAACATTTCCGAGGCTTGTGTGTGGATTCTTCTGCTGGCCTGTTTTCGGAGCAGCCAATCTACTATTCCCACATCTCTCCCTCCACCATCAACAAGTAGGAGCATTCCTGACCGTCAAAGACAATTGAGAATTTTGAAAAGTCTAAGTATCCAAATGCTCACTGATGGTCCAGAATCTCATACAATTTGTAAAAATTTGCACGATTTTCTCTAGTTTTAAATATAAGATACATATGTATCTTAGTTTTTAAAATGCAAAATAAAAATGAGTAAGAGGCTAGAGAGATGGCTCAGTTAGTAAAGAGCTTAACTGCACAAGTGTGAGGACCAGAATTTGGATCCTCAGCACCTACATAAATGTTGGGTGGGCACGAGGCCTGCCTGTAATCCTAGCCCTCAGGAGATACAGACCGGGTCCCTTGAGCATGCTGGCCAGCTAGACTAGCCTAATCAGTGCACTCTGGGTCCAAGCACCTCAATATGTAAGGTGGAGAGCAGTGAGGCTAGAGAGATGGCTCAGCAGTTGAAAGTGCTCACTGCTCTAGAAGACTGGGGAGCAGATCCCAGCACCCACAATTGCCTTGAATTCCAGTTACAAGGGATCCCACACCCTTTTCTGGCTTCCATGGGCTCCTACATGCACAGGGTGTACATAACTCAGGCAAACACACATTAAATGAATGAATAAATGAATAACTTTTAAATAATATGGTGGAGCCAGGTATGGTGGCATATGCCTTTAATCAGGAGGCAGAGGCAGGAGGATCTCAGGGAATTCAAGGCCAGCCTGGTCTACATAGTGAGTTCCAGGCTAGATGGGGCTTCAGGGAGACCTTGTCTCAAAAAAATAAAATAAAATAAAAATGAAATATGGTGGAACTGTGCTTGCTGGTGCAGGCCTAAATTTAATCCCAGCACTTGGGAGTCAGAAGCAGTGATCTGTGAGATCAATACCAGCCTATATAGCGAGTTCTAGGCCCGCTGGAGCTACAAGGAGACCCTGACTTGAAAAGAAAAGAACAAAAGATAAAAAAACAGGGTGGGCCAGGCGTGGTGGCTCACGCCTTTAATCCCAGCACTTGGGAGGCAGAGGCAGGTGGATCTTTGTGAGTTCAAAGCCAGCCTGGTCTACAGAGTGAGTTCCAGGACAGCCGGAGCTACAGGGAGACCCTGTCTCAAAAAGACAAAAAAAAAAAAAGAACCAGGGTAGAAAGCCACTGAAGAAGACACCTGAACATCAACCACTGTCCTCCACATACATGGCAGATATGTGTGCCCCACAAACATGCAAACACATATTCAAACACACTATAAACATACCTATACAAAAAGAAAAGCAAAATAAACAAGCTGGACATGGTGGCATACGCCTATAATCCTAGCAGTCGGGAGGCTAAGGCAGGAGGATTAGGAGCGCATAGCCAGTCTGTTTGACGTAGTGAGATTTTTTTTTGTCTCGAAAAAGAAGAAAGGAGGAGGAAGAGAAAGAGGAGGAGGACAAGGAGGATGAGGAGGATGGGGGCAGGGGGGGGAAGACCTGGCATCACCACCAAAACTAAAAGTGAGAGAAAAAAAAAGTGAGCAAAAACTTAATCCAAGATCCTATGCCTATGGAGCCAGAGGCAGGTGGGTCTCTGTGAGTTCTATGCCTATGGAGCCAGAGGCAGGTGGGTCTCTGTGAGTTCTATGCCTATGGAGCCAGAGGCAGGTGGGTCTCTGTGAGTTCTATGCCTATGGAGCCAGAGGCAGGTGGGTCTCTGTGAGTTCTATGCCTATGGAGCCAGAGGCAGGTGGGTCTCTGTGAGTTCTATGCCTATGGAG
>VZQC01004444.1:113773-151915 GCA_009823505.1 Rhizomys pruinosus
CAGAGGCAGGTGGATCTCTGTGAGTTCCAGGCCAGGAGGCAGAGGCAGGTGGATCTCTGTGAGTTCCAGGCCAGGAGGCAGAGGCAGGTGGATCTCTGTGAGTTCCAGGCCAGGAGCCAGAGGCAGGTGGATCTCTGTGAGTTCTAGGCCAGGAGGCAGAGGCAGGTGGATCTCTGTGAGTTCCAGGCCAGGAGGCAGAGGCAGGTGGATCTCTGTGAGTTCCAGGCTAGCCAGAGCTACATAGCAAGACCCTGTTTCAAAAAATAAAGTAAATCAATAAAAAAATTAAAATAAGTAAATAAAAATTTTATAAGATTGTATACAAAGGGCCTTACAAGTCAGCTGTGCTCATCTGTGTTCATTACACTCCCCTCATTACAAATCTGGTTCTCAGAAAGATCACAGCGAGTTCACAGCCAGACTGGGCTAAACAGTAAGTTCAAAGCTAGCCTTGGATATAAAGTGAAATCCTTTGTCAAAAACAAAACAACCACCCTTTAATCCTGGCACTCGAGAGGCAGAGGCAGGTGGATCTCTGTGAGTTCAAGAACAACCTGTTCTACATAGTAAGTTCCAGGACAACTGGGGCTACAGGTAATTCAAGTCAGGTGTGGTGTTAACCACCTTTAATCCCATTAGAGGCAGAGGCAGGCAGATTCTATGAGATTGAGACCATTCTAATCTGTAAAATGAATTCCGGACCTGCTACAGGGAGACCTGGTCTCAGAAAAAAAAAAAAAGAGTAATTCAGGTTAAATGAATTTATAACCACAGAGCCCTACCCCAACATGACTGGTGTCTATTGAAGAAGATGGGGGGGATAATGGGGTCCATACAGAAAATAGACCATGAGCGGTCACAAGAAGGCACAAGCCAAACAGAGATGCCCTAGGGAAAAATAGCACCTTAACCTTGGATGTCCAGCTTCCAGAACAGTGGGGAAATAAATCTCTGAGTCTATAAAATAAAATCAGTCTCTGAGTCTGTAATATAAACCACAAGTCTATGAGTAATAAACCATGAGTGTTTTGTTTGGCAGCATTAGCAGATTATTACACTTTTTTTTTTTTTTTTGAGATACCAGTTATATGTACATGAAGCCTCTTGAAGTTCCTTCACTGCTTATTGAAGCTCTGCATATTTCTTCAGTCTTTTTCTTTTCAGTTTGGATACTCTCTATCGCTGTCTTCGAAATCCTTCCACACTGTTTAATCTATCATTATTCTCATCTAGTAAATTTGCATCTCCAACATTGTATTTGTATTTTTAATGTTTAATTTGGTTATACTACTACTACTACTACTACTACTACTACTACTTTGAGATTTTTTTTCCTATATTACCCAGTTTGGCCTTGAACTCATGATCCTCCCGCCTCGGCCTCCCAAATCCTGGGAATTATGGGCAGATAACACTATTCTAAAATTTCTTTTTTTTTTTATTTTTTTATTTATTTCGGTATGTGTATCAATGTACTGTCTGCATGCAGGTTTGTGCACCCGTGTCGTGCAATGCCGCGGAGGTCAGAAGAGGGTCTCAGATTCCCCTGGAACTGGAGTTCTCCTGGAATTGGAGTTTCAGACGGCTCTCGGCCGCCATGTGGGTGCTGGGGATCGAACCCGGGTCCTCTGTAAGAGCGGTCGGCGCTCTTAACCGCTAGGCCATCTCTCCAGCCCCTCTAAAATTTCTTATTAATACATTTTATCGGCCTGGAGATGTAGCTTGGTGGTAGAGGACTTGCCTAGCATGCATGAGGTCCTGGGTGCATGTTTGCTTGTTGAAAGCAAAACAACAAAACCTGGGAAAGATGCTTCATGCTTATAATCCAGCACTTGAGAAGCTGAAGTGGGAGGACTGCCATAAATCGGAAACTAATCTGGGCTATGTAGTGAAACTAATCCTGGCCAGCCTAGCCTACAGTATGAAACCCTGTTTCAAAAAACAAGAGGCCAGCACGGTAGCACTCAGGAGGAAAAGGCAGACAGATCTTTGTGAGCCTGGTCTACATCTGTGCAGTGAGTTACAGGCCAGCTGGGGCTATAGGGAGATCCTGTCTCCAAGAAAATACACACACACACACACACACACACACACACACATACACACACACACACACACACACACACACACAAATATTTCCTTTTCAGAACAGTTTTAGAATAATAGAAAAACTGAAAAGATAGTTTTATGGGTTAATTTATATCATTCCAAAATTCATCTGTTGAAGTCTTAATCCTCAGACTGACTGTATTTGGAGACCTGGTCTTTAGGGGGTTCATTAAGGGTAGATGAGGTGGCCAAGGTAGGACTCCCATCAATAGAATTGGTGTCCTGATAAAAAGGAGAAGAAAAAAAAAAATTGCTGGGTGTGGTGGCGCATGCCTTTAATCTCAGCACTCAGGAGGCAGAGGCAAGTGGATCTTTGTGAGTTCAAGGCCAGCCTGGTCTACAAAGTGAGTTCCAGAACAGCTGGGGCTACAGGGAGACCCTGTCTCAGAAAGACAAAAAAAAAAAAAGAGAAAAGCCCCCAGAGCACACTCTCTTGCCATATACTGGCACTGAAAAGAGGTCACATGATAGGCCAGAGAGAAAGTGGCTGGTACATATCAGGAGAATCCTCAGTACAAACCCATCCTGATGTCACCTTGGTGGTGGGCTTCTAGTCTCCAGAACTTTAGGAAAAGAAAGTTCTGTTATTTAAGCCACCCAGACCGTAAATGAGCTAACATGGTGTTCAAATATCTGTTCGAGTCCATGCTTCCAGTTCTTCTGAGTGTTCACCAGAATAGAATTGCTGGTAGTTCTAGGTTTAACTTTTGGTGTGACTGACAGGTTTTCCTCCACAGTACAGAACTGCTTTTTTAAATTTTATTTATTTATTTATTTTTATTTATTTTTTTTTATGTGTGTGAGTGTACTGTCTGCAAGTAGGTTGGTGCACCCATGTCGTGAAATGCCGCAGAGGTGAGAAGAGGGCATTGATTCCCCTGGAACTAGAGTTAAAGATGGTTCTTAGCCATCGTGTGGGTGTTGGGAATCGAACCCGGGTCCTCTGCAAGAGCAGTTGGTTCTCTTAACTGCCGAGCCATCTCTCCAGCCTCCAGAACTGCTTTTTAATTGTCCGTTCCCTCTAGAGAGTAAGCTCTGAAATGGAAGATTAAGTCTGGCTTGTATACCTACTGCATAGCATATAGTAAATACTCAGTAAATATGGTAACTCCATGAACAGATGCACCAACTTTCACATGTGAGAACTAATTACTAGTTGTAATGGAAACTTGAGGGAGCATAAAACTAGAATTTCTGTCATACCTTGGTTATCAACTCATTGTATAACTGACAAAATATTAAATTTTTTATCTCTTGGGAATGGGTCACAGAGGCTTCATCAAATATGAAGAGTTGTGCTTAATAATCACATGTTCATTTTATCACTAATGTGTCTTGGTTGGATGATTCTGGGTGTTGGGATATCTAATACCATAGCTGTGCATATCAGAACAGTACTGCTTGCCAAGGTGAAGCAAAACAGACCCAGCAGACTATCAGTCAGCAAAAAACAAAACCAAGGATCAAGTGCTAGAGTTTTTGAAGAGCCAGGGATCCTGGGAAGAAGTCAGTATGTAAACTCCAAAGCTGACTGCAAGACTGAATACTAACTAGCTTCATTACGTTGGCCATGGGTGGTGCTGGGCCAGAGTTCTGTCCAGGCTATTTGGTGTCTCAGTCTTCCTGAGGTAGGCTAGACAGTCACAGGAGCAATATAAGGCAAACTGCATGTGGGTTAGAGACCAATACAACCATAGTGCTGGATTACAGGAGGATAGATAGCCCATGACGACTAGAAAATAAAGACCACCCCAAACTGGCCAATCACGATGCCTCTTTGTGTCTTTACCCTTGCAACTGTGCCTACTTCTTTCATGCATCTGACACCACAGCAAATCCAAAATCACCCATATGAGGGCTACAGGGAGTAAAACTGAATCCTGGGAAAATTCCATCCCATCCTGGAATTTCTTGCCTCCTCCCCTGCGTACTTTACCTCATGAGTGGTCCTCCTCTCCATAAAGTTTGTCACAAAATGAGTTCTCCATCATCTCCAAATCCTAGCTTGATCTTGTCTTTGTAGGCTCTCTTTGATGGTAACAAGCCCCTGGAAGCACTGGCTAGAGGTCCTGGTGTGGTGTGTCCTAAAGACCCCCCCAGGCCCATGACTGGCAGCATCCCCAGCTTCAGGTGTGGGGGCTTCGTCACTACCTCCCAAGGCTTAGTGGAGAAGTACTCATCCAGCATGCTGGAGTCCTGGGTTAGCTCCTCAGCACTACAAAAACAAAATAAGTAATTGCTACTTTTCTTGATTCTTCTTGTTTGTTATCATTTTGTTTATTTGTTTTTGAGACAGACTCTCACTATGTAAATCTGGCTGGCCTGGAACTCACAGAGAACTGCCTCTCTCTGCCTCCCTAGAGTTGGGATTCAAAACATATGCCACCACACCCAGCTAACTGCTAGTTTCCTACCAATTAGGTTAAAGATAAATGGAACTAGAAATTCTGGGCAAGGATTTCTGGGGTGTAGCTCAGTAGTAAAGTGCATAATCATAACATGAGGCCCTGGATTCCGTCCCAAGCATTGAATGAATGCATGCATGCATGCATAAAATGAGTGAATAAATAAATAAGTACAAAATTATACTTTTCTTTATTTTTTATTTAATTACATTAATCAATTAATTTTATATGTGTGTGATGTGCATACATGTATACATGTTCACATGTGTGGGTGCATGTATGTATTATGAAATATGTGCCCATGTGTGTGAAGTATGCTGAGGCCAGAGGTTGATACTAGATGCCTTACTCTGTTCTGCACCAAGGCAGGGTCTCTTACTTAAACCCACAGCTTGCTGACTTGGCTAGTCTAGCCAGCCTGCTTGCTCAAGGGCCCCATCTTCACCTCCCATTGAAGGCTGGGTTTATAGGCAGGCTGCCACCTCAGCTGGCATTTACATGGGTTCTGAGAAGCTGAACTTCAGTCCTCTCGATTGCATGGCAAGTGCTTTCTCGACTGAGCCATTTCTCCAGCCTCTTAGCTTTCTTTCTGAAATTGAAAAAAAAAAAAAAGCCAACTAAAATAAAATTTATGTAAATTAGATCAAAATGTAAAAATTGGTAAATTTGAGCAGATATGGTTTCTTGTATTAGCCTAACATTTTTCTCTCTGAGTTTGAAATTATATCAAAATTTAAATTTATGAAGCAAAAAGAAGAAAGATCTATTTAAGAAGGTGAATTCAAAAGAGAATGCAGAGGACATGCTTGCCTAAGTGTCCTTCATCAACCCCTCTTTCTAGAGCATGCCTGACTTCTGTGACCTGAAGGTACATCAAAATTCAAATATACTCTCAGTGTGATGGCATACATCTTTAATCCCAGCACTTAGGAGGCAGAGGCAGGTGGATCTCTGTGATTTCCAGGACAACCTAGGTAGCCAGGCCAGCCGAATCTTCACGGTGAGACTGTCTCAAAAAATAAACACAAAACTATAAGTATCACTGTCTTCAATTTATTATTACAAATTAAAGTGCCACACTTTTTGAGTGTATCATTTGGTTAGAAATCCACTGTACACTTAAATTTTATCAATCTCTTTTATGTCAGTTATACCTCAATTTTTTTCTAAGAACACTTTAAAAGCAAATCATTTTTTTTATTCTCTTAATGTTTTTCTTTCCTTAGATATGTAATTTTAGAGTCACAATAGTTGCTACTGGTAATGAATGATAAATACCATCAATCGATATGTGTGTACCATGGGACAGTTGGAATAATCTAAATTGTCAGTTTTCCTTTTGTCAGGATAAACTAAAGTAAGAGGGATCTATGCTTAGTAGGATGGACTTGGCTTCATTAGGAGGCTGCAGCTGGGAATGTTTGATCTGCTATGTGAAGGTGGAAACGACAGGGGTCATTTTAGTTCAGATATATCAATTCTCCTTTTATTTTAGAGCAAATATTAGAGAGTTGAATGAATCTCAAGCTGTAGATATTTCTCAGGTCTATTTTTAAACTCACACTGGCTCTTTCCCAGATAGAAGAGAAACAAAAATCTCCTGGCAGTCAAGCCTTTACCTTTTTCCACTGAATTCTCTGAATTTTTTTTTTTTAATCTTCAGAAAGCCCAGAACAGATGGAACATTATGAAGAATATTGCAAAACAGGATACTTAGCAAAGTACTTAGGAGAAAATAAAGTGCTCAAAAAGATTCTGTCTTTAAAAAACTCAGTTGACTGAAGACAAAGTATGAGCTGGAGTAAATATTTGTCTTTCTTTGAAGGAACTAGGGACAATAAAAGCCAGCCACAGAGCATTGTTCTCCAGGTTGCTCTGGGAGGCAGAGGGCCAAAGGATTTCCAATCTGAAAAGTGTTTGCAGAATTCTTCTGAGCAAGGATAGTTGAGTGATCTGGGTAAGCCTCAAGAGAACTGATAAATATGTTGCACATTAACATGTGCTTTCCCCTTTTCCTAGCCATAAAACTATTCTTTAGATATCTGAAAAGTTAAATTTAAAGCAATCTAAACTCCCTTCAGGGAGGGGACTATAGAGAAGATCCCATATTCAGAAGCCATGTTGAATACCCCAAGGTTTCAAAATCTCTTCTTGAACACTGGTGAATCCGTGAGAAAGCTGAAGGGGAAGAAGCAAAGTGACCTGTGCCAGGGCAGGGGTGCCAAGTGCTGGCTACTTCCCAGGTCCCTGTGACTCATGAATTTTAGGCTTGGGACAAAACCCTTGGGATGAGCTGCGACAGAGAGCACTGCAGCCAGTGACATAGACCAAAACGCTGTCACTACAGGGAAAGTGTCGAAGAATCACAAACATTGCAGGTCTTTGCCAAACAGGTACAGGTGATTTGTTGTGGTTTTCTTTTCTCTCTTTTTTTAAAGTCATACTTGGAAAAACCTTCCTGAGTTTCAAAATAAAAAAGACAAACTTCCATTTTGTTATCAATAAAAGGTTGTAAAGGACTCAACTACTTTAAGAATAAACAGAGAGAGAACATGGCGAATTCTCCTAAGGTAAGGAGGAAAATACACAAAGAAGTCCAGTAAGAACAGTAAAAGCCAGCCGGGCGTGGTGGCACACGCCTTTAATCCTAGCACTTGGGAGGCAGAGGCAGGTGGATCTTTGTGAGTTCAAGGCCAGCCTGGTCTACAGAGTAAGTTCCAGGACAGCTGGGACTACAGGGAGACCCTGTCTCAAAAAGACCAAAAAAAAAAAAAAAAGAAGAGCAGTAAAAGCCAAGTTTTCCTTGAAGGAAAGCTGAGAACACATTTTCTTGGCTGAAGATCAGTGTGAATGAAAAGGAAGAAAAATCACATCTTGCTATGGCCAAATGAACCAGGAGACCAAGCTTTAGCACTAACAAGAATGTCAAATCATCTTTAGGTGGGTAACTATGGGCGCTGGTCTTTTGACTCCTGAGGCTATTTACCAAGCTTTCAAAAATTGGCAGAAATCTCAGAATGCTTTCAGAGTCACTTCATTACAATTCCTTTCATTTATGATCCTCATTATGATTCTCTTTAGCGGCATCAAATAGATGCTTATAGCTCGCAGATGGGGGCGGGCGATTAAAAAGCCTAAGTGTGCAGTTGTAACAAATCCAGAGCCTTTGGAAACCATTGTGTCTGTGACTTTGAATATTTGGAATTGCGGGATGATTGCAGAGATGATTATCTCAAAGTGATGGTCAGGCCTGGCTGCAAATGGCTGCCTGAAAGAAAATGAGGCTCCTTGGAAACCCATTGCAGACCCCGGTGAGCTTCAGAAACCAGCCTGGTTTAATTAGGTCATTGTCGCTAACGGGGTGCAGGTGACTTATTGTTTTGATCATTTGGCAGTAATGCCTCCTCCAGGGATAACGAGTGATTCAAGATGCCAGTTCTATTCGTGGCATGGATCAGATGTCCAGGATCTCAAAAGGGTGGGAACTAGCCCCAGGCTCTCGAGGTAGAGACTTCTTAAGGGAATTCTTCCTTGTTGTCTAAAGAGGCATGGAGAAGGAAATGTCTCTTCTTTTGCTGCAGTTGGGCAAATAGATTATTTACCCATCTACCTACCTGCCTTTTCTTATATTCAGCAAGTATTTTCTTAGCATCTATGTGCCATACACTATAATAGGTGCTAGAGATAAAGCAAGCAGTCAATGAGACCCTCAAGGAATTTACATTCTAAATGAGAGTCCGAAAAAATAGCTAAAAAAAAAAAAAAAAAAAAAAAAAAATATATAATAATATATCGATATATTATATCATATATATAACATTTTCCATGTAAAATGGAATCTGCTGAGAAATAAAGCTGGGGCGGGCCTGAACCCCTAAAATGATTAGAACTATAAAAGTCAGCCTTACGTGACTGCGCTCGTTTGCACAGACCGGCTGAGTCCAGACAAACCTCGTAAGTGTTGGGTGGGAGAAGGGGAAGACCAGTGGTAAAGAACATTTCTGGTTAAGGGGTCAGCAAGAGAAAGCCACGGCACAGAAACGGAGGCATGCTTTAGCATGGTTGAGGTGTGGGGAGGACTTGGTGAGGTTGCAGAGACAAGAAAGTAGCCTTTGATTCCATATGTGCCAGGACATCACTGGAGCCTTTTAAGGGAAGAGAATGAAGTCCTGGCTGCAAATGGCTGCATGAAAGAAAATGACGATCCTCATTTTAGCAAGATCAGTTTGACTGCTGTTTGGAAAATGTGTTAGAAAGAGATAAATATGGAAGCAATGAGACCAGTGAGTGATACGAAGTGATCGTGGCTTGTACTGTCTATTCGTAAGACTGAGGGGGTGGGAGCAGCTGATTTCACGACTCAAGTGGGCCACCATCTGGAGGGGATCCAGCGAGATATATATAGATTCATAATATATATAATAATAATATATTCTGGATCAAGGAATTGGACAGACAAGGCCAGGAGCAGAAGCTGGAGCAGTTTATTAGAAGATATATTTCCAATGGAGGAAGTTTTCCAGAGAAGAAAAAAGGTTTAGAAACTTATAGTAATGCTGTGCAGAGGTGTGGTTTTTATGTCACAGAACTTTGGCTTTGGGGTCATTTGCATAGCAACAGGCTTTCTCATACAAGATCTGTTACATGTAGTTCTACATACAACTTTGTGCATTCTCTTCACCCAGGGATGTGCATTTTAGTATTATAAAGAACCATAGGAAAAAAAAAAAGATAAGCCAGGCATGGTGGTGCACGCCTTTAGTCCTAGCACTTGGGAGGCAGAGGCAGGCGGATCTTTGTGAGTTCAAGGCCAGCCTGGTGTACAGAGGGAGTTCCAGGTCAGCTGGGGCTACAGGGAGACCCTGTCTCGAAAAGCCAAAAAAAAAAAAACAGAACCATAGGTCACCTTCAGATACTCTGGTGCCAGGGGTGGACTTAGTCTGGGGTAGAGGGATCCATCTGAGCTATTCCCTTTGCCAACCAGTTTCTTTCATGTGCTAATTTTGCAGCCTTTCTGCAAAGTTTTCTGGACCTTAATCTACCCCTGTCCTCTTGCTCAGTGTGCTCTATCTCCCCTCCCCTAGACTTAGGAACTGCTTCACTGCTCCTACCTATATAGTCACAATGGAAATAACTGTGAGACTTCCAAATTTAGGCTATAAGAGGTTAGACAGCCTCTACTTTTTTGTTGTTTTGTTTAATCTACCTGAGAAGTCCACTACTCTAAAGCCGCCCAGGTTGGAAAGAGCACAGGCTATGTAATATGACCACATGCAAATTTTCTGGTAAACAGCCCCAGCTGAGATCCCAGGTGTGGGTTAGCTTCAACTCCTTGCTGTCAATGAAGACACCTTCAGAGTGATTCCAGTCCCCCATAGTCTCTAAATCTTCCACATTAGTTACTCTTCTGTTTGCTGTGACCAAATACCTAAGAAGAAGCAACTGAAGGGTGGAAGGGTTTATTGTGGCTCACAGTTTGAAGAGATACAGTCTCCATCATACATGGGGGAGGGTGGGAGGCATGGCAGCAGGAATATGCAGCAGCTACTCACATTGCATGTGTAGTCAAAAAATATAAAGCTGATGGGAAGGGGAGCCAGGCTATAAAACCTCAAGGCCTGTCCGTAGTGACCCACTTCCTCCTGTGAGGCTCAACTTCCTAAAGGTTCCCCAACCTCTTAAAACAGCTGGAGCTTAGTGTTCAGACCTCATCTCCCTGGCTGAAATATCAGAGATAGAGCCAAGATCAGTCAATCCCATGATGCCCTGTGTGGATTTCTGACCCTTTAGAATCTGAAGTTGGTTACTACATAGCAGTGGAAAATGAAGCAGAAGGAGAGGAACACCTCTGAGATGAGGAAGAAAGAGTCACAGTGACGTCTAAAGACACATTGGTGAAAAAGAAATCATGATGTTCAAGCAGTGACTGGGACATCAGAGTGTGCATAGGCCTCAAGGCTGGGGAAGTTCTGTCACAGTCAGCATGTGGATTCTGCTTCACTTTACAGGATGGAGTGATACAAGGGACAAAACCATATCCCCTAAAGGGCTCTTAGTCTCATTCATAAAAATAAAAAATTAAAAAAATTTAAGAATGGACTCAAATGGAAGCTTTAGGACAATTTTATTAGAATTAAAAAAAAAAATCCTCAGGGAAGCTGTCTTGAGGAAGAGAATGGAAGGGAGAAGGGAAAAAGCCATGAGGCCATGAAGGTTTAGAGGTCATGGAGGTCAGATATGTAGCAGACTGGCCGCTGCCACATGGAGGGGAGATTTAGAGAAAAAGTAAAGAAACCCAGAAGGTGAAGACAGCCCAAAGTGTTAGTGAAAGCATCCTTAGAAAAGGGATATGAAGGCCTGGAGAGATGGTTCAGTGGTTAAGAGTTCTGACTGCTCTCACAGAGGACCTGGGTTCAGTTCCCGGCACCTATACGGTGGCTAACCATCTGTAACTCCAGTTCCAAGGGAATCCAGTGCTCTCTTCTGACCTCTGTGGACATTGCATGACATGGGTGCATCTACATACATGTAGGCAGTACACTCAAACACATAAAAAATTATATTTTTTTTAAAAAGGGGATATGAAGAAAAAAAAGGAGACATTATGCTTTTCTGAAGAATTCAGAGAAGTGTGCGGGATTTACAGAGCGCTCCAGCTCCAGGACCCAAATCCACAAGAACTGCATTAAGGAGGAAGGGAATCTAAGCAAGAAAAGTTCACCGTCTTATTAACCCACTAGGAATTCTGCCCATCTAATTAGCATGTCTTAAGGTGAACCTGCCTTCCTAGGAGTGGTCCTATGACCAGGTGACTGACCAGTGAAACTGGAAAGGTGGGTCTTGCAACAGATACACTAGAGATTTTATACTCTTGACTCTTATGGGGATTTTTGCTACTCGAACATGGGATAAGATCTCTGAAGAAGTGCAGTAGTTAAAGGTAGAGAAGAGCCGGGTGTGGTGGTGCATGCTTTTAATCCCGACACTGGGGAGGCAGAGGTAGGTGGATCTCTGTGAATTTGAGGCCAGCCTGGTCTACATAGTGAGTTCCAGGACAGGGTCTCCCTCAAAAAGACCAAAAAAATAAAATAAAAATAAAGGTAGAGAAGAAAAGGAAGAGCTGGAACATGGAATTGAGACCCTGTGCCCAAGGGAGGAAGAGAAAAAATAGAGGTTTGCCTCAAAAGCTGAGAAACAGCATTCTTTGCAGAAGAAAAGGAGCCCTCATGTTCAGGTGGGAGGAACAGAGGGATGGGGCAACTATTGAGACTCAAAAGTGGCCACTGGGTTTGGCAGATGGGATGGCTAATCCTGGGTGTCAATTTGACTGGATCTGGGATTAACTAAAATGAGAAAAAGACCTTTGCATTGGATCATTTGAAGCTGGAAGACCCGCCCTAACTGTGGGCGTTACCTTCTGATGGCAGCCGGGATAGAAGGCCATGGCGGAAGGGCGCTCGTCCCTTTTTGCTGCTTACCTTCTCTCTCACTGGTGAGGTGTCTCGCTGCTGTGACCAACTCCTCAGATTCCAGCGTAGACTGAAGACTAGCAGATCTCCTGGAATCCATCAGACCTTAGGTGGCAGATTGAGACTCCTGAGACATCTAGCCTTGTGGACTGAACAACTACTGGATTCTCAGCCTCTCCAGTGTGGTGCAGCCATTGTTGGACTATTCAGACCCTATCATGTGAGCTAATCTAATAAATCCATATATGTATATATATGTGTGTGTGTGTGTATCTGTATATATATATATACACATATATATTCATTCTACCAATTCTGTTTCTTTAGAGAAACTTGACTAATACAGCAGAGAAGAGCTCACTTGTGACCTTGAAAACTTTCAGTGGGAATGGATTTGGAGGGTGTAATCCCTCAGAAGGAAGAGCTTTGGCTCTGCAGTTGGGTCAGCACCACCACAGGCCACCAGCTAAGTGCTGCTGAAGCTAGTTTACCTGCTTTGAACAATGGAGCCAAAGTCAAGTAAACAGAATGAATTTTTGACATCAGACAGAACTAGGTTGAAATAGCTATCAGCATATTAGTTAAACTCACTGAGCTTCTTTATCTGCAAACTGTAGAGGAGTTGAAAAAAACAAAAACCCCTTTTCTCTCCCAGGTTCTGCAGTGGGGCCCTGGAAATGCACAGGTTGCCAAGCACAAAATGGAGTTTGCAAATGCAAGCAACTCTTGGACTTAGGGGAAAACTCAGAGATATAACTACAGGTTGCTTGATAATCAGCAACTTTTAGAGCATGTGCTGGAGACCGTTAGTGTCAACTTGACACACCTGGGTAGAGGGAGCCTCAACTGGGGAACTGTCTCCGTTGGACTGGTCTGTGGCCACGTCTGTGGAGTATTGTCTTGATTGTTGAGCAATGTGGGAGGGCCCAGCCCACTATGGGTGGTGCCACCCTGGGCAGGTTGTTGTGTATTCTGTAAGAAAGCAGGCTGAGCATGGGCCAGAGGAGCAAGCCAGTAAGCAGCATTCCTCTGTGACCTGCCTCCAGGTTCCTGCCCTGGGTTCCTAAGTTGGGCTGCCTTAGTGATGAACTATGACCCAGGAGATGTGAGCCTTAACCCTTTCCTCCCCAAGTTGGTATTGGTCAGACTGTTTTGTCACATCAATTGAAAGCAAACTAGAATAGCACTTAACAAAAAGTAGTGGATTTTTTTCAAGGACTTCTACAGGTAGCAAACTGTTGCAGGTAGATACATGGGGAAAATAAAGGCTATTTTAGTAAAAATTTTTAAGTGATTCCTCTATTGGCAACTCTAGAGCTATCTCAGGGTTGTCAGGGGAGAGAATGTTACAAATGGAAATTTATGCACAAAAAGTCTCTGTGCCCTCTTCCCTGCTTTTTAGGAAAGTAGGTAGGAGGGCACAGAGACTTTTTGCCCATGCTGTTTCTCCATTGTTTTTTATGATAAAATATGCCATATGCCAAAGTGGTATTTCTAGGATGCCATATTCTAGCCCCCTACAAGAATCAGAATATTAAGGGGTTGGGGAGATAACTTGGTAAAGTGCTTGCCTGGTAAGTGTGAGGACATGAATTTGATCCCCACAGCCCAGAGGGGGAAAAAAGCCATGCATGCTCTACGTTCAGACAGACAAAGGGATGAGTGTTCAATGACCGCACCAGCTTTATTCAGGAAACCCACGGAGTGGAGGGCTCTAGTCCAAGAATTAGAACCTGCATCCACTTACTGGCTGGGGTAGTACAGGGCAGAAGGAGGAGAGGAAAAGTGACTGGAAATAGCCCCTTTTTGGCCCGAGATTGGTCGTTGCTAGGGGCAGCTAGGGAAGTAAGGAGAGTGGTGGACCACAGAATGCCAGGTGATCAAAAACCCTCTCTCACGACCAGCCATTCCTGGGTATCAGCAGGGGGAAGAAGGCAAGAATCTAAGAAAACAAGTTACTTTAGTTCTGCCAACCAACTTACCTTCATTTTGGAATTGTCATTGTTTAACCAAAATGGAGGTGTTTTACAAAATGGTGTGACTGTGGCTAACACATGCTTGTAATCCCAGAATTAGGGAGGTAGAGACAAGCAGATCCCTGGGGCTCACTGGCCAGCCAGCCTAGCCTACTTGGTGAACTACAGAGCCGTGAAAGACCCGGGCTTAAACAGCAAAGTGCACAGTTCCTGAGGAACAGCACCTTAGATTGTTCTTTGGATTCCACACACATGCACATCTATACATACATATACACATGCACATACATAAAAAAAGAATAAGGATAGGGGCTGGAGAGATGGCCTAGCAGTTAAGAGTGCTGACTGCTCTTGCAGAGGACCCAGGTTTGATCCCTAGCACTCACATGGTGGCTGAGAACCATCTTTAACTCCAGTCCCAGGGGAATCTGACACCCTCTTCTGACCTCCGTGGCATTGCATGACACAGGTGCACAAATCTACATGCAGATAGTACATTCATACACATAAAAAATAATAAATAAAAATTTAAAAAATAAAAAAGAACACTGGCTGCTCTGGCAGAAGACCTGGATTTGATTCCCAGCACCCACATTGCAGCTAACAACAGTCCGTAACTCCCGTTCCAGGGGATCCGATGCCCTTTTATGACTTCTGTGAGCATTGACACAGGTGCATTTACACACATGCAGTAGTGTGTACATGTAGTACACTCATCCACATAAAACAAAAATAATTGAAAAAAAATTGAAAAAAAATAAGGACAATAATATTTTTCAAAGATTTACAAAAGCATAAAATGAGATAGCGTTTTGGCACAAGACTAGGCACATAGAAACTGTCTGGTGCTCATCCTTAAAGAGACACTTATTTAGCTAGGTGTGGTAGAGCACTCCTGTAACCCCAGCACTGGGGAGGCTGAGTCAGGAAGAGCATGAATTCTAGGCCAGTCTGGGTTATATAGTGAGACCTTCTTTCAAAACAAACAAACAGGGGCTGGAGAGATGGCTTAGCATTTAAGAAGACCTAGGCTCATTTCTCAGCACCCACATGGCAGCTAACAACCGTCTGTAACTCTAGGTCCAGGGGATCCACTACCCTTTTCTGATCTCCATGGGCACACATGACATGGGTGAACTTACATACATGCAGGCAATACACTCATGTACATAAAAATAAATAAAAACTTAAGAAGAAACCTAAACAAAAGAAAAAAAAGCACACAGAGTACCTATGTACATAAGTACCAAGTGCAGGGGTGGGCAGCATACATGCATGGACCATGATTTTCAGAAACTTTGCAGGCTAATGAAGATCTGGACCTGTAAATAATTGCATCAGGGTAGGATCATTGCCTCAGTGAGATGGTGATGAAGAAGAAACTGTGAACGCTAGCTAGAGTTAACAAAAGGCTTCACTGGGCACCAGCAGGTGTGGTATACAGCTTTCATCCCAGCGGGCAGAGGCAGGTAGATATCTGTGAGCTTGAAGCCAGCTTGCTCTGCATATTGAGTTCTAGGCAAGCTAGGGGTTGGCTAGTGAGACCCTATCTCCAAAAATAACAAAGGGGAATTACATTGCATCTGTGACTGACACAAGGTAAGTCCTCCAGGTGGATGGGCTGGGGAGGGGAGGGCATTCCAAGCAGGGAGAACTCTCTTGCAATGTCGAGAAGTGAAGACAGCATGTTCTGTGACTGTAAGGAGATGTGACTGGAGGATAACCTCTGCAAGAGAGGTAGAGGTGGTGGTAGGAAGGGGGCAAGGAATGAGACCAGACAGGAGAGAAGGAACCTGACTCTGAAGAGCCTCATTTGCTATGCTGAGAGTTTTTATTTTATCCCGAGGTGAGCAGGAGGCTCTGAGTCCTTGACCACAAGGAAGTGATAAAATTATTCTTTGCGTGAAAGATGAACCGAGCATCTTCTTAGCTTTGTGAAATGCTTTGATCTTTGTACTTAAAAAATGTGCCTCTGCCTAATGCTCTCAGCAGGGCTGTGATATGCTTTGTTTTTCCAGTTGTACTGCTGTAGTGCTGTAGCATCCTCGTTCTGTTGGGAGACACTCATGGACCAAATGAACAGAATACAGAACCCACAAACATCCAGCAGGCGTGTCCAACCTTCAGCTGCAGCTTGTATGTGGCCAAGGATTACTATAAATGCATGGCAACACTGCAACACCAATTGTAAACTTAGTTCAAACATAGTTCAAACATTGTGTGTGTGTGTGTGTGTGTGTGTGTGTTTGAGAGAGAGAGAGAGAGAGAGAGAGGAGAGTTTTGATAACTGCGTGGTTCTTGAACATGAAATTTGTAGGTGACAATGTGTTGCAGTGTCAAAGGTTGGGCACCCCCTCAAAGACTGATTTTAGCTTTTTGTTCATTCTATATAGAAGAAAGAATTAATTTAGCTTTCTACTCTTCCAATAGAGAATATATCAATATCATATAGCAGTGATCAGAGCAGATAGCAAGAAAAAAAGTCATCTGGAGAGCTGACTCAGTGGTAAGAGCTCAGATCCCAGCACCACAGCCACACATGTACCTATGACCCAGCTTTGTGGGAGCCAGAGTCAAGATGATCGCTGGTGCCTGCTGGAAGCCAGACCAGTTCTAGGCTCAGTGACAGACCCCGTCTCAAAGGAATAAGGCAGACAGTGATAGAGCAGGCCATCTGCTGGATGTCCTTCTTCTGGCCTCCATGTGCGCAATGGCGCATCCACCTACACATGTACACATACAAGGCACACATATATACTGCATACACACAGCTGGGAAGAACTCAGCAGAGACATGATTAATGGTTTTATGGTGATGCTATTTAGACTTTATGATTTTTAAAAAAAAATTGTAGTTTTATAAATTTGAGATTTGATATTCCTTCCTTTCTTTTCCTTCCTTCCTTCCTTCCTTTCTTCCTTCCTTCCTTCCTTCCTTTCTTTTCTTTCTTTTCTTTCTTTTAATTCCTTTTTGAGACAAGGTCTCCCTGTAGCTCCAGCTGGCCTGGAACTCACAATGTAGTCCAGGCTAGCCTTGAACTCACAGAGATCTGCCTGCCTTGCCTCCCAAGTGCTGGGATTAAAGGCTTGTGCCATCACACCCGGCTAATATGTTTTATTTCTTATCTTGAATTTATTTTTGTGCCCACTTTTCTAGCAATAAATTGTAATTCTTTTTCTTTAAAAATGCTTTTAAAATCAAGCAAGCCTGGATAAACTGCTGAGTACTGCATTATCCTTTATTGGCTTCCTTAAAGCTGGCTACAACTTTGCAATTAGTCACATTAGTAAGACTACACTAATTTCACCAGGCGTGGTGGTGCACACCTTTAATCCCAGCACTCAGGAGGTAGAGGCAGGCAGATCTCTGAGATCAAGGCCAGGCTCGTCTACAGAAAGACCCTGAGATCAAGGCCAGGCTAGTCTACAGAAAGACCCTGTCTCAAAAAGACAAAACAAAACAAAAAAGCTCCCCTAAGTTCACAGTTTCAGCATGCTGTCGGCTCCAGGACCCTGGCAGTTGCAGCGGGATTCATATTAGTCGTGACCTTTGTTCATCACTTACAGTAGAGTCCTTCCTATGTATTAAGAAATCCATGATACAGAGGCAGGCAGATCTCTGTGAGTTCAAGGCCAGCCTGATCTACAGATCAAGGCCAGCTGGGGCTACAGGGAGACCCTGTCTCAAAAAGACCAAAAAAAAAAAAAGAAAGAAAGAAAGAAATCCACGATAATAAAAAAACATGTGATGTGCAAATACACTGTGCATGTATCTGTCCAAAATGTATTTATCATGTATCATGTAACTGTTAACAGTGCTCCCTGGAGGGAAAGAGATAGAATAAACAAAGAATTATTTTAACTGTTCCCCCAATTCCTTATTATTATATATTTTTCCAGGTTTATGTATTTAATTCTCAAAATTTTGATTTAACTTTTGCTCAAATTCACTATTTTTTGAGGATGAATACTTAAGAGTGAGGTTTAAATTAATATTAAGCAATATAAGGCCTGGTATGGTGGTGCACACCTTTAATCCCAGCACTCAGGAGGCAAAGAGGCAGGAAGGAAAAAAAAGATTAACCAATATGGTTTTATTTTTGTTTGGTCTGTTTTGTGTTTTTGAGACAAGGTACCCCTATAGCCCCAGCTAGAACTCACTAGTAGACCAGGGCAGTCGTGATCTCACAGAGGTCTGCCTGCCTCTTCTTCCCATGTGCTGGGATTAAAGGAGTACACTACCACACTCATATTATTATTATGATTATTATTATTATTATCATTATTATTATTAAACCTTTTGTTTTGTTGTGTTTTAGCAGCATTGGAGATCAAAGCCAGACCCTTATTCTGGGCAATTATTCTACAATTGAGCTCTCCCCACTCCCTTCCAGGCTTTTCTTCTTTTTAGGCAGAGTTTTACTATATTTTTCAGACAGGATCCTCCTGCCTCAGCCCTCCAGTAGCTGGGACTGTGCATGTGCAGCATTGCACAGGCAATATGGCTTATGTTAAAGTTCTTTGAAGTCAGGGCTTGGAAAATGCATGGAGATTAGACCCTGCCCTACCCTAAGTTACTCCATATTGAATGAACAGTAGCCTTCAGGCTGGGCCTTGCCCTGGATGCTCCATTTAGAGTGCAAGTGCTGAGACAAAGGACTCTGCATTTTGCTTGTGCAAGTAAACAACCATACAAACTATAAGGCTCAGCAAATAAAATATTACCACCTATGAACTTATCAAGTGAAATCAGAAACATATGGACACATGGGCATACCAAAACCATATAAGAAAACCTAGATCATAAACAGATCAAACACACCAGTCCAACAACACATGCAGCCCCTTCATCAAATGGATGTTTCTCACTGGGCACAGTAACACTCAGTAACCCATCATCAGACAATCTAGAGCGTGCACCAGGGGATCGATAAGAAACCAACTCCTGATTCTGGCTCTAGCCAGCCCTGTTACCAGCTCAGTGTCTTAAACCTGCTGTGTGCTTGGGACCCTCTCCCCTCTCCCCTCTTCCCATCTCCCCTCTCCCCATCTCCCCTCCTCTCCCCTCTTCCCATCTCCCCTCTCCCCATCTCCCCTCTCCCCTCTCCCCTCTCCCCTCTCCCCTCTGCCCTTATGACTGATTCACTGATACTTTTTTTTTTTTTTTTTTTTTTGTCTTTTCCAGACAGGGTCTCCCTGTAGCCCCAGCTGTCCTGGAACTCACTTGTAGACCAGGCTGGCCTTGAACTCACAAAGATCCACCTGCCTCTGCCTCCCAAGCTTCTAATCACCTGCAGCATCCTCCTTGGAGTGAGTTTCAGCTCTCTGAAGCAAGGCCTCTTTGAATGCTGTCATCTCTTTAATCCTTTCATTGCCATTCCATATCTTATGGTATATTATTATAGAAAGAGTAATGTGTGATCTCTGAGTTAATATTAGTAATTAAGATTAAGTAAAAGAACTTGTGACTGCTAACAGCCATATCTACCAAGTCAAATCAGCAATACTTGGTGAATCAAAGTCAATAACATTGGTTTAGCTCATAGATTTTTCTTTTTTCTTTCTTTCTTTTTTTTTTTTTTTTTTAATCTTTTGTGACACAGGGTCTCCCTGTAGCCCAGCTGGTTTGAAACTCACTTATGTAGACGGCTGGCCTTGAACTCACAGTGATCTCCGCCTCTGCATCCCAAGTGCTGGGAATTAAAGGCGTATGGCCACCACACCACGGCTAGATTTATTATTTTTCAATAAATTCTCACATTGTAGAGAGACAGAGACGCATGACCATCTGTTTCTGATGCAGCTGACTCATGACATGATTGCCCAATCTATAGCACCTTGTATCTTGAATACTTTAAAATGGAAAATTATAACCTCAGAGGCAAGATCTCTCTGATTTCCTGCCTCCTACTTCCTGTCTGCTTGTTCCCTGAAGTCATGACAGTCCTTGCTTAAGAGCAGGGGAGGGGGGACGAGGGGGGGGCGGGTGGGGACTCCCCTATTACCAGTAGGAGATGTGCTTTTGTTTGATTACATTTCCATACAAATGCTCAGTTGTCATCAAAACCTGTGCATGAAGGTAGATGGCTTTTGTTGGTTTGTCAGATTTTGTTGCTTTTCCTTCTTTGGGTTTTTTTTTGTTTTGTTTTGTTTTGTTTTGTTTTGTTTTGTTTTGTTTTGTTTGTCGTTTAAGACAAGGTCTCCCTTTAGTCTCAGCTGGCTGGAGCTCCTCTGTAGAACCAGGCGGCCTTGTGAACTCACAGAGATGGTCTGCTCTCTGCCTCCCTGAGTACTGGGATTAAAGGCGTGTGCCACCACACCCGGCTCCTTTGTTTTTGAGACAGGCTCTCACTGTATAGCCCCAGACTAACCACAATCGACCTCACTTCCCCTAGCCTTGACTTACAGGTATGTGCCACCATGCCTGTGGGCCTTCATTTCTGAAAGCTCATGAGTCACATAAAACTTTGACTAAAGAAGTCCCAGCTGGGCATGGTGGCGCACGCCTTTAATCCTAGCACTTGGGAAGCAGAGGCAGGTGGATCTTTGTGAGTTCAAGGCCAGCCTGGTCTACAGAGTGAGTTCCAGGACAGCTGGGGCTACAGGGAGACCCTGTCTCGAAAAGACCAAAAAAAAAAAAGTCCCATCGGAGTCCCACCAGCTCTCCTCTTGTTAACCTGTCTTGTTACAGGAGTGTGGGTTGTGTCCCTTGACGGGTGAGGAGAGGGACTGCACCTTTCCATCCCTATAATCACTATCAGTGTTTTCTTGTATTGAGAGTTTTTCTAGAGCTAAAGAATAGGGTAGCCTAATGTTGCTGTGTTAGTTCTATTTCTTGTTGCTATGATAAAATGCCTGACAAAGGCAACTTTAAAGGAGAAAAGGTTTATTCCATTTACAATTCTGAGTTACAATCCCATCACTGTGGGGAAGTCAAGATAGGAACCTGAAGTGGCTACAGACATCCACAGTCAAGAGCCGAGAGAGAATCATGCATGCTGGCCAGTGCCCTTTTCACCCACATACAGGGTGGGTCTTCCTACCTCAATTTGCCCAATTAGCAAGCTCAATCAGACAAAAATCCAGCATAGAACTGGGGAAATGGGCAGCAGGCCCCAACCTTGGCCGAAGAACTACAGGCAGCTGATTACTGCTGGGTGAGGGAGAGTTGATCTCTAAGAAAGTAACTCTAGTTTGGCTGAGTAGACCCCAGTGGATAAACTTGCACCGAGGGACATCTGGTTATATAAACTTGACCTAAGAAGCCTTAATATAAATGACAGAATGCATGAAATCTGGTGGGGGGACTATGGGTGGGGGTAGGCAAGGGGTGTATAGAGATGATTAAGATGTTTTGTATGAAATGCACAAAAAATTAATAAAAAGTACATTGAAAAAAATTTTACCCAATAAGAAAATCCCTCACAGACATGGCCACCACAGGCCAACCCAACCCACACTATTCCTCTGTGAGATGCTCTTGCCAAGTACTTTAGGTTCCATCAAGTTATCAAAACCTCACGGTAGCCTTCAAGTAATGAAATAAAGGTGGGACTTTTCACTTTCCTCACATCTTGTCTTTGCTTCAAAATGTTCTTTGAGGTGTTCCTTATAAGAAGATGTCACCACCGCCGGGCGTGGTGGCACACGCCTTTAATCCTAGCACTTGGGAGGCAGAGACAGGCGGATCTTTGTGAGTTCAAGGCCAGCCTGGTCTACAGAGTGAGTTCCAGGACAGCTGGGGCTACAGGGAGACCCTGTCTCAAAAAGACAAAAAAAAAAAAAAAAAGAAGACGTCACAGGACTAGAGGATACTTTTTATTTCTAGCTACTGTCCAGGTGATGAGAATAGAGGTTTGGGGTAAAAAGACCCTCAAAGAAAAGGACCAGATGCTTTCTTGGCTAAGCTGGTTTGTCTTCAGGCCCACCCTACACTGCTCCTTGCTTGAGACCAGAGACACTGGAAGTATCTAAGCTGAAGATGTCTCTGGTTCTATGACAGCCGGCGGCTGGGGACGCCAGAAGCCAGAAGTGGGGGTGGGGGGTGAGAACATAGGACACTCACTGACTCCACTCTGTTCCTAAAAACCATGCTGATGTGAGCAGAGCCTCGAGGGACCTGAACATCTGCAGCGAGAACCAGACCCACCAGCTCATGCCCCCTCCAATCCCCCCCCACCAAAGCCTTATTAAGGCTCAAGCAATGAGGTCCCACTCCCAGGGACCCTCCTGCTGTGCAGGGGCTCTGCCTTCTTTCTCATAAGGACCTCATAATAAAATATTTCCTTCTAAAACTTACCCTCTGTGGTCTATGAATTTCATTCTGCAAATTTCCAGGAAAAGAACTCAAAAGCCTCTGAATCAAGGTGGCTTTGGTGGCCACTGATTTCTGAAGGGACCCCAGTCTCTCAAGCCAAGCACAGCAAAGCAGAGAAAAGTTCCTTCACTCTCAAGGATACCCATATCACAGGCTCTCCCTAGAGTCCCTTGGGAATTTTCAGGAGTAACGTAAAATATTCACACTGTATTTTACATGTCTCCTTACCATTCACCCAAGTGAAGCAGGAACCTGGAAAGAGAAAACAAACCCCAGCCTTCTCCAGAGGACTGAGACCAAAGCCTGCATTCCCAGCACGTTGTCAGCCAGGAGCCGGGATTCAAGGACTGCACTCCTGAGTAAATCCAATGAAAGGGTCTCCTCATTCCATCTGTGCAGAAGACTACAAAGATGGCTGTTGTGTTTGAATGGGAAATGTCCCCTTTGGACTCATGTGTTTAAGCATCTGGTAGTAGGTTATAAAACCTCTGGGACATGTGGCTCGAACGGTAGGTCACTAAAGACAGGCCTTTGAAGGTTATACCATGTCTGGGTCTGGTCCACGTTTTCTCTGCTTCCTGGTCCATAGCCACGCTGTGAACAAGCCACTGACGTGTTCTCACCACTGTGGATGCGGCTGCTCCCACCTGCCTTCTCTACCGTGAGGCACTGGTCTCTCCGAGCTACAAATAAGCCTTTCCTCTCTTAAGTTGTTTTTGTGAAATTGACACAGTGAGGAGAAAATTACTAAATGCAATAGTCAGATTTGATATAAAAGAGGGGAATTTGTTGAATAGGAACTCACATATCTCATCATACATATTCCAGTTGGAGTGAGGGAGGCAGGTGCCCTTCTATAAGGAAACCAGGAAAATGGAGGACCTATTTGCTATGCACACAGACCTAGAAAAGTAAGGATGCAAAGAAGGGACCATCTAAGTTGAACTCGGTGGCTGTTTTGGGTCTTTACAGTCATCTGCCTGTAATTGATTTGCTCTGGACACCAGATGCCTTAGGAAAGCAAATGCCTTTCTGGCAGTAGTTGGGATGACTATCAGTTTCTTCGCCACACGTCTGCAGTCATGTGACTTCATCCCCCACCCCAACCAAAATACTTTCCATTCTTGCCATGCCTAAGATTCTTTTAATAAGACAAAAACTTTCCATCCCACAATTAGAGCTAAGGCATGCTACCCTGGGAGGTGGAGCACACTGGTTTAAATACAGAGGAAGGTTGTCATGGGAAGACCCTCTGACGCCTCATTGTAAAAATTCTTTCTTCTCTTGGGAAGCTATGGAATTAACAGGCTGTGACATTGCCTATTGTTCTTAAGCAAGGCACATAATCTCTTTGTCCTTTCTCAGAAGACAGGCTTTATATGAGCACCAAGAGACAGGAACATCTGCAAATACCCTACTTTGTTTCAGAATCATGCTCTCACACTTTATGTTTCTATAAAGTAAAACAAAGAAACCTGCCCCAGATTGGCTCAAATTGAAAATCCCCAAAGGCCTTGGAGAAATCAATTTAAAAGCTCGGCTCGATGACACCCCCACCCCAACCCTCATCACCTTGCACTTTGCAAAGACTTCACTGTAAGAGAGAAGGCCTTTGTATGCTCTCAAACTCTTAAAAACAAAACAACAACAAAAAAAAACAAGCTGGGCGTGGTGGCGCACGCCTTTAATCCTAGCACTTGGGAGGCAGAGGCAGGCAGATTTCTGTGAGTTCAAGACCAGCCTGGTCTACATAGCTAGTTCCAGGCTAGCTGGGGTTACAGGGAGATCGTCTCAAAACGACATAAAAAAAAAGAATGTAACTACAATGCTGTCATTGCTGTAGTCATCATCTCCTGGGAAGCCACTAACATATTTTCAGACACTATAGATTAGTTTTTATTTTCTAGAATAATGTACAAACGAACTCCTACAGCACATTTCTTGTCTGTTTTTTTAAGATTTGGAAGCAGGGGACAACAGGGTCTAGCTATGTAGCCATATTACCCCAAGCTGGCCTTGAAATTATGATCCTCCTGCCTCAGCCTCCCAAAGGTTGGATTATTACAAGTGTGCACCACCACATTCAGATTTGTTCATTCCTTTTTATGCCATCTTTGGGTTCTCGTGTCTGAGGATTGTCAGATAAGACTACCTAAATAAATCTATTCTGTTTCATTGTTGGTTTGTTTTGGCTTTTGTTTTCTTGTTAACCTGTCTTCTGCTATAATGATGCTGGCTGTAATCCTCATGCTATGTGTGTGAAGAGACCAGTAAACATCCATTAGGCAGATATATCAGTTTGCACACTTAGAGATGGACAGTTGAGTAGTTTCTAATTTGGGGCTAGCAAAAAAGAAGAGGTTAGGAACATACATGTATAAGACTGTGAGGATGAACTTGTCTTTTCTCTTAGATAAATACCTAGAAGTAAATGGCTAGATGTCACACATAGATGTGTGTTTCACTTTTTAAAAGGCTAACAAACTACTTTCCAAAGTGGTTGTACCATTTATATTCCCACTGGCAGTATATAAGAGTTCACATTTCTCTATCTCCTTACACCTTGTGCAGTCAGTTTTTGTTAGTTTGCTTTTTTCTTTTTTGATGTGCTGGGGATTAAACTCAGGGCCATATGCATGCCAAACAAAACATGTTAACAGTTAAAACCAACCAGCGGGGCTGGAGAGATGGCCTAGCAGTTAAGAGCGCCGACCGCTCTTACAGAGGACCCGGGTTCGATCCCCAGCACCCACATGGCCGCCGAGAACCGTCTGAAACTCCAATTCCAGGAGAACTCCAGTTCCAAGGGAATCTGAGACCCTCTTCTGACCTCCGCGGCACTGCACGACACG
This sequence comes from Rhizomys pruinosus, assembly GCA_009823505.1. NCBI lineage: Eukaryota > Metazoa > Chordata > Mammalia > Rodentia > Spalacidae > Rhizomys > Rhizomys pruinosus. The sequence goes on from VZQC01004444.1 coordinate 138,901, forward strand.
GGTGCACAAACTTGCATGCAGACAGTACATTCATACATGTACAAAAACAAAAAAACAAAAAAACCAACCAGCGTATATCCCAGCTTGGCCTTCCACTCATAGTTTTCCTACTTTGGCTTCCTGAATCCTAGGAGTACAGGCATGTCATGGTTGATTCCTCTCTATTTTTTTTTTAAATTTTTTAAATTTTATTTATTTTGTATGTGTATGAATATACTGTCTGCATGTAGGTCAGTGCACCCGTGTCGTGCAATGCCACGGAGGTCAGAAGAGGGCGTTGGATTCCCCTGGAACTGGAGTTAAAGATGGTTCTCAGCCACCATGTGGGTGCTGGGGATTGAACCTGGGTCCTCTGCAAGAGCAGCCGGCGCTCTTAACCACTAGGCCATTTCTCCAGCCCCCCTCTCTGTCTTTTAATTACAGTGTTTAGTCCATTGTATTTTATATGGTTATACCTATGGTTACATCCAAATCAATCATCTTCCTGTTGCTTTCTCTTTGACCTATATATTCCTTTAGTTTGTTTTAAACAGGGTTTTATACTATAGCCCAGGTTGGCCTGGCACTCATTATATATCCCAGGCTGATCTCAGACCTTTGCTAATCTTCCTGCTTTGGATTACCAAAACTCTTGAATGCTGGATTTATAGGTATAAGCTACTATGCCTAGCTTCCATTTGACCTATATATTCTTGATTCTCTTTTTTTCTTTTGTCACACAACTTACTAATGCTCCTTTCTTATCTTTTCTCAATTGTATGAGTATGTTTTAGGATTCCATTAACTTCCTTTAATGACATACTACCTATAATGCTGCTATTTTAGTGGGTACTTAGGGGTTTATAATATATATATATATAATTATATACATATGTAATTATAGTCTACTTGCAGATGATATAACACCACATATAGCAAAAGACTTTTGTGGCATATGCCTTTAATCCTAGCACTTGGGAGGCAGAGGCAGGTGGATCTTTGTGAGTTCAAGGTCAGCCTGGTCTACAGAGCAAGTTCCAGGACAGCTGGGGCTACAGGGAGACCCTGTCTCAAAAAGATGAAAAAAAAAAAAAAAAGACTTTTTTTTTTTGGTCTTTTTGAGACTTTTATGAGCATGTACTCTATCTCTCCCTCCTGGTACTTGTGCTATTGTTTTCCAATGTTTTACTTATACTATAATCTCCACTATAAACTATCAATTATCCTTTAAAGTTATAAAGGTACTCAAATTTTATGAAAACAACCTTACAAGGTTTTCCACATAGTCACCTTTTGGGTCATTCTTCATGCTTGTCTATATCCATATTTCTATCTGGCATTATTTTTTATTTTCTGCCTTAACATTTTCTTCTGTTTTATTTTTTTAATTCTATTTATTTATTTTTATGTGTATGAATGTACTGTCTGCATGCAGGTTTGTGCACCTGTGTCGTGCAGTGCTTTGGAGGTCAGAAGAGGGTGTCAGATTCCCCTGGGACTGGAGCTAAAGATGGTTCTCAGCTGCCATGTGGGTGCTAGGAATTGAACCTGGGTCCTCTGCAAGAGCAGTCAGTGCTCTTAACCACTAGGCCATCTCTCCAGCCCCCTCTTCTGTTTCTTATATTACAAGTCTATTGATGATGAAATTTTTCAGCTTTATATATTGGAAAAACCTTTGATTCACCTTCATCCTTGAAACATATTTTTCACTGGGCATAAATGTCTAGACAGTTTATTTTTCTTTCAGTAGCTTAAACTTGTTGCTACATTTTCTTATCCTTGTATTGTTTCTTAGGAGAAATCTGTGGTCATCCCTATCTTTTGTCTTCTGCACCCTTGTCTTTTTTTTTCAATTGGCTGCTTTTAATAATTTATCCTCATCACTAATTTTGAGTGATTTGATTCTGATGGGATTTTGTGGGGTTTTCTTCATATATTTTGTGCTTAGGATTCGCTGAGTTTCTTCCACCATTTTGTTTATGGTTTTCAGCAAAAGTGGAAGATTTTTTTTAACCTCTGATTTTTATTTATTTATTTATTTATTTATTTATTTTTGAGACGGTCTCCATATAGCCCCGGCTTCCTGGAACTTACTCTGTAGACCAGGCTGGCCTTGAACTCACTGAGATCCACCTGCCTCTGCCTCCTGAGTGCTAGGATTAAAGGCGTGCGCCACTATGCCCGAAAGTGAAGATTTTTATTTCTTCAGATAGCTTGCACGTCCTTCTGCAAATCTCTAGGACACCACTGATGTATGTGTCCATGAGGCTGTTTGAAGTGATACTCTTTCATTCTGATTTTTGAAAACTTATCTTTCTGGGTTTTTTTTTTTAATTTTATTTAGTTTTGTATGTGTATGAATGTACTGTCTGCATGTAGGTTTGTGCACCCATGTCATGCAATGCCACGGAGGTCAGAAGAGGGTGTCGGATTCCCCTGGAAGTGGAGTTCTCCTGGAATTGGAGTTACAGATGGTTCTCAGCCACCATGTGGGTGCTAGGGATTGAACCTGGGTCCTCTGCAAGAGCAGTTGGTGCTCTTAACTGCTAGGCTATCTCTCTAGCCCCCTGGGTTTATTTTTAGATGATTTCAATTGCCTCATCTTCAAACTCAATAATCTCTTCCGCCATTAATCCTTCCATTGCAATTTTCTTCTCAGATATTAAAGTTTTTAATTCTTAGAAATATGATTTTACATATATTTATCTCTATTTTTTGGACATCTTGATCATCATAAGAGTTTTAATATTTTTATCAATAATACCTATATCTATGTATGCGTGTGTTATCAGATTCAATTGATTTCTTTTTGTAGGGCTTTTTTGATACATGATATTTTGCATTTCAATCCATCGGGTCCTGAATATTTTCATATGACTATAAATATTCTTCAGCTTTCTTCTGGAATACAGTTACATAACTTGAAACCACTGCACATTTTGCATCTTGTTTTTACAATTTGTTAGTTGGGAACAAGATGCTATGACTTTAGAGAGACCATGTGTCACCTTATATCTTTAAAACAAAGACTGTGAGATATGACATATCAGAGTGTTTGCAGTAGCCCTCTGCCCTGTGAGCACAAACTGGAAGATGAGCATCTACAACCCAAGGGAAGAACTCTCACTAGGAATCAACCATTAATCAGGATCTTGGACTTCTTGTTTTCAGAACTCTGAGAAAACATATTTTTGTGGCTTAATCCACACAGGCTATGGTAATTTGTTATGGTAGACTGAGCCAACTAAGACATGGGTAAATGTTTTAGGTTGTGTTCTAACCACTCCCTTCTGCCACAGTAGGATGAGTGCAGTTATGAACAGAACACGTACCAATGGGACTGACTACTCCTCCGTGTTATTTATGGTCACTGCAATGTGAGCTTCCTAGATGTCTCATGGGTCATGCATAGCATCATTCTTTAAAAAATTGTCCAACTATTTAAAAATGTGAAAATTATTCTTAGCTGTAGGCCATACAAAAATAAATGGTAGATCATATTATCCAATTTCTGCACAAATATGCCTTTTCTATTTAAATGACCTATTACTGGTTTCTGATTTGGAACTAAGAAATCAGACTGATGCTCTCAGTCCAGGCCTGTTTCAGGAGATACTTAATCATAAGCTGTGGGGGAAGAAAAAAATACCCGTTCTGCTTTTCTTCAACTGCCAGAGAAGAATTTTCTACATAAACTTCCCTGTATTACCTGCTGTAATTTTTTAGCAACCAGAGACTCCTACAGAAAGCTGTCTAATGCAGTGCTTGAGTCTCCATGTGAAGAAGAATTTTGTACAATTTCTCACTTCTCTCTCCTGCAGATTGCCCTGTTCAAGCGAGCCTTCGCTCCTCTGAGTGAGCTATTTGTTTTGGTGTCACCTGCAGCACAACTATAGGCAGACACAGCTCAGTGGCCGCAGCCATAGCTCAGCTCTGCCGTAGCTGACAGAAAAGATATGTGAACACGACACAGAGATGGTGGTAAGGTAAAGCAGGATGCATGATGAATGAAGCAGGGTGTTCCCTCCATTCATTGGAAAGGGAGACTTGGGAAAGTGTATCTTTCTGGAAGCTCAAACTGACCAGAATCATCGACATCTTGAGAGCCTTTTCCTCTTTATCCAGGCGCTTCACTATGAGACCCAGACTCTGCGTTTTCAAACCAAGTACCTCACCTAATAAAAATAGGATGCTTAGCAACGGAAATGGATTGCAACTATATTTAGCCAAACAAAAGCTGTCTGAAAATGTACTGGACAATATGATTGACACAGTTGGCAATTCTTCTTGTCTTTTCCTAACAGTACTCACCTGGTTTGTATTCTGGCATGAGAAGACTCTCCCTGCCATGAGGCGATTTGATTTGTCAGGGGAGCCACGAGAAGGCAGAGGCTTAGACAAGAGGGCTTCTTCCTGGTTTAGTGCCAGAGTCCTGCCTGCATTAGAAACTCTGCCAGCCTCTGAATATTTGGTCTTCAATTTCACTTTTTAAATTATAATAATTAATCAAAAGAGAAAACAAATCAAGGTTATATGGAGACCTAAAAGAAGGTACCCAAGATTGAGAGGGAAAGCTGCTTTTCTGAATACGGACAGCAATAAGTCACGCTGCTACACCATAGCGTGGGCCTTGATATCATTTGAAGAGAATGGTGAAGTGGCTCTGGGGTCTTCCCAACCCCCTGCCCATAACCCCAGCCTAATCATGAGGAAAACCTCAAGCAAATCCCACTTGAAGATCATTCCTCCTGAAAAGATCATTCTAAATAATGACAGAAAGCTGTTGCAGCCTGAGATGTGACAGTTAAAGGTAATTCAGGATCCTGGAACATGAAAAGAATAGGGAAACAGAAAATCTGAATAGTCTTTGGGCTTTAGTGAGTAACATATCAATTTTTGTTATTCATGTCAGTAAATATACTATAGTAGTGTAAGGTGTTCACAACATGGGAAACTGGAGATGTATATAATGGGAAATCTCTGGGATCCTCACAATAGTGCTACAAGTCTAAAACTGATTTTAAGTAAGTCTACTGAAAAGAAGAAAGTAGACTTTCACATTTGCTACCCTCCTCCTCAGCCTGCCACAGGCCGCCAGAGCCAGTATTCCCGATTCACTTGGCTCAGTCTGAAGTATATTATCTATGTCTGGGGAACACAGTAGGAAAACAATCAACCAAATATAATCAAGCTGAATCTAAGCCCCAGTGTGATAACTCACATCTGCAATTTCAGTACATGGGACACTAAGGCAAGTGAATCTCAAGCTGAAGGCCAGCCTGGGCTACATAGTTCCAAGCCACCCTGGGAGATACAATGAAATCATGTGTCATAAAACAAAACAAAACAAACAAACAACAAAATGTGAATCCAGTTTAAAAAAAACATAATTAAAACAGTGTATGCAGAAGGACAACTTCCCAAAGCATTTTGTTATTTGTCACTGTGAATTTAATATAATCTGTGAGAAACTCCAAGATGGAATCCGACCTTTTATTTTTAACACAACAGCTGAACGCTCAGTGGTTGCCTGCAATAACTACAGTCATTGCCTATAGACAGCACCTCTTCCAAATTAGGGAACATTCCTTAAAATTCTCATTAAATGCACATTACTGTTTTGAGGTTGATATCCTGGGAGCTATGATTGTTCAAGTTACTCTGTTTTACAGAGCTGATTCTTTATATAAAGCAGAAGCATTGTGAGGGCGAAGTTTACAGAGTAGGTTTATCTTAAGTATGTTACTCAATACAGATTTCTCCTTTAGGAATTTTACCAAAGAAACTTTTATTATTGCTCTATGATTGTGTTTTAGCAGCAGTAAGTGCTTTCCTTACATAGGTATTTGGTTTGTTTTTTTTACTTTTTTTGGGGGGGGGTCTTTTTGAGATAGAGTCTCCCTATAGCCCCAGCTGAGCTGGAACTTGCTATGTAGTCCAGGCTGGCCTCTATCTCATAGAGATCTGCCTGCCTCTGCCTCTGCCTCTGCTGCCTAGGTACTGGGATTAAAGGTTTGTACTACTATACCTGGCTCTTTCTTTTTTGTATATATTTTATTTATTATTATTTTATGTGTATGAGTGTAACGTCTGTATGTATATAAGTATACCCATATTGTGCAATGCCTGTGGAGGTCTAAAGAGGGTGTCAGGCCGGGGTGCTGGTGCACAGCTTTAATCTCAACATTTGGGAGGCAGAGGCAGGCAGGTTTTTGTAAGTTCAAGGCCAGCCCTATCTACATAGTGAGTTTAAGGCTAGCCTGGTCTACATAGTGACTTCCAGGCCAGCTGGGGCTACAGGAAGACCCTGTCTTGAAAATACAAAAAAACAAAACAACAAAAACAAACAAACAAAAACAACAAAGAAGGTGTCAGATCCCTGGAACTGGAATTACAGACAGTTGTTAGCCGCTATATAGGTGCTGGGATTCAAACCCAGTTAAGAGCAGTGCTCTTAACTGCTGAGCCATCTCTCTAGCCCCATCTTTATTTTTTTGGCAGGGTCTCAATATATAACTCAAGCTGGCCTCAAACTCACAATCCTCCTGCCTCAGCCTCTTGAATGCTGAGATCACAGGCAGGATGCCAACCAGAATTCTTTTTCTTTTTTCTTTTCCTTTTCTCTTCTTTTTTGTTTTTTTTAAGATCCGGTCCTACTCCATACCCCAGGTTGGCCTTGAACTCTTTACATTCACTCCTAGATTGGCTTCAATTCTCAGCAATCTTCCTGTCTCCACCTCCTGAGTGACGGTATTTTTTTTAAAAAAAATGGTTTTTGGTATTTTGGAGACAGGTATTCCTTGCTGGCTGGCCTGGGATTTACTATGTAGACCAGGCTGTGAACTCACAGAGATCTATCTGCCTCTGCCTCCTGAGTGCTGGGATTAAAGGCGTGCGCCACCATGCCTGGAAGATGTCATTCTTAAAGACAGAAAAAAGGTTGTCTTGTGGAATCCCTTTGCGACTGGTCACACTCTGTGCTGGCTCATGGAAGAAGGAGGAATGTCTAATCTTGCTTGAAGAGAAAAAAGCAAGGGAGGGACTCAAAAGTCTGCTGCCTTCCAGTCCTGCTTTGGAGTTTGGGGGTTTCTTTGACACAGCAGCTGTCTTAGGTGGCTTTGCGGCCTGTTGTTGCCCTTGTGCTTGTCTTTTTGGAGATTAAGCTCTGATGCTATACCTTTCTCTCTGTTTTTCTTACGCTTGTACGATAAAAATGTATGAAGGAAGCCAGGCATGGTGACACACACCTTTAATCCCAGCGCTCAGGAGGCAAAGACAGGTGGATCTCTGTGAGTTCAAGGCCAGCCTGGTCTACCGAGAGAGAGTTCTAGGCCAGCTAGGGCTACAGGGAGACCCTGCCTCAAAAAGACCAAAAAAGCTGGGTGTGGTGGTGCACACCTTTAATCCTAGCACTTGGGAGGCAGAGGCAGGTGTATCTCTGTGGGTTCAAGGCCAGCCTGGTCTACAGAGTGAGTTCCAGGCCAGCTGGGGCTACAGGGAAACCCTGTCTCAAAAACACCAAAAAAAAAGAAAGAAAGGAAGGAAGGAAGGAAGGAAGGAAGGAAGGAAGGAAGGAAGGAAGGAAGGAAGGAAGGAAGGAAGGAAGGAAATGTATGAAGGAGAAAAGAAATCAATCGTAAGCATAGCGCTCAGTATTTCCAGCTTTGCATTTGAATGAGTTTTGCAGCTTGAGTGGGCACTTTGGATCTCTGGTCTTCCGTTTCCTATACTATAAAGTAGGATACTTATCCCAAATATTTCATGGTATTTTGATAATCAATGATCATAACAGATGTCAACATTGTTTCAGAGTTTAAAATGGGCACAAACTCATATTTAAATACTTAGATAATTACATAAATTTCCCAGTGTGCTTCTTCAAGCCCCTTATAATAAAACTTTACTTGTGACCAATATGTCAGAAGCTATAGTTGAGTCACGGTTTCACACAACAGAAATGAGAGTGTCCTTTGCAGTAGCAGCCTCTGTCTGTGTCGCTGACTCCAATCAAAAAGGTAGGTATTTCTAAGTTGTTCTGCCCACATTACATAATACCATTTTACAGTAAGGGAGCTGGGAACTGAAGATCTGGCACGTTCTGCTTTTAAAGAAGGATGCAAGCACTGACTGTTTCCATTAAGACTCAGAAAGCAGTATTCCCCAAACAAGGAGGTTCAGAGACTAAGACACCCCAACAACAGTAATCCTCTGGCTAGGAATGTGGATTAGTTGGTAGAATGTTTGGCTAACATGCTTAAAACTCTGAGTTTGATTTCCAGCACCACATAAAACATAAAACTCAGCACAGTGATGCAAGCCTGCAATCCCAGCGCTCCAGAGATGAAGACAGGAAGAACAGGATGTTCAAGGTTCATCCTCACCTACACAGCAAGTTGAAAGCTAGCCTGGGCTACAGAGGCCTTACTTTAAAAAATAATATAATATCCGGGCGTGGTGGCCCACGCCTTTAATCCTAGCACTTGGGAGGGGCAGGTGGATCTTTGTGAGTTCAAGGCCAGCCTGGTCTACAGAGTGAGTTCCAGGACAGCTGGGACTACAGGGAGACCCTGTCTCAAAAAGACAAAAAATATATATATATATAATATAATATAATATAATAAATATCTCCCAGTGAGACAGAGGCCTTATTTAAATAATAATATAATAAATATTCTCCCATGTGAGACTTTGAATGGGTTGGAAAGGTCGACCTAATTTTGAAGAATCTGCAAAGTACATCATACGGAATTGGCTCTTGTCTTTGTTGCATTCCTAATGCTCCTATCCACAACCCTTTATCGTTTGTATAGCCAATTTTTATTGGCTTGAGTTTCTCAAACATTAGACTTATATACTTACCAACTCTGACACCCACTTCTAATTTCCAACTAAACTACATCTTTTCCCCTATGAGTCAGTCTCAGCCTGGGGTGCAATTAGAACTTAGGCTGTGAGCCAAATCGCTCTTCTCCCCCCACTCAGGTAGGCAATCCAAACTATTAGAACAGAATATGTCCTCATATGAAATCTTATTATTGTTTCAAATTTTGGAAATGTTAATCCCTTTTGGTATCAGAAGTGTTCCTTAAACTGTTTGCGCAGGCATTTTCTCCCATGGTACCTATGAGGGCCAATTACATTTTTCAGACTTCTTTTCACATCTTTATTTGATGAACAGAGAACTTCAGCCCTGATTTGAAGATGAGAAAGACTTCATAAGACCCAAAATTTTAAAGAGTGTCTCAAATAATGGTGATGTTCACCAGGACCCTGATAGCAAGAGACCAGGATGAAATCCCAAATGAAGCCAAGGGGCAGGTGGAAGGCCCCTTGTCAGCCACTGGATTTGCCAGTCCTTATCTCACTTAGGCAGCAAGGATCGACTATGAGGTATGTGCTGCAAAAGCTATTTTCAGAGCTGTTAAGATTTAATCACTCTACTGCTTTTTTTTTTTTTTTTGTCTTTTTGAGACAGGGTCTCCCTGTAGCCCCAGCTGTCCTGGAACTCACTCTGTAGACCAGGCTGGCCTTGAACTCACAAAGATCCGCCTGCCTCATGCGCCACCACACCCGGCTTACTCTACTGCTTTTAACTGAAGGAACCTATTAGTTCCCATACTTAATTAGAACAAATTTTAAAATGAAAGCACACAGACAACCCCTGATCTATAAATAATAATAATAATAATAATAATAATAATAGATTCAGCACATTTACTTCTTCCTAGCCCCCATTGCCATTACTGCTCTCTGACAGACTTGCACACAGATAAAGTCTTCTTCAAACAATTTCAGGTGTTTGTTAGGTATCTGTTTTATGCCTGGCCCTGTGCTTTACAGAAGACACTTTGGTATGAAGCCTAGAAGACTTGAGCTTCGGGGACTTTACGTTTCATGCACCTCTTCCAGGGATACACCTAGTCATATATTCATGTGGTCCTATGTTTTGAAAAACTCACAAAGATAAAATATGTTAACTATTATTATGACCATTGTCTTTTTCTACTCTGCAATCCTCTCTTTCACAATTCTTGCTTGGCTCAGCTGGCATTAGAGACCCAGTAGCCATTTGGAGAATTTATCTAAGATAATTTGATCAGGAACATTTACTTTGGGTTGACTGGGGTGAAGTTACCTGATCGGCAGTTGTTTCTGTGAATTGTTAAGTCGCTGTGGGCCACCCCAGTTTGGGACAGCCTCCTACTCTTCAACGTGCCAAGTCACTAATATCTACTATGTGCAAAAAAAAGGATCATGCAGATTGTTGTCTTAGGAGAAGTTAATCAAAGAGGTCAGGTCCCAAAAGAATATGTATATCAAGATGTATATCAGGCCATAAACTCTGTGGTGTTTGTCATTTGTTACGATTTCTTTATATCTAACTGTAGTCTTTTGAAAAATCTCATGAATCATCTCCTAGCTTCAGGAAGCTGTTTCTTCTTAATAAACTTTGTTTGCCCTTCAAAAAAAGTAAAAGAAAGGGGGTGGGAGGGTCTCTTCTTCCCTTCTCAAGTTATCTACAAGAACTTGGATCCACCACGGGTGAGCGAATGCAGATGCTCCCTGTAGCCCCAGCTGTCCCGGAACTCTGTAGACCAGACTGGCCTTGAACTCACAGAGATCTGCCTGCCTCTGCCTCCCGAGCGCTAGGATTAAAGGTGTGCGCCACCACACCCGGCTTATAAACAGTTCTTAACGCCATGTGGGTGCTGGGAATCAAACCCAGCCAGGTCCTCTACAAGAGCAGTCAGAGCTCTTAACCACTGAGCCATCTCTAGCACTGATGAAGGACCATTTCCTACTACCAAATGCCCACAGTCTCATAGGATGGACAGTGAGAGACAAGTGTTCAACAAGTACTAGAAGGGAGCATCATCTGGCCAACCATGTATAGTTTTTTTTCTTCCGCCACAACCACTGGCTCATGTATAGTTTTTATGTGAAACCACAGGAATGGTATTTCTTCCAACAACAAATACATTATTTTAAAATCAATTCTCCAATTTTCTCACAGCTTCTTACTGTGTGTCCTGTAATAACATTGGGTTCTGATGTCTGCCTGGAATTAGCAGAGACTCCACAGGTTAAGGGTTCAGCCCCAAGACCTTCCCACTTCAGATGGTCTAAATTCCCCACACTACTCAGTGGTTACAAATCCAGGAGTTCCTATGACTCTACCTCATGTTCAATAAGTTTCCTGGAACAAATTATAAATTGTTAAAGACTTACTTATAATATAGCTTATTAGAAGTTTATAAAACACCACTTGGGAAGAATTAACTTTAGGAGATGCATAGGGTAAGGTGTGGGAGAGCAGTCTGCAGCCTCTATGCCCTCACCTGGGGCACCACCTGAGACATCAAGATTACCAACCTGGAAGCTCTTGAAATCTCCTAGCATGACACCTTATATCAAAGTGTAAGGTCAGTGCATGACTGACCAGATCCTTAGCCTCAGGCTCCGGGCACCCTCTCCTCCTGGGAGGTTGGGGATAGGGCTGAAATTTCAACCTTCTAATCACCTGTTTGTTTTTTCTGCTGACTAGTCCCAATTCTGAATCCATCTAGAAGCATCACCCAGAGCACCTTGGTTAGCATCAATTCTGGAATGGTTAAAAGTGACTCTTTATGAATAATAAGAGACAATTTCATCACTTAGGATATTCTAAGAGACTAGAAACTCTGTGTCTGGAACTGGGACAAAGACCAAATACCTATGTTCATTATACCATAATTCAAAACCATAAATTTGGCTTATAAAACGAAGAAGTTAGACAATGCAGCAAACTTCCTTGAGCCATATACCTAAAACTAACTGCAAATTTTACCAAAAAGCTTTTTCAAAATCCCTGTAAAGATTAATTTTAATTCCTTGCCCCAAAGTTCATTATGAGGATATTTTTATTTTGGATTTGCCTCAAAATGCATAAATAAGGAAGAAATTATGTTGAATATTAAGAGATTTTTGATAGAATATTCTTATATTGTTATATAAATGGAAGTTATGTACGATGAATTCTGTTAGGATTCCATGTTTTTGTAAACTACACACTGTTCACCATTAGCTATATGATTTGTTGACTAGAGTATGAAGCTACTATTCTGAACTTGTTATTTAGAAGGTTGGAGTCTTCAGATGATTTTTTTTTCTTTTCTTTTTCCTCCTCCCTTTCTAGTTTCTAATTTGTTTCATGATAATGAGCTCCTCATATTCATTAAGTTTGGGGCTTTAGGCCTTTAGTCAAATGCTTCATATCCTTCCTACAGTGTCAAAGGGAAAAATTGGATGCCACTCATATTATTTTCTTGATAATACCATATTTGAGAACATAAATCAGTTGATGCATATCAACTACTAAACCTATACCTTTGTATAGCATAACTTGCTTTTAAGTGGCTTTATTATGTTAAGAAGTATTTAAAAGGTTTTGATTTTTTTTAAGTCTCTTTGAAGATGCAGGTTGGCCAGAACAGATTGTAAAACGGCAGGGTTTAGTAAAAAATTCACTTAAGCTAATTAAGAAGTGAGGAAGAAGGAAGTTAATTAAGTGAATTAGTAGCTTGGTTACTAAAGAAAATTGTTCCTGACTGAGAGGAAACAGAGTGTTTACATGCAGACTTTGGACAGTGGGAGATGAAAAATCAAAGTCAGGAAGCATTACCTTTTTCTGAATAGGAAGAGAAAGAACAAAGGAAGAGAAATATTAAAGGTAATTGATGCTACTGACGTGGCAGCACATCAGGCTCTCTGCTATCCAGTGTGGGTAGCCACCCATATGCTCTCAACAAGGTCTGGTACCTGGGATCTCATTTGTCATCATTTTCACACCAAGAAGTAACATGTTTACATGGAAATTGAAGCTCCTTTGTGTTATAAACAAAATTAACTAGAGCACCTCTGACCTCTAAGTTACACACTTTCTGCTGCCACACATACCCAGATAACTGCATAGATTTAGATCTAATTCATATAAGGCAGGTGTGCATCTCTCTACAAGTACAGACAGCCATGAAAAGGATATATATATATATATATA
>VZQC01004444.1:157893-202837 GCA_009823505.1 Rhizomys pruinosus
TGATACACATAAAGTAATTTTAAACTAAATGTTTAACTAACGCTAGGGCTGGTGCCCGATTGCCTTTATCCTGCCTCAGTAGGCAAAGGCGGTGGTTTCTCTGGGGAGATTAAGACCAGCCTGGGTCTAACATTATAGTGAGTTCATGACAGCACTAGAAACGCGAAGACCCTTTCTTCAGAAGACAAAAAAAAAAAAGTTTGCCAAGGACATGGTGGGCATCCTTTAATCCCTCACCTTTGGAGGCAGACGGCGGTGGATCTTTGTGAGTTCAAGGCTAGCGCTAGCCTGGTCTACAGAGTGAGTTCCAGGACAGCTGGGGCTACAGGGAGACCCTGTCTCAAAAAGACCAAAAAAAAAAAAAGTTTAAATGTCTACAAGTTCTTTGTGGATACCTAAGAATGTTAAATTATACATGGTAATGATACTTAGCATAGTATCTAGGAGTGAAGGGAAACAAATGGAAGGAGGTCTAGGGGGGAATCTCCAATTTCAATATCCATGACATTCTATTTATATAAATTAAACAACTGTAGGCTGGACAGATGGCTTGGTGGGTAGTTAAGAGCATTTGTTGTTCTCCCAGAGGACCAGAGTTCAGTTCCCAGAACCCAAGTCAGGTTGTCTGTGACTCTAGCTCCAGAGGCTCTGATGCACTCTTCTGGCCTCCATGGGTACCAGGATGCCTGTGGCATACACTACACACACACATAAATAAATAAATAAATAAATAAATAAATAAATAAATAAATAAATAAATAAAATCTTTAAAGAAAAAGAGTTAAACATTTAAATGGTACCTCCCCCATTATAAAAAGACTACATTTCACCAAAAGCCTATGAATTCTTATTTGGAAAAGGAACATAATTAAGTTACAGATTTTTCAATGAGGTTGTTGCCTGGACTAGGAAGTGCTCTCAATGCAATGATATATGCCTTTGGAGAAGAAAAGAGAAGACATAGAGGTACTCTAAGGATCGGAGAAGCCACCAGCAGCTAGGAGAGAGGAGGGAATCAGAAAGGGTCTGCCCAGCCTCCGGAAGGGGCTACCCCCGGGACATCCTGATTTTGGACGTCCACCCTCTAGAAGCATGACAGAGTATGCTTCTATTGTTTGAACCATCAAGTTTGGAATCTAATGGGATGGTATAGAAGGCTTACAGATAGAATTCTCTTGTTTGGTTTTGTTTGGTTTTGTTTGGTTTGGTCTGGTCTGGTTTGGTTTGGTCTTTTTGAGACAGGGTGTCCCTGTAGCCCCAGCTGGCCTGGAACTTGCTTTGTAGACCAGGCTGCCCTTGAACTCACAGAGATCTGCCTCCTCTTCCTCATGAGTGCTGGGATTAAAGGCATGAGCCACCATGCCCAGAAAATTCTCTGTATTTTAATATATAACTCAAACCATCTAAATATGAAGAAAAGTTCCATCAAACCTACATGAAATGTTCCTTCACATCTCCTGCTGCTCTGGACACTTATACAGACTTGATAGATGAGAGGAAATCAGTTCTCAATTCCATTTTCTAACTGACCATACACTAAAATGATTCCATAGTCTTTGTTTTTGGTGATCTCTGTACCACACCTAAAAATTCTTATATCAAGAATGATTGTGGTGGCACACACACCTTTAATCCTGGCACCTGGGAGATAGAGGCAGGTGGACCTCTTTGAAATAAAGCCCATCCTGGTCTACAAGTGGGACTTCAGGGATACCCTGTTGCAAAAAAAATTGCACAAAGTCTTTCATTATTTCTTTTTCTTGTGCGAAGTTCAGAAGCATTAAGGGGGCTGGAGAGATGGCTTAATGGTTAACAGTGGTGGCTGCTTTTGCAGAGGACTCAGATTTGGTTCCCAGCACCCACATGGCAGCTAACAACCATTTATAACTCCAGTTCTAGGGGATCTGATGTCCTCTTCTAGCCTCTGCATGTATTGCATGACACTGGTGCACTTACATGCATGCAGGCAATACACTCATAAAATAAATAAAAATTATAAGGTAATGAAGCATTATTTAACATGTTTTGTAGAAACTGTTAAATAGAAAGGATTAGATGGGGGACTCCTGGAAATGTATATTAATTTTTCACATTAAATATTCTAGAATTCATTAGTATGTATTTATTTATTGCTATATGTTGCATTTTTTCTGCAGTACCAACCTGACCTTTTTTGGTCTACGCTAAGGATAGATAGAACCCAGGGTCTCATGCATGTTAGGCAAGCATTCTACTACTGAATTACAACCTCAGCCTTCAGCTTGATTTTGAATGTGAGCTCCCCAGCATAGAGGTAGTAGTCACTAACCTGGGTAAAACCCAAGGAAGAGCAAAAGGAGCAGCAAGGCCTTTCGCACTGTCCCGACGGAGCCTTGTGAGAGTCAGAAAGCCTCTCTTTCTCTGTCCCCCACTCCACCTTCTCCAATCACCACCCTTGCTGCCAGTCAGCTTCCTGTGCTAGCCCATCATGCCTATGACTCGGGATGGCACAGGCTGGACACCACAGTTTCTGGAAGAGAAGGCATCATGAGCAAAGGGGGAATGTCAACTGGTGACCTGGTAAAGAGTTCCAGCAGCTAGACATGCTGTGACACCTGATCTCCTAATGCTCTGATTATAGGGAGTGGAGCAAGCATTAGACCTTGCTAAGGAAGAGAGGTTACATGAGACTAGCATTGAACTGTGTGAATGGCTGCTGCAGGAGCAGACTGATACTGCAAATGAAAGACTCTGATTTTCCAACTTGGCTTGTTTATTTGCATTTTCATGGGGGTCAATCCTTTCCTCTCAGAAATCCCTTAAGAGTCTTGGGAATTTCAATGGAAGGTCTCACGAAGGAGACCTTGGAGAGAAAATAACTTGCTCAAATTATTGGAAAAATGAGAGATACTAATACCATACATGTGTCCATTCACATCAAGAGTCTAACACTTAAGGCCCACAAGATGGTTCAACTCTACAATGTGTTCCTCTGACCTCCACATGTGTGCTGTGTGGTACATGCACATCATTGTTTACCTACACAAATAATAATAATAATAATAATAATAATAATAATAATAAAATGAAACTAATTCTGGGTAGAAACTCCCAAGCGACTTAATCTGATTAGCTCAACCAGATCAGGTGTTTGTTTCTGTTCCTGGCAAATAGGCATTCAAAGTAGGCATTGGTAGAAAGGTCTAGTGTTCTGTGAACAACAGAGGCCACTTTCTTCACAGTTCAAACACTAGATTAATAAAATATGTTTCCCTTCATAAATTCAAAGACCCATACCAGAAGGCTAAAGGTCAACAAAAGAGACAAGTATGTGGCCAGAATAGGCAGACTTTGAGGCAGAAAGTCGTGAACTTGGGGCTGGAGAGATGGCCTAGCGGTTAAGAGCGCCGACCGCTCTTGCAGAGGACCCGGGTTCGATCCCCAGCACCCATATGGCGGCCAAAAACCGTCTGAAACTCCAATTCCAGGAGAGCTCCAGTTCCAGGGGAATCTGAGACCCTCTTCTGACCTCCGCAGCATTGCACGACACGGGTGCACAGACCTGCATGCAGACAGTACATTCATACACATACAGAAATAAATAAAATTAAATAAAAAAAAATTTTTAAAGAAAGTCGTGAACTTGAATGCCGGCAGCCTCACAGGTCCTGAGTCATCTCAGAAAAATTAGTGTCTCTGATCCTCGACTTCCCATCTATAAAGTGGGCACAATAATCCCTACTTAGCCAATATCAAATAAGGCATCGTCTGTAAAATGCCTTGTACAAATCCTGGCTTGGAGCCTATTCTTGGAAACAGTAAATGTTTTTAACCATACTACCAGAAGTTAAAATATCCTTCCAAGGTATCTAATAGATACCACCATATAATTCTCTGTAGTTTATGAATGCTTAGAGATTCTTTGGGGAATCTATATTTGGAAGAAATTTTATTTGTACTGTTGCTGGTTTGGTGACTAAGTCATAGTGATAAGGCCAAGGAGGACTGTAATATTTTTCTAGCTGTTTGACTGTTCTAAAATAGTGAGTGCATTAGTCAGAAAGTTTACAGTTACAGGAGAAAAAAAATCTAACTAGCAAAAAGAAAAAAAAATTATTGACTCATATAAATGAAAAAATCCAGGGCATGGTGGCTTCAGAATTATTTTGGTCCAGGTTCATATATGAAGCCAGGTAGCGCCTGGTCCTCTTGTGGCCTCGTGAGCTAGACCTGCTCTCCTGCCCTCCCAGCCTTTGTTCTACCCATTGTATAAAGTGCATGTCTTAACAGCTTTAGTACAAAATTGGAGGGAGTTCTCCTTGGCCCAAGCTGGGTCACATGCTCATCTCTGAACCAACCATGAAGACAAGAGATATGGTTTTCTAGTTGACCAGATGATTTTGGATTGTCATTAGAGCTTGGGCTGGGGATCAGCTCTGTCTAAACTACACAGAGGAATGATGGCAGGGAGCCTCAAAGTATAGGACATTTTTACGAGAGAGAGAGAGAGAGAGAGAGAGAATGGTATGCATGAAAGGCACACCAAAAAACCCCACATTACCTACAGAAGAAACAAGAGTTGTGGGAGAAAAGCTAAAACAAAATGAAGTGCATGTGGAGGTCAGAGAACAACTCGGTCAGTTGTTCCATCATGTGGGATCCAGGTTGTCAGGCGTGGCCACAAGTACCATTATGAGCCCTGCCCTCAGTCCTGCCTTTGTTTGTTTGTTTGTTTGTTGTTGCTATAAAATGATAGCGAACATCCGGCTTCTATATGATCAGGTTCTACATTCAAAGATTCCATCAATAGTGGATGGAAAATATTTGAAAAAAAAATCCAGAAAGTTCTAAAAAGAGCCAGCCATATGAACATATAATTCCAGCAGTCAGAGAGCTGAGGCAGGAAGATGATGAGTTGGAGGCCAGCCTGGGCTACCTAACAAGACCTTGATTTAAAAAAAAAAAAAAAGAAAAGTTGTATGAAACAAACTTTGAACTTGCCACTTATCAGGCTGAATCTCTGTGAATGCAGTGGCATGTAGACACATCCTGCTGTAGCTTTCTGTCCCCTCACAGACCCTCAGTCCCTCTAGCACTTGTTCAAGTGTTGTTCAACTTGAGTCTTCATGCATGATGTAGTTAGGTCTATGATGATTGTGTTTGTACTGAAATTACACATATTTTTTTTCTTGTCATTATTCTCTGAGCAAAACAGTATGGCAAATATTTACATTCACATTGTAGTAGGTATTTTAAATAATATAGATGTAATTTAAAGCACAGAGGTAGAGTGCTTGCCTAGTCATGAGAATCTGAATTTAGCTCTCTGCAAATTTTGCACTGCAAAAATTAAAAATTAAGGATGGGCGTGATGGCTCACACCTTTAATCCCAGCACTTAGGAGGCAGAGGCAGGTGATCTCTGTCAGTTCCAGATAGTAAAACCCTGTCTCAAAAAACAACAATCATTTAAAATAAGAAAACACACCAATATGACGTGTAGGTCGTATGCAAATAGAAGGTTTCTTGTAAAGGATTCGAGCATTCGCAGATTTTGATATCTCTAGAGGTGAGGGGGTGGGTTGTCCTGGAACCAATTCTTTGTGAAGGGATGACTGTACCCATCTCATAGTGGCCACTGAAATTTATTTCTAATTCTACTTGCTTTGCAGTTTGTTTTGTTTTGTTTATTTTGAGACAGGGATTCCCTACGTATCCCAAAATGGCCACAAAATCACAGTCTAGTCTCAGACTCTCAAGCCCTAAGATAACAGGTATGTGCTACCATGCCTGCCTTCTAACCCCATTTGAAAGAAATTATGTAAATCTGACCAATAACACATTCTTGAATGACAAAAGGAAACATGAAGATTAACGAATTAATTATTTTACATAAGAGTAGTTTCACATTCTTTGGATGATTCTTGTGTGTGTGACCACTACCCTGAGCAGCTCATCCGATAACAAAGGAAATTGCCATCTGTCACTTTGCTTGTATGAAATATTTCTGGAGGTGGCTTGCCAACTTCAGCCAGAATTATAAAACTAATGAGTTTTTAGCTACCATATGCACAGAGTGTAATAATAGCAGGTTCTAGGCAAATGTTGTCTGCTTGCTTTTGGAAGTGCTTTCCCTCCATGATAGGAGCAGATGCCCAAGGCTCTGTTAAGAATTCTGTTTTCTTCATAAAGCTGTACAGTGACATGGAGTCCTCATATTCTCGTGAAGTGATTTTTATATGGAAAACATGGTCCTTGTTACCCTGTTTCTCATGGGGTTGTCAGTATCTGTTATATAGATACTGGCCCTTATTAAATCAGAATTGAGAACCAGATGCTTGTAGGAAATTTGGCCAGTTGTAAGTTTCTGATTGGGCTTCTGCTCTTGCGACGCCTTACTGAGTCATATGAAAGCAAGCATGCTTTTGATATCCTAATACTTCTTGCTATTTATATTAGTCACTCTTTGTACCTAGCCCAGTGCTTTGAGTTGTAACAGTAACAATAGGTCAGATTTTGTGTTTAACAAGTGACCCCAACTGTCAGTGATTTCTTATTCTCATTGTGTGTTCCAGCACTTTCCGTGGGTTGCAGGCTATTTGCTCCCGTGGGGCTCCCGTGGGGCTCCAACTCTGACAAGGAAAAAATCCATAAATATAGATTAGTAAGGTGATAGTAAAAGAGTATCATATATGTTTCAAAGAAAAGATGCTATACTTACCTGGCAGGGGAGATACCATGATCAAGAAGGTGGTTTTCCCAGGGCGAGGCTCATCCATTGCACTTGGGATGTGCTGACCCCTGCGATTTCCCCAAATGCGGGAAACTCGACTGCATAATTTGTGGTAGTGGGGGACTGCGTTCGCGCTCTCCCATTTAATAAAAAAAAAAAAAAAGATAAGATGCCGAGGGGCATGGTGGTGCACGCCTTTAATCCTAGCACGTGGGAGGCAGAGGCAGGCAGATCTTTGTGAGTTCAAGGTCAGCCTGGTCTACAAAGCGAGTTCCAGGACAGCTGGAGCTACAGGGAGACCCTGTCTCAAAAAGACTAAAAAAAAAAAAAAAAGAGAGAGAGAGAGAGAGAGAGAGAGAAAATCCTGCACAGACTTCTGATCTATGAAGCACATCGCTGCTGAGAGAATAAACATAGAGATAGGCCCAAATACTTGGACCTTTGTATAGAACTGGGTAATGGAGAGGGATTCAGAGCAGAAGAGAGACACTGATGCCTAAAGAATGAGAGGAGATGGGCTGGAGGGATGGCCTGGCGGTGAGAGCACGGACTGCTCTTACAGAGGACCCGGGTTCGATCCCCAGCACCCACATGGCGGCTGAGAACCGTCTTTGACTCCAGTTCCAGGGGAATCCAAAGCCCTCTTCCGACCTCTGCGGCATTGCATGACACAGGTGCACCAATCTACATGCAGACAGTACACTCATACACATAAAAAAATAATAAATAAATAAAAATTTTAAAAAACGAATGAAAGGAGAAAAAATACCAAATTTGGGGCTACAGAGCTGCCTTAGCAGTTAAAGAGCACTGGCCACTCTGGATCTGACGTGCTCTTCTGACATCCTTGGGCATTGCAGGCGAAACATACATATAAAATAAAAATAAATAAAAGGTTTAACAAAAAAGATAAGATGCTTTTTATAATTTAAACTAATGCCCAGTTAACACAACTAGAGGTTAGATCTTGGCTTCTAAATTCCATTCATGATGATAAAAGAAGTAATGTTCCTCAAGAAATGGTTGATCTTGTGTTTGGGCCATAGAAAGATTGTTTCACAAAATAAAGATTAAGGAACCAAAAAGAACATATGTTTTCATTCAATAATTGATAGATCTTTGGATCTTTTCCTACTTTGTGTGTATTATAAATAATACTATATGAGTGTGTACAAAGTTTTGTTTTGTGGACATGTTTTCAATTCTCATTGCTATATACCATGGAGTAGAAAGTCTGGGTCATACTAACTCTGTGTTTGAATTTTAAAGGAATTGGCAGGCTGTTTTCTTGAAAAAGAAGCAGCATTTTCTATTTCTAGCAGCTGTGAGTAAGGGTTCCAGTGTCCCCACACCTTTGCTAATGCTTGTTATTTTCCTTATAGCCATTCCAGTGGGTGTTTGCTGTCTCAGCTAGGCTAGCTGGCCATCCAGCTACCAAGATCCTCCTGTCTCAGCCACCCACTGCTGAAGTTATAGATGCACACCACCATGCCTGGCTTTTTCTATGTGGGTGCTGGGGATGTGAACTCATGTCCTCATGCTTGTGCAAGCATTGTTCCCACCGAGCCACATCCCCAGCCCAATTTATAGCAAGCTTATTGGCCATTTGTTTATGGTCTTTGCAAAAATATCTGTGCTGATTCTCTAGCTCTTTTGTATGTCTACATGTATGTGCTGGGGCCTGAACCCAGGGCCTTATGCATAATAACCACACATTCTACAACTCAGTTACAAACACAGGCTCTGCTCATTTTAAACTGAGTTATTTTTCAAGTTATTTTTCTTTTCATTGTTGAATCATAAGAGTTCTTTGTACATGCTATATACAAGACACTTGTTATACATATATATATATATATATATATATATATATATACATAATTTCGAAATATTTTCTCCTTATCTGTGGGTTAGGTCTCACCTTTTTTGTTGTTGTTTTTTTCAAGACAGAGTGTCCCTAACATAGTCCAGGTTGGCGTTTAAGTCATGATCGCCCTGCTTTGGCTTCCCTAAGTGCTGGAAGTACAGGTGTTCACAATCCCTGTGTGCAGCATTCTTAGTGGTATTCAATGAAACACAGAAGTTTTAAATTTTGATGATATCTGATTTATTTTCTTTTGTTGCTTATATATATGTGTCTTTGGTTAATTTTTAGTTCGTTTTTTTGAGATGGCGACTCACAGTGTAGCACAGGCTGGCATTGAATGCATCCTCCTGCCCTGGTAAGCCACCATGCCTGGTTCATTTTGTGCTGAGTGTGTGTGTGTGCTGAGTGTGCGTGTGTGTGTGTGTGTGTGTGTGTGGTATGGGTTTCCAGATTCATCCTTTGTTATGTAGATATTCGGTTATTCTAAAATCACTTATTAAGCAGGTGTATTAGTCAGTTTTCTGTTGCTGTGATAAAACACCAGACCAAGGAACTTATAAAAGGAAGAGTTTATTTGAGCTTACGATTGGCGGTTCCAGGGAAGTAGTCCATTGTGGTGGGAGGTGTAGCGGCTGGATCTGAAGCAGCAAACCGAGGGTCACATCTTGCAAACAGCACAGGAAGCAGAGAGGAAGCAACTGTAGAGCACGAGGCTTGTTAAGCTCACTAAGCCCACCCCCAGTGACACACTTCCCCCAGCATGGCCACACCTTCTAAGACCTCCAAAAACAGCACCACCAACTGGAGACAAATGTCTGAATACTTACAGCTTATGGGGGACACTCATCCAAACCACCACAGCAGGCTATTTTTCTTTTCTTCATAGAGTTGTCTTAGAAACCCTGTTCATAATCCATTGACTGTAAATGGAAGGATTTGTTTCTGGAATCTCAGTTCTATTCCATGGACATAAATGTCTCCTGTTGGGTCAAGTACTATATTGTCTTGATTATTGTAGCTTTGTGGTATGCTATGGAATTGAGAAATGTGGATTTCATCATTTTATTTGCTCCAGATTATTTTGGTTCTGTGTCCCTTATTTCCACATAAACTTTAGGATTAGTTTGTCAAGTTCTAAGAAAACACAAAAGTAAAGCTGAAATTTTAATAGGGCTTTATTGTAGCTATATATCACTTTGGGGAATATTGCCATTTTAACAATATTAAGACTTCAGAGCCAAGAACATGAGCTATCTTTTTATTTATTAAGCATAGTTCCCTATAGTGAAAGGGTAGTTTTAATAATTACTTAGAAAGTGGTAGATTATGTTTAATTACAAAAGTTTCCCTTAAATCTCAAAGGCTTAATGCTACAAGGTTTATTTGTGGTACATGTTCAGTGTGAATGAACTGGGGTTGTGTTCTAACATAACCACTCAAGGACTCGGGCTAATGGAGACTACATTGTCTTACTGCTGAATCGACTGAAATTCAGGGCTTCTAGGCTACCAAGAGAAAGGAAAACAGAACTAAGGAGTCATGAACCAACTTTTTTTTTTTTAATTTTTTATTTTATTTTATTTATTTCTGTATGTGTATGAATGTACTGTCTGCATGCAAGTTTGTGCACCCGTGTCGTGCTATGAACCAACTTTTAATTTTTACTCAGAAGGGATCCATATGTCTTTTGCCAAAAGGCCAAAGGTACTCAGACAACTTTGTTAGGCTAAAAGAGGCCTGGGAAGTGTCAGATTGAATGCATAGATATTTGATGAGAAATAAATGTCTATTAAGGGAAACTGTTTCCCTTAAAAATCATTTGTTGAATCTCTAACTCTCAATATGAACTTAAGCCCTTTAAATACATAAACAAAGTTACATAAACAAAGTTAAATGAAGTTGTAGGAGTGGAAGGAACCCTAATCTGGCAGAACTGGTGTCCTTTGAAGAAGAAAAAAGTAGCAGAAATCTTCCATCTCAGTCTCTCTCCATGTGCAAGAGGAAAGACCACATGAGAAGGCAGCTATCTGCCAATCAGAGGTCTTGATGTTGGAACGCCAGCCTCTAGAAGTAGGAGGCCACAAATACCTGCCTTGAGCCTGTGGTACCTTGTTAGAGCAGCCTAAGTCCAGTATTGCAACAGCCTCAGTTGAGTAATACAATGTCTCAGCCACAAAGGGAGAGTGGAAACTAGAAAGATACATTGGACCAAATTATGGAATGCATTAAATCAATCTATGCTCAATTGTTAGGCAATGGAGCACTGGAATTTTTTAAAACATTTTGGAGTGCTAGAAATTAAACCCAGGGCCAAGTGCATGCTAGATGGCACTCTACCACTGAGGTCCTTTTTTTCTAAAGTTTGTGAGGCAGGATGCCATTACCTTTTCTCCAAGGTGCTTCTGAAGTTCAGTTGAAGAACCAGGCGGCATAACAACACTTACATAGTATTTAACGCATTGAAAAGTTTAGTTCTGGGCTGCAGAGATGGCTCAGCGGTTAAGAGCGCCGACTGCTCTTGCAGAGGACATGGGTTCGATTCTCAGCACTCACATGCTAGCTAAGAACAGTCTTTAAACTGGGCGTGGTGGGTCACGCCTTTAATTCTAGCACTCGGGAGGCAGAGGCAGGCGGATCTCTTTGAGTTCAAGGCCAGCCTGGTCTACAGAGTGAGTTCCAGGCCACCTGTCTCAAAAAGAAATAAAGAAATAAAGAAATAAATAAACAAAAAGAAAAGTTTAGTTCATGTGCATTATTGAACTCATAAGCCAAGTATCCAGGGCTTTTGCTATTTGGTTCCCCTAGCTCTGTCCATATTATCATTTGGATACGAAAGGATCCCAGAAAAAGCTCATGGCTCATGTACTGAAGGATTGGTTCCAAGATGGTAGATCTAATCATTAAGGGTTGATTGCATCATGAGAGCTCTGATCTAATCAGTGGGTTAAAGCCAGTGATGGGTTCAACTTTGAATGGCCACCATGAGCTGGGCAACTTTGCTTTACCACGTGTTTCCATCCTGATATCCTGCCTCACCATGACCCAGAGACAGCACAGCCAACTGACCATGGGCTAAAACCTCTGAAAGTGTGATCTGAAGTAAGCCTTTCCTTATTTAAGAAATTGTTTCTCTCTGTTAACAAAACTCATATAGCCCCCAAACTAACTTTTCTCTTTTTTTCTTTTCTTTTTTTTGGTCTTTTCAAGACAGGGTCTCCCTGTAGCCCTAGCTGTCCTCTGTAGACCAGGCTGGCCTTGAACTCACAAAGATCCGCCTAGGATTAAAGGTGTGTGCCACCACATCCAGCTATTCTTTTTTTTTTTTTTTTAAAGACTGATTATGGCATGCTTTATTGCTTAAGCAGTAATATAATCATGAAATAAGCATTTTAATTTCACAAGCACTAATATTTCCAAAATCATGTCTCTTGAGTCACTTTTTATTTTTTTTCCGGTCTTTTCGAGACAGAGTGTCTCAGTAGCCCCAGCTGTCCTGGAACTCACTTCGAGTAGACCAGGCTGGCCTTGAACTCACAAAGATCTCACCTGCCTCTGCCTCCCAAGTGCCAGGATTAAAGGCGTGCACCACCATGCCCTGCTTGAGTCACTTTTTAATAAAAAAATTTGTATTTTTAGCTTTCCATAAATGAGAAGACAGGTCAAATTAAGGCCTGGGGATAAAAAGGAACAAAATGAGTTCTGAGTTCCATTTTGTTGTATGATAAGCATCCCTGTGTACTTGATTACCAAATACCAGAGTCTTTGTCTCCATTTTAGACACTGGAATTAGTTCATAAGTGGAAAAATTCAAAATGGTTTAGTGATCAGAGTTTAGTTGGGAAGGAATATTAAATTCTGCATTTCATTTTTGAACCATTTGTTCTGTAATACATTTTGGGTTAAATTAACTTGGTTGATGATTTTTTTTCTCCGCTCCCCCCCAGCTCTTACAATTGGCTTAGGTTTAAATTTGGTTATGGTAAAGAAAGATAACATCATGAACTTTGCAGGTAAATGGATGGAGTTAGAAGACACCATGCTGAGTGAAGTAACACAGTCCCAGAAAAACAAATGACAAATGGTATCCCTCATCTGTGGATGCTAGAGCCAATTACCTAATTGTATGGCAAACTAAGTAACATTAATGTAATCTGAAAACAACTGTGCTCTTATATTGTGAATCCCTTAAAAAAAATAATAAGGCTGGGCATGGTGGCGCATGGCTTTAATCCTAGCACTTGGGAGGCAGAGGCAGGTGGATCTTTGTGAGTTCAAGGCCAGCCTGGTCTACAGAGTGAGTTCCAGGACAGCTGGGGCTACAGGGAGACCCTGTCTCGAGTAGACCCCCCCCAAAAAATAATAAAATTAAATTTGGTTATAATAAGATGGAATCTACATTTTCTTTTTTTTTTCCCCCATCCTGGAGATGGGTCCTTCTCTCTGGTCCATCCTGGAGGGGGTCCTTTACTCTCTGATCCATCCTGGAGTGGGCCTTTACTCTCTATCCTCGGAGTTCCTTTGCTCTTGATCTCGGAGGGGTCCTTTATCTCTGATCCTGTCCTGGAGGTGGGTCCTTTCTCTCTGATCCATCCTGGGAGGTGGGTCCTTTACTCTCTGATCCTCCTGGAGGTGGTCCTTTGCTCTCTGATCCATCCGGAGGTGGGTCCTTTCTCTCTGATCTCCTGGAGTGGATCCTTTGATTGATCGAGAGTGATCCTTATCTTGATACCTGGAGGTGGGTCCATCTATTGCTTTGATCCGTGGAGGATGGGGTTTTAGCTCTCTGATCCATCCTGGAGGATGGGTTTTTGATTCTGATCATTTCTGGAGGTGAGGTCCTTTACTCTCTATACCATCCTGGAGTATGGGTCCTTAATTCATCTGATCCATCCTGGATAGAGTCCTTTTATCTCTGATCCATCCTGGGGATGTGTCCTTTACTCTCTGATCCATCCTGGAGATGGGTCCCTTTAGCTTCTGATCCATCTGGGATGTGATTTTCTCTCTGGATCCATCCTGGAGGTGGGTCTTTGCTCTCTGATCCATCCTGGAGATGGGTTTCTCTGTCATCCTGGAGTGGGTTTCTCTCTCATTCATCCTGGAGGTGGGTCCTTTGCTCTCTGATCCATTCCTGGAGGTGGGTCCTTTGCTCTCTGATCCATCCTGGAGAGTGGTCCTTTACTCTGATCCATCCTGGAGGTGGGCCTTTACTCTCTGATCATCCTGGATGTGGTCCTATTCCTCTCTGATCCATCCTAGAGATGGGTCCTTTGCTCTATCCATCCTGGAAGTGGGTCTTTGCTCTCTGATCCTCCTGGAGGGGGTCCTTTTCTTGATCCATCCTGGAGGTGAGTCTTTACTCTCCAAACTAACTTTTCTTTCTCTCATTCCTTATGATCTTTTCAGAGTAGTTGCCTAAAAAATGAGTGAGCCACTGTTGAGAGAGAGGGAGAGAGAGAGAGAGAGAGAAGAGAGAGAGAGAGAGAGAGAGAAGTATATGGTAATCGGGTGAGCAACAGCAGATACAATTACATTCCCTAGTATAAGGAAATGCAGACCAACCACAGCAAAACCTCAGCTGTGTGGCATGCTGGGTGCCCCTCCAGTCCATCTCCTAATCTCAGGGATAACTATACAGCCCACTCCACCTCTGTGAGTGTGTGTGTGTGTGTGTGTGTGTGTGTGTGTGTGTGTGTTTATGTGCATGGGTAGGGTAGAAGTTTCTTGGTTTTCACTTTATTTCCTGTATATGGGGTGGTGACAGGAAAAAGGGTTTTTTTCACTTTCTCACATGACTTGTGTCACAAATTACCCTACCAACTTAAGTTTTCCAACAACAGTAACCATGATCTTCATTATTTTGTAGGACAAGAGAGGCTTGTGTGGCTTATTTGATCAGTTCTGTGTGTATGGTTAAAGCCTTCCCCAAGGCTAGAGGATCTGCCCCAAAGTGCTACACTCACATGACTAGCAAGTTGGGGCCACCATGGAGCTGCTAGAATGTCCTCACATCATGGTTAATTTCCCCAGAGCAAGTGAAATCAACAAGTCAGAAACCACGATGCCCTTTATCACTCCACCCTGGAGATCACATTGTCTCTTCTGTTATATTATCTTAGTACCATACAACCCTGGTTCAGTATGGAGCATGAATATGAGAAGATGACTCACTGGGGCCTGTCTTGCAGGATGGATACTATACTACCCTTCTCCATGTTAGTGATGCACTTATCCATGGTAGGCTGAAGAACGGCACCCCTGAGACAGAAGGTCTTAGTTAGAGTATGTAATATTACAGGAAAATGTTATACAGGGAAAGGATCTCTGTAGATCCAATTAAATGAGGGATACTAAAAGAGGAATATTATTCTGGATTATACAAATATGTCCTAAATACAATCAAACTAAGATAGCACAATGGACAGAAAGTCTGTCTTCTCCCAATTTACATGTTGAAATCCTGACCCCTTAAGTAGCACACATGATGGTACTGGGAGGTGGGGCTTTCAGTGGTAATTGGGTCTTGAGGATGGGGTCTTCATGAACAGGATTAGTGCCCTTAGAAAAGGCATCAGCAGGAGGTCTCTTGACTTTTCCTGTGGTCTGAAGATACAATGAGAAGTCTATAACATGGACTCCTTTAATCCTAGCACTTGGGAGGCAGAGGCAGGCGGATCTTTGTGAGTTCAAGGCCAGCCTGGTCTACAGAGTGAGTTCCAGGACAGCTGGGGCTACAGGGAGACCCTGTCTCAAAAAGACCAAAAAAAAAAAAAAAAAAAAAAAGAAGAAGTCTATAACATGGAATAGGGCCCTCACCAGAGCCCAACAGTACTGTACCCCAATATTGGCTTTCCATCTTCTAGACCTTGGAGAAGTACTTTCTGCTGTTGGTAAGCCACTCTGTCTACGATATTTTGTTATAGCATCTTGAACTGACTATGACAGAGAAAAGCAAAGGAGAGTTGGTGCACAAAGAGATGACAGCCTGATCATAGAGGCAGAGATTACAGTGATGTAGCCACAAGCTAAGGAATGCCTCCAGTCACCAGTTTGCTTTTTGTTTTTTTTTTTTTTTTGTTTTTTGGGTTTTGATTTTGGGGTTTGGGGTTTTGGGTTGTTTGTTTGTTTGTTTGTTTTTTTGTTGAGACAGGGTCTCCCTTTAGTCCCAGCTGGCCTGGAGCTTGCTGTCTAGACCAGGCTTGCCTTGAATTCACAAATATCCACCTGCCTTTGCCTCCCAAGTGCTGGGATTAAAAGCGTGTGCCACAACGCCCGGCTTTGTTTTTGTGTTTTAGAAAAAACAAAAGCTTAGCTTTGGGCAGCCTGGAACTTACTATGTAGATCAGGCTAGCCTCTAACTTATAAGAGATTCAAGAGCTGAGATCACAGTTGTAAACCACCATGCCCAGAAATCACTCGAATTTGAAAGACACAGGAATAGACTTCCCTGGAGACCCCAGAGCACAGTCCTGCCAGCACCTGGATCTCAGCCCACTGAATCCAATTTCAGACTTTGGGTCTCCAGAGCAAGAGAACAATTTCCTCTGGTTTGATTTTGGTTTTAATTTATATAACTTTTTTTTCTGTTGAGACAGATTCTCACACTATAGCTCAGACTGGACTCGAACTCACTATGTAGCCCAGCTATGCTTCAGACTCATTGCCATCTTCCCGCCTCAGCCTCCTGGGACATGAACCAGTCTTATGTCTTGCCATATTTTATTTTATTCAAAGATTTATTTTTATTTGTGTGTATATGTCTATGAGTGTGTCTGCTTCCTGAGTGCCCATAGAGGCCAAGAGAGGATGTCAGGTGCCCTGGAGCTGGAGTTACATACAAATGGTGTGAGCCACCAGATATGGGTGCTAGGAACCTAGTGTGGATGCTCTAACCACTGAACAATCTCTCCGGCTCTTTATTTTACTTTACATATACCATAAGATTTAGAAAGGCCTTTGTCAGTTTGCTATAGATTTGAATTCCAGCTCCGCTGTTTACTATCACTGTGATTTTGGGCTTCGTTCTTGTCCAAAATAGAGCTAAGAAATAGTACCTGGGTTGTAATGCTTTTTTTTTTAATTGGGGTAAAATATTCATAATATAGAACTTACCATCTGCTATGGTTTGAATGTATCCCTTTCAAAATTCAAACATAAACTGACACCCCAGGGCAGTAGTAAAAACAGATGGGCGGTTCTAGAGGTCATTAGGTCATGAAGGTGTCTACTTCACAAATGGGACTGAGGTCTTATAGAAGAGGCTTCACACAGCTCTTGTCTGCTTTGGGCTTTTTCTGTCATTGCACTGCCTGAACATAGACTCAGCCCCCTCCAGAGAACACAGCAACAAAGCAGAGAGCACCCTGGCCAGACACAAACCTGCTAACACCCAGGTCTTATACTTCTCAGCTTCTAGAACTGTGAAAAACCTGTCTCTGGTACTTTGTTATACGAGCATAAATGGACGAAGACGCCAACATTTTTAAGTGTACAGTGAGGTAGTTTTAAGTACATTGACGTTGTTGGTCTCTAGAACTCTTCATCTTGCAAAACTGAAACTGTATTCATTAAATTTATTTATTTATTTAATTTATTCTTTATATGTATGAATGTACCGTCTGCATGCAGGTCTGTGCACCCGTGTCGTGCAATGCCTCGGACCTCAGAAGAGGGCGTCGGATTCCCCTGGAACTGGAGTAAAAGACGGTTCTCAGCCGCCATGTGGGTGCTGGGGATCGAATCCGGGTCCTCTGCAAGAGCAGTCAGTGCTCTTAACCACTAGGCCATCTCTCCAGCCCCTGAAACTGTATTCATTAAACAAGTCCTAATCCCTCTGCCTTCAGCCCTTGGCAACAACCGTCTTGATTGTATTGTCTGCTCTGCTAATATAATATGATCATGGCAAAGTTCTAGCATTCATGAGGTAATATAGTACTCTTTGCCTTATTTTTCCATGTTCACACAGTCTTAAATATCTGTAAATATATGTACATAGGCATATTATATGCACATGCAGGAATCTTAATCAAGTCTAAGACCATGAGATATATATTTTCTTTGTTTGCTCTACACAAAATGTGTTTACTGGATTTGTTCTCAGAATCATCATTCTATTTTTTGTGCAAACCATTTCGGAAATATATATATGAGACCCCATTAGATGAATGTGTAATGTGTTCAAAGAGCTTCAGTTTGACAGTGGTGTCCTCAATTACCCAAGCCTTCATGATCAGGTTTGGGGACACGTTCTGCTTCTCATACCTTCCTCCATAGACACTTTTTTTTCTTGCCATAGCCACTTTTCTGTCACCATGACAAAACACCCCAACAAAAGCAACTTGAGCAAGAAAGGACCCATTCTGACTCATGCCCAAGCTACAGCAGATCATGGCGATGACATCATGGCAGAAGGAGCCTGAAGCAGCTGGCCACACTGCATACAGTCAGGAAACAGAAAGTGAATGCTTGCCGGGGTACTCAGCTCACCTTCTCCACCTTCTACAGTCCAGGATCCCCTCCCTGGAGAAAGGTCCCGCCAACAATTAAGATGGGTATTCCCACAACAATGACTTAATCAAAAGAATCTGTCACAGCTTGCTCTGAAGCCCAGCCTCCAGATGAGTCTAAATCCTGTTAAGTTGACAATGAATACTAACCATCACATACCTCCACCAGAGAGGAGCAAGAACATGGAAAAGAAGTGAAATATTACTCAATAGATCAATGGAGCAAGAGACTCCAGTAGCAGCCAGTTTTTAGAAGAATCATTTTTTACTTAATAGAGGTTCTGGAAGAAAACTTTCCAGCTAATATTTATCAAGTCATCCGTGAATCTGAGAGATGGACCATTATTTACTGTCTACTCACATCTTTTTTTCTTTTTTGGTTGTTCTTACTTTGTTTTTGTTTTGTTTTGAGATAAGCATGCCTAGATGCTTATCCCCTGCCCCCTAAGTGATCCTGGACCCTGCTAAGTTGCCGATCATCATACATGGCCACATAAAGACAGACATAAAGGGAGAAAGTCATATGACTACAAAGGTAATGCAAGGCAAGAAACATCAAAGAATGCTGTTAAGCCATCTAAAGTGGGAAGGAGAAGGAAGAATGCTCCCACAGGCTCCAGAAGAAGTCCAGTCCTACCAGGCGTTCAGACTTCAAGTCTCCAGAACTGTGAGGCAGCACCTGCCATTGTTTAAGGCCCCCAGCCTGTGAGGCTTTGCTATAGCTGGCCTTTGTTTTTTATTCTCCCTTACCTGGCCCTTTAACCTTCCAACCACAGTGCTGTCAAACAGCAAGCTTGCTTGGAAGGGAAAGAAACCAAATCCTGAGTTGCTCATTCAGGCTGGCATGATGACCTGCACATTGTAGATACTTCTTAAAGGTTTGTTGGTTGAATTAATTCTTCCAACATTCCCTAAGAGACTGCTCATTGCTGGGACTATATAAAAGTAAGAAAATTAGACTTAAAGATTAAGAGTAGAAACAGGGTGGCTCTTAACTGTAATCCCAGCACTGATGGCCAACCTGGACTACATAGTGAGTTACAGAGCACCCTGTCCAGATTAGGATAGCCTAGGGATGCATCTGTGAGGAACGATGTGGATTAGGTTGACTGAGATAGAAAGACTCATTCTGAACTTGAGTGGCAGCATTCCATGGGCTGGAGTCATCAGCATTAATCACTCTCTGCTTCCTGGCTGTGGATGCGATGTGACTAGCAGCCTTCATCTCCCGCTGTGGTGACTTCCCTGCCATGATGGACTGCTCCCTCAAACCTCGAGCCAAAAATAAACCTTTCCATATTTAACTTACTTTTGTATAGTATTTTGTCCCAGAAACAAGATTAACATACTCTCTTTATTTTGTTTGTTTCTGCAGGGGGTGGAAGGACACACAATTTGTCTCATAACAAAGACTAATTGTCAAGTGGTTCAATAAGACATTTGAGTTCTGGATTTAATTAATCTAAGGATCTCTTGCTCTGTGATAGTGCTTGGGTTTTTGTTCTGTTTTACAGTCACATGGTTAGTATGTAACTCTGGGGCTAAAGTTGGTTTAAATTCTGCCTTTACCTCTCATTACTAGTTGGAATGTCCTGGAAAAAGTTAAGTAGTTCTCTGTGTCCCTATTTCTTTGTCTATGAAATGAGGATACCACCACAATTTATGGGACTATTGTAAGGATTAAAAGGATTAATAATATGGCCTGTGGAATAATACTTGGCTCATGGAGACTCTTGATAAGTATCAGCTAACTTTTATTAAAAGTGAGTACAAGACTATACTTTCAGGGGTCATTTCTATAGTATGTTACTAGAGAGGTTTCTCTGACTGTGTAGAGTACCAGAAACCACGAGGAGGAGAGGTAGCATTCTCTCCTGAGCATGAAGCCGGCTCTTGGTGTTGCTTTGGTGCAACTGCCTCTTGCCATTGATGATCGTTCTTCTCTCTTTCGGGAGAGTAGAGGGAGAGAATGCAGTCTGGGTGGTAGAAAAAAAAGTGAGTACAAGTGATGGTTAACTTTAGATGTCAACTTGACTGAATTAGGATTATGTAGAAACCTGGACAAAGAACATAGAGGATGTTCTAGAGGAGATGATTATGTGTACTTGAGTGGGCTAGGTGTCGATGACTAGCTCTCAAAGTAGATGGGCACTATCTGATCAGCTGCCCTGGCTGACCTTGCAGAGAACCCAGGTTCAATTCCCCATACCCACATGGCAGCTAACGACCATCAGTAACAAAAGTTCCAAGGGATCCGATGCCCTCTTCTGACCACCTCTGTCATTGCACAACACGGGTGCACCTACGTACTACATGCAGGTAATACACATAGAATAAAACTAATATCGGGGCTGGAGAGATGGCTCAGCGGTTAAGAGCACCGACTGCTCTTGCAGAGGACCTGGGTTCTATTCCCAGCACCCACATGGCGGCTAAGAACTGTCTTTGACTCCAGTTCCAGGGGAATCTGACACCCTCTTCTGACCTCCGCAGCATTGCACGACACAGGTGCACCAACCTACATGCAGACAGTACATTCATACACATAAAAAATAAATAAAATTAAAAAATAGAACTAATACAATAAAATAATTTTTAAAATGAAGATGATGACAAGAAGAAGAAGAAGAAGANATATTTGTGTTTGTGAGAACTGAACTCTGCAAATGGACCAGCCTCTGGAAGCTCTGATCATCCTCTCCAGAGCTGCCATTCCCACCACTGCTTGGTGAATTTCTCACTGTCCTTAGGTATGGAGATGTAGCTTGGTGACAGTACTTTTGCCTGCCATGTGCAAGATCCTGGGCTCAACCCTCAGCAGTGAGAGGAGGAGGAAGAGGAAGAGGAAGAGGAAGAAGAAGAAGGAGGAGGAGGAGGAGGAGGAGGAGGAGGAGGAGGAGGAGGAGAGAGAAGGGGACAAGAAAGGGTAGGGGGAAGGGGAGGAGGAGGAGGATGATGAAGAAACACTTCTTGGGAGCTTTGAAGTCTGTTTTCCTTCCAATCTGTCCAAGGCCGAGAAAGGTGATTTAGCAGCGTAGTGGTGAAAACCTGGGCAGCCAGCTGTCCTTTACTTACAGGTGTAGACAGGCATTTTTTCAGTCACTTCTTCCTACATGGTGAGTTCAAGGTTAGCCTGTGCTACATATAAAAAGAGACTTTGTCTCAAAACAAGAAAAAACAAGGATAATAAACACATGAGTACTATTTTAGAGTCTTCTACAGAGTCAGGATATGTACAGACACATGGGAAATATTTATTAGAATTGGCTGAGGAGTCCCAAGGCAAGCCCTCTGCATACTGGAGATCCCAGGATGCAGATGGCAGGCTCAGTCCAAGAGTGATGGCCTCAGAACCAGGGAAGCCAATAGATTAACTCACAACTCAAGGCCAAAAGCCTGAGAACTGGGATGGGGAAGTTGGTATAAGCCCTGAGTACAAAGGCCAGCAAACCTAGGGTTCTGATATCCAAGGAAGGGGATTATCACAGCTTTAGGACAAGAAGAAGGTCTGTAGAGAGTGGACACCAATTTCCACTGAGCCGTCTCTCTAGCCCCTCTTCTTCATTTTTGAAAATCAACCTTTGAGGTTGAAAATAGATCACTACTAGGAAAGTACATATAATTTAAAATGCTTTAGTTCCTTTTGGATTTCAACTCAAAAGGATTTCTCTATTCCATCCGAGCACTATACAATGCATGACGGTGCCTCTCTATGACTTTCCTTTTTCTTTTTCTGAGATAAGAACTTGCTACGTAGTTCAGGCTATCTTAGAACTCTCAAACCTTCGTTCTTCTGCTTCGGTCTCCTTTCCTTAGATACTGGGATTGCAGGTATGTGCTTCCTAGGACATTTATTCAGTTAGTTATTTAGTTATATTTGAGACAGGGTCTCACTATTTAGCCCTGGCTAATCTGGAAGGAACTCGCTATATAGACCAGGCTGACCCCAGTCTCACAGAGATATGCCTGCCTCTGCCTTCGGAATGCTGGAATTTAAGACCATCACACCCATCCTCCTAGAACATTCTTAAAAACAAATTTGCTTGGCCTAGTAAAGCCACCATGTGGACTTTGACCCCTTAAATAGATTCCTTGAGGAAAACAGAAGATTCTCATTTTAATTGATAAGGCACAAAGGAGAAAACCTCTTTTGTATTTAAGCTAAACAGAATGTGCCTCCCCTTCTTGAAACAGCCTGCCTTGAATTTGGGAGATAATCTCAGTCTATAGCTCAGGCTAGCCTCAAAATTGTGGACAATGGTCATGCCTCAACCTCCAAGTGCTTGGATGACAGATGTGGGCCACCACAGCCAGCACATGAGGTGTTCTTGTTTCCTACGAACCTGCCTATTTAGCCTGCAGGTGGATTGAATGGAAAAGAGCAGAGAAGTTATTGAAAAGGAGGATACTAGGCTAGGTGTGGTGGCACACACCTTTAATCCCAGCCCTGGGTGGCAGAGACAGGGGATCTCTGTTAGTTCAAGGCCAGCCTGGTCTACAGAGTGAGCTCCAGGCCACCTGGGACTAAAGGGAGACCTCGTTTCAAAAAAGAGAAGAAAAGAAAGAAAGAAAGAAAGAAAGAAAGAAAGAAAGAAAGAAAGAAAGAAAGAAAGAAAGAAAGAAAGAAAGAGAAAGAAAGAAAGAAAAGAAAAGAAAAAGAGGGTACAATTGTGGGAGGAATTGAAATGTTGAACCAATCACTGTTCTTAAAATGTTTTCATTATAAAAATGAGTTTACAGGGTATTGGCTACCACAATGGCATTTTTGAACAGTGTGCTCAGTAGAGTCTCCTTCCCCCTCATCTCCCCTACCCCTAACATCCCCATAACCTCTCCCCCATGTCTCTTTTCCTCTTTCATCTCCCACAGGTCCTTTTGCCTACCCCCATCCTTCCTCCTCACCTGTTATTACCTTACCTTCTCTTGGCGTCCTTTCTATTTTTTTTACGCTGCTTTACCCATGTTTGCATCCATTAATATACATGTACACATTATAAGATAGAAACTACATATGACAGAGAAAACTTGTTTTACTTTCTGAGTTTGGATCAGTTTGCTTAATATTATACTATCCATATCCATCCATCTTCTTCCAGATTTCATGATTTCACTTTTTTCCCAGCTGGATAAAATTCCATTGTATATATTTGCCACATTTGCATTATCCATTCATCTGTGGCTGGGCATCTAGACTGTGTCCATTTCCTTGCTATTGTGAATAGAGTGGCAATAAGCATGAATATGCCAGTAGCTTATGGTAGGATATGAGCGTGACTATGCCAGCTCTGTGGTAGGATATGAAGTTCTTTGAAGGTCCATTGGCTTGCTTCATTTAAATCTTACAGCTCTGGAGCTGGAGAGTCAAGATGGCTCACCAATAAAGAGCACTGGCTGCTCCTGCAGAGGACCTGGGTTTGATTCCCAGCACCCGCATGGCAGCTAACAACTGTCCATAACTCCAGTTCCAGGGGATCCAATGTTCTCTTTTGTCTTCCTCTGGCATTGCATGACACAGGTACACTTATATACACGTGGGCAATATACTATTACACACAAAATAAAAAATAATAAATAAGATATTTTAATTATAGGGTTTTTTAAGATGGAAAGCTCTTGAGAGATGACTAATTCTCCATTTGACCAACATGTAGAAAGTAATTTGTTACAAATATTGAGAATATACTTTGTGATTGACATATTGGCCGATTGGCAACTAAAAACCAGTAGATTAAAAATATTTCCCATACATACACAAAGTGTGATTCAGCAATTCTGCTCTACTTTCCAGTTTTAGAAGTGCTGTAAACATAGCTTCAGTTTATGTCACTTGGCTTTCAGGGGCACTTTATCAAAGAGAGTGACAGGGCTGAGAAGCTGTATACAACTGGAACCCTGGGAATGGAGCACAGAGGGCTCCACAAGTTGCTGTGCCATTCTTGGGTATTCCGTTAGAAGAAAAGATGAGTAATTAGTGATCTCAACCAGATCCATTGTACGAATGATGAGGCTGAGGTGTAGAGGGGGGTGCATGCCTTACCCAAAGTGAAGTGCACTAGCAAACGGGGCTAACATGAGGTCCCACCTTGCCCACCAGTTTGGAATTTCTAAAACTACTTACTGTAGGGCCACGATAGAATGTTGGCCTCTAGAAAGCGAGACTCAAACCTCTTCTAGAGAGCTAGCCCAGTGTATAGCCATGTCATCTACTTTGTGTACTCTTCGAGGTGTGTGTGTGTTTGCGTGTGCACCTGTGGAGGCTGGAGTTGTGGAAGTGTCTTCCTCTATTGTTCTCCACCTTATTTTTTAAGACAGGGCCTCTCACTGGACCTGGAGCTCCCGATTCAGCAAGTGAGCTCTAGACTTCCACCTGTCTCCACCTCCTCAGGGCCGGGGTTGCAAACCCACAACACCATGTCTGGCTTTTTACCTGAGTGATAGGGATCCAAACTCAGGTCCTCATGTTTGCATGACAAGCATTGTACCACCTGAGCCATCTCCCCAGCTCTGCCCTCACGCTCCTAGTAAAACCTTTTAGAAAAAAAAATGTTTAAAAGAGAAATTTTTTATGCTGGTAAAAAAGGATAATTTTACAAAATAATATCTACTATAGGCAAACTTCCATTTAAAAATGGCACATTTATACCAAAAGTGTATTAGTTAGAATAAAGTGTGAGCTTTAAAAGATATTTGATAAATTCAGCTTTTCCCCATAAAGCTTTGTGCTGTTTTCTTCTTATTCCCCCACAGAGAAGCAGGGCTGTGAATAACCAAAGCTCAGCATCCTGGGTTAGGTCCCTGATGAACGAGGACCTCAGCTCTCTGTCTTGCCCTGTGAGCTGCCAACACCAGGTAGCCATTTGATAAATGTTCTTTGATGAAAAAAATGAAGAGGACAGAATGGATTTGTGATATTTCTTACAGTTAGGAAACTACAGGCTTGAGGTAGAGAGGACTTAAATTGCTTTTTCAAGGACACACAACCAGTTATAAAGGGAGCTGGGGCTTGAATTGAAATCTTCTCCTGCTTTAGAATCCCTCTTCTTTAGACTACACTGACGATGATTCATGAAGGGTGGTGGCACGGTTCTTGCTGACTTTGGGGGAACGTTCTCATTTACCGGGACAAGATAGACATAGTGAAATCAAACACAAGGGACTTATTTCCAGACAGGAACTAACAGCAACAGAAAAAATGTTGGGAAATTTGGGAGTCTCAAGTTCAAATGTCAAAAAGCAGAGAGGGCAGGACTAGACTGGAGAGCCAGCAGTGCCATAAAACACACACACACACACACACAAATATTATGCTTTTTTGGTTAGTGGCCTTTGGACACTCTCTGGTATTTCCAGAGACCATACTGTACACTTGCACAGTGTGGTCTCAATGACATCTTTTCCCATGCTTACATCAGGTCCTGCGGACAGGCAGGCCTTATTCAACTCGTTCTTGGCAGCTAAACACTTGGGGTGAATTGTTGAAATCTGTGTCTTATGTCCTGCTATTAGTCACTTGCTTGTTGCTGTGATAAACAACCACCATGAGCAAGGAACTTATAAAAGGGAAGAGTTTTATTTGAGCTTACGATTGAACGGTCCCTTACGGAATTAGAGTCCATGTGGTGGGAGGCATGGTGGGCTGGAGCTGGAGCAAAAGCCAGGTCACAATCTTGCAATGAGCACAGGAAGTCAGAGAGAGAGAGATTGGAGCTGCAAGCCTTGTAAACTCACTCAGATCCTGCCCCCAGTGAGGGAATTCCTCCAGCATGGTCAAACCCTTCTAAGAACCTCCAAAACGAGTGCCACCAACTGGAGAAAAATGTCTGAATACTTAAAGCCTATGGGGGACACTCTCATTCAAACCACCACAGTTCCACTCCCTAGCCCCCATA
The DNA here is from genome assembly GCA_009823505.1 of Rhizomys pruinosus. NCBI lineage: Eukaryota > Metazoa > Chordata > Mammalia > Rodentia > Spalacidae > Rhizomys > Rhizomys pruinosus. Next base: position 183,867 of record VZQC01004444.1, read on the forward strand.
GGCTCAGAGCATTAAAATGCAAAATGCATTTATCCCAACCTTCAAAGTCCCCATAGTTCCGTTACCAGTTTCAATTCTATTCAAAAGTTATGTCCAAATCTCTTCTGAGACACAGGGCCATCTCTTAACTGTAAGCTCCCAGTAAAATCAAAAGGCCATATACAACCCCTACCTAACATACAGGGAACTGGAATACACATTCCCATTCCAAAAGGGAGGAAATAGAAGGCATATGAGGAAATAATGAACCAAAACAAGACCGAAAATCAGCAGCGCAAGAACCAAGTCCAGTAGCTCCAAGTGCGACTTCTGGGACTGACTTCCAAGGGCTTGATGGCTCAGCTCTTCCAGGTCCCTGCCTGCAACATGTACTGCTTCCTTGACTGGTACAACTCCTCTGTATGCCTTTCCTTGGCAAAATCTCACAGGTCTGGCATCTCGAATGTCTTCTTGGGGTCGCTTGCTGGCCAGCCACTTTCATATTCCACAGCTTCATGCAATGGCCTTTTCAGGGCTTCTTTATTCAGGGGCCGCCCCTGCTGCACTCTGCCTGGCCTCTGTGACTCATTCTGAAACTTTGTGGAGAAGAAGGACTATAACCCCTCACTCTGCAATCTGTTCGTCCGCTAAAGCCCACGCACACACGGAATGAAATTTCCAAGTTGCTGCGAGTTTTGGCTGCAAGTCCGGGATGGACTCTCATCCTACTTTAACCGACCACATTTGCAGTTTTTCTCTGCCCTGAACTTGTTGGAAGTAGAAAACCCTTTAAGTGTTGGTATTTCCTTTCAAAGTGGGAGGATTAGCTGGGTGGTTTGTACCCTGAAGTACTATATCTTTGTTCGCTTGTAAATCTTGTGGCCCCTCATTAATCACTTTAATCTATTTTTTATTTTTTCTTTTGCTTGTATAATAGTACTCACTTAATTCATTTTAATCTGCCGTTATCAAAAGAACCTCTCCTTCACATGGCCTTGGCCCCACCGTTAATCTTCCTATGCAGTTTTCAGACCAAACAGTACATTCTGCAGTTCTTTCTTCGCCCCATCTGCTCTTCTATCACTGTAAGATCTGTACGATATTCACCATTAAAACCATGCCACCATTTAGTACATTGGCTGTGCTGAAATATCCTCTGCCAAAGACATTAGTCCATTCTTTTCTTTCTTTTTTTTTGTTTTTGGTCTTTTCCGAGACAAAGTCTCTCTGTAGCCCCACTGTCCGGGAACTCACTCTGTAGACCAGGCTGGCCTGAACTCACAAGATCTCCTGGCCTCTGCCTCCCAAGTGCTAGGATTAAAGGCGTGGGCACCACCACACCCAGCCAGTACCATTGCTTTTCATTGTACAAGAGGCAAGCATTTGGGGGGGCTAAACTGCTGCCAGATTCTTTAGCAAATATCCCAGTTGCCTCCTAAGTCTTTAATTATTCTCTGGAACTACAATTTTTTCAGCAATACGTTTCTTCCAGGCTTCTACTAGAATGGCCGTCTAAGCTCTGCTTTCAGTAGTCAACAGCTTTTTCTAGCCCAAAGTTCCAAATTCTTGCCACATTTCTCCAAACCATCCACATGGTCAGGTTCTTCACAGCCAACACCCACTCTCTGATAACCAAATTACTTTTTCACTGTTTGCTGTGACAAAACAAAGCCAATGACCAAAGGACTTAATAAAAGGAAGAGTTGTATTTTGAGCTTACGAGTGAACGGTGTCCAGGGAATTATAGTCCATTGTGTGTGGGAGCATGGCGGCTGGAGCTGAGCAGAAAAGCCGAGGTTCACATACTTGCAATGAAGCACAGATATCAGAGAGAGAGACTGGAGACCACAAGGCTTGTTAAACATCACAAGCCTGCCCCCAGGTGACTACTTCTCGTCCTCCAGCACGGCCAACAGATAAGAAGACCTTCTGCCCCAGAGATCAGTGCCACCAACATGGGAGACAAATGTCTGTAATACTTAAAGCCCAAGCTATGGTGGGGACCGCTCATGTCAAACCACCACAACACCTGCCTAAAGTATGTGTCACAACTGTCTTTTTGAGACTATGGTCAAAGAACAAAAAACATTAAAAGAAAAATGGGGGATACAGATATTATGAAACTCTGTCTTTCAAAAACCTGCAATTAAAATCTTAAAACAACTGCCGGGTGTGGTGGGCGCACACCTTTAATCCTAGCACTTGGGAGGCGAGGCAGAGGCGGATCGTGGTGAGTTGGCAAGCTAACCTGGTCTACTGAGTGGAGTTCCAGCCAGCTGGGGCTTACAGGGAGAACCTGTCCTCAAAAAAGACCAAAAAAACAAAAAATAAAATCTAAAATCTAACTACGTGAAAGATTTGTATGTTCCCAACAGGTCAAAACTGTCACCAGCCCTTAATGGCTGAGAGAAATCATAACGCTTTGATTTGTAACGGATGTACCAGAAGTGCCAGCAAAAGGTTGGCCCCTCTGAACCTTGTAAATGCAGAAAATCCTCAGACTGCTTACAGACATTAAACCCCTCTGTGGATCCTACTGTAAACAACTGTTTATAATGAGTCCTAATGACACATACCTTCGAGGTGCTGCAAAGTTTTCTATGAGACGCCTTTTTTACCGTTTACCAGTCCACTTCATCGACCACGGCGGAATATTAATTGACTGATGTCTTTCTCTCACTGTAATGGGGGCCACACGGGTCATACGAGGTAATCCTCTTATCAACCCAGTCACACTTCCCTGCTTTTTTTAATTGACTATAGACATAGGAACTGTGAAAAGAATTATGCTCTCATATTCAAACCAAATATAATACTAAAGTCGCCTTAAGCTATACACTTAAGAAAGCAAACTATATTCATACAGGAGCTACTACATCAGACAATGGGAGTTCTGCCAAGGATATGTTGGAAAGGGGATCCGAGCCCCCCCCCAAAAGGTGTTCTATCTTTATATCTCCACCATCTAGACTTTAACCTGGAATGCTTTACAAAGGCAGAACTTTCTGGCTATTTAATGGAGGCAAGGTCAATTCACTCATTGAGAATGCCCCGAAATGCAAGAGGAACGTGAAATGCTAAGAGGAAACAGACTGCTCTGTTCTCAACAGAGAAAGGACTATGTATGGATGCTGAATGGGGGTATCCAGGAGGCTGTGGGGGTAACTGCACCAAGCAGGTAAGGGACCACAGCTGGCTGGACCAGGGGCAGCAGCCACGCTAGCAGCCCCAGACGGCACTTTTTCACAGCCAGCTACATTATCTTTTAGAAACTTTGTGGTGACATAATCATTTTGGGCAAGGGGAAACTCCATTTCAGGGTTGACTTACTGTCCCAATGTCCTGTCCGCAGGCTTAGAAATTAGAAACTAAAAAAAAGCCGCTGAAAAGACCATGCCATTTCCAACTGTATCAGAGGAACTCGAATTCTAGCTGCTTATTCTAACTTTCTAACTGGGTGGTCCGTTTTGTGTGCCGATATACCACATATAGTGGTATGCACTGCTGCTGGAGCCTTTCTTGGGTGAAAAAAGTTGTATTTTGTCCTTTTTTTTTGTTTTTTTTTGTTTTTTTTTGTTTTTTTTTTATTTTTTTTTAATATACTTGCTTTTAAATTTATTGGATCACTTTCTAGTTTTGGTTGTAGGAAGCTTTTTGGTTTTTGTGGAGTTTTTTTCAAACATCTGTTAGGAACAATCTACTTCCTTTTCTTATATGCTTAAGCTTATCTGTATGCTACAGTGTGGTTGCCCTATATTTTCAGACATAAGAAATATAATATAGAAGGGACTAATAGAATGTGCATACTGTTTGATATTTTACAGTGTTATTTTCTACTGACCACCATCAGTCTATTATTCTACATCAGTCCATCCAGTGTAATGCTATGTCTTCCNCCACATTGTTCAACAATAAAGACAATACTCCACAGATGTGGCCACAGGCCAGTCCAATTGGAGCCAATCCCAATTGAGGCTCCCTTCAACCCAGGTGTGTCAGTTGGACACTAAAGCTATCCAGCACAGTAAACTTTAGGTAAATTACTTCAGAATGTACAAACAGAGCCCTCGCTTTCACCAGTTCAAAAAAATACCATCAGATAGTTCCCATCACCTATAATAGATTCCCTACTTGCAATAATGTATCTACCTATTATTTCTACCAATGTACTTAAAAAGTACTTTGATTTATAACTTTCATTGTTCTGTTACAATAAAAAATTTTGTGCTGGGTGTGGTGGTGCAGCCTTTATCCTAGCACTGGGAGGCAGAGGCCGATGGTCTCTGTGAGTTGAAGCCAGCCTGGTCTACAGAGGAGCTCCAGGACCACGGGGCTACAGGGAGACCCTGTCTCAAAAGAAAAACCAAAAACAAAAAACAAAAACAAAAAACAAAAAAAAAATAACTTTGTGGAAAAACCGTTAACATGCTAGAATATGGTATTTGGGGAACCTAAATCTTCCTGGCCATGGTCAGTCATATTTAGCTCCAGAAACACAACTAAACAAACTAGAATTTATTCCCTATTGAGGTGAGAATCTGATGTGTGTGTGTGGTGTGTGTCTGTGTCTATGTGTGGTGTTTGTGTCTCTGTGTGTTGTCCATGCTATGTGTGTGTGTGTGTTGTACCCATGGTATATGTTGTGTGTTGTGTCTGTCCGTGTCTATGTGTGTGTGTCTATGTGTGTGTGTCCATGTCTATGTGTGTGTATGTGTGTGTGTGTGTCTGTGTCTATGTGTGTGTGTGTGTGTGTGTCCGTGTCTATGTGTGCATGTGTGTGTGTGTGTCTGTGTCTATGTGTGTGCTGTGTGTCTGTGTCTTTGTGTGTGTGTGTCCATGTCTCTGTGTGTATGTCCATTGTCTCTGTGTGTGTATGTGTGTGTGTGTTGTGGTCTATGTGTGCCGTGTGTGTGTGTCCGTTGTCTTTGTGTGCATGTTGTGTGTGTGTCTGTGCCCTATGTGTGTGTGTGTGTTCCGTTGTCATGTGCGTGTGTCCATGTTTTTCTATGTGTGTTTGTGTATTTTCATATGTGTGCACATGTGTACATGTTTGTGTGTTAGGTCTCCTTGAGTCAAGCAAGACTCCTCCGTCAGCACCAGCTACACCTCACCTGCCTGGAAATACTGTGCAGCAGTGGCAGCCATATGCCTGTATATCTCAAATCTAATTGGCTATTAGCTCTCTCCTTGGAGGAATAACCCCACAGCTGATGCCACAAGCTTATATCCTCTAGTGGTTAGGAGATGTTATAAGCCACAGTAAGACCCTGTCATATTTTACAGAAAAAAACGTAATTCATGGATTAACATACCATCCAAACATCTGTGTCTATACCAAAGTAATCTATCATAACAATTAGTACTGTTAAAATACCTATATATCTAATTGCTTGTGCTTCATTAGTAGGATTGAAAAGTTATTCCTGGACAAACTGTCAGCCCATGAAAGGAAACAGCCAGAATTGACCAGAGTCCAAAATGACAGCTCCAGAGAAAGTAGACTGTTTTGCTTCTCGTCCACCTGTGCCTCTTTTCTAAGCCTAGGGAACAATCTGCGGAAGAGGGGGCATGGTAGAGTGTAAGGGCTGTGATTGTGGTGAATGGTGAAACTATAGCAATATAGTCTGGACACTTATTTTATCAACTTGATTGAACATACAAGCCCCCCCAGCTGGATGGTGGGACCCTTGGACTGTGTGGGTTTGGATACAACTGCTTGCAAATTGGTTTTACATGAAGGATGCTTGTACTCATAAATTATTACTTATTCTTTAAAAATAAAAAAAAATAAAGAAGTAATAGAAAAAAAAAGATAGAACACAATGTAGAAAAGCTTTGGAGCCTAAAATATCACTGGACTTTAAGATTGGGTGTTTGTTTTGTACCATCCCCCGCCCCCCGCCCAAACTGGGTGAATAGTTTCATTAACTACACCCCAAAGATGGAAATTGTTTTGTTTTTCAATTGTTTTTAGAGCTGAAATTCTCACCTTCCTCAACTCACCCAGAAAGAAGAAGCTGGGAACTCAGAAGAGTGAGAGTCAGGCCTGGTGTGAGGGACAGGGGCTGGAAGCCTCTCCAGCTAGGGCTGTCACCCTGAAGGGAAACAGCATCTATCATTAAATGGTGGGTGCATTGCAACTTTGCTGCTCCTTCAGAGAACCCCAGAACTATAGCACAGTGGCTATTTCCAGCTCGGCTTTATTCTACTTAAATTAATCATTTAGTTCACTGATCTGGAAATATAATGACATTCAGATTGGAAACTGTTCTTAAGAGAAGGAAAATGTAAATAGATGCAAATGAAGATGAGATACCCTATTTTGACTCACCTAATTATAAAAGCTAACAGAAGATATGAAACAAGTATTCCCATACATCTCCAATAGGCACCAACTCGTGGATATTCTGAGAATGAGTATCAAAAGCTCACCAGTTTGCTGAAAACCAGGTACAGCAAATTCGGGGACTTCAACAACAAAATGTATTTGATCACAATACTGGAGGTTTCAAATCGAAAGTGAAAGTAGGTCAGGATTGCTTTCTGTGAAGACATTACTATTCTGCTTATATGTGGCTCTCTCCCCCAACCCACATCTTCATGCTGTCTTCCTTCTGTGCATGTGTCCAGATTTCCTCCTCTTAAAAGGAATTATTATAAGGAATTAGGGCCCACATAATGACCTACTTGGTTATTTATTTATTTATTTATATTTTTATGTGTATGAATGTATTGCCTGCATGTGTGTAAGTGCACCAGTGTCATGCAATGCTTGTGAAAGTCAAAAGAGGGGGCTGGAGAGATGGCCTAGCGGTTAAGAGCGCCGACCACTCTTACAGAGGACCCGGGTTTGATCCCCAGCACCCACACCACTCCAACATGGCGGCCGGAGAACCATCTGAAAACTCAATTCCAGGAGTAACTCCAGTTCCAGGGGGAATCCGACCACCCTCTTCTGACCTCTGCAGCATTGACCGACACGGGTTGCAAGACCTGCATGCAGACAGTACATTCATACACTACAGAATAAATAAAAATTAAAAAAAAAAAAAAAAATAAAAAAAGTTTTCAAAGAGGGCATTCAGATACCCGGAACTGGCATTATGGATGTTTTGGTAGCCCATACCGTGGATGCTGGAAATCCAACCTTGGGTCTTCTTCAAGATACCGGGTCATCTTTAACTTCTGAGCCATCTCTCCAGACCCTCTAATTGTTTCTTAAAGACATGTCTCGCCAGGCGTGGTGGTGCCATGCCTTACTTCACAGCACTCAGGAGGAACCGAGGCCGGTGGGATTTCTGTCGAGTTCAGGCCCGCTTGGTCTAAAGAGTGTAGTTCCAGGACGCTGGGGCTACAGGGAGACCCTGTCTGAAAAGACCAAAAAAAAAAAAAAAAAAAAAAGACCATGTCTCTAAGATAAGAAGCACAATAAGACTCCACGGGTAACAAAAAATAAAAAAAAAAATTTATCTTTTGTTATTTTTTATTTTATTATTTATTTATTTATCTATTTTTTTTCTATTTATTTATTTTTGGTCTATTTTTTGAGACAGGGTATCCCTGTGGCATCCCAGTTGTCCTGGAAACTCCTCTGTAGCCAGGCTGCTTGAACTCACAAAGATCCCCTGACTCTGCTCCTGAGGCTAGGATTAAAGGCGTTGTGCCACCATGCTGGCCTATTTTAATTTATTTATTCTTTCTCTTGGGGAGGAAAGGTTTATTCAGGCTCACAACTCGTGGTCACAGTTTATCATCTAGGGAAGCCCAAGGCCGGAACCTCGGAGGCAGGAGCTGAGGCCAGGCCATGGAGGAATGCGTTCACTGGCTTCTCCTATTTTATTTATTTTTTTATGTGTAGTGAATTACTGCTCTGTAATGTAGATTTTTTACCCATGTCGTTTGCCCGAATGCTGCAGAGGCCTCAGGAGGGTGTCGAATCCCCTGGCAATGGAGTTAAAGACGGTCTTCAGCCACCATGTAGAGCTGGGGATCGAACCTTGCTTGGTCCTATGTAGAGCAGTTCTGGTGCTCTTAACCACTAGGCCATTCTCTCTATCCCAGAATGTTGTGTACTTTTAAGAAACTACTAAGACTGGGGTGGTGGTGCACACCTTTAATCCTCAGCACTCAGGGGAGAAGAGAGGAGTTCAAGGCCAGCTTGGTCTTACATAGTAAGTCCAGGCCAGTTGAGCTACAGGATACCCTTTTTGTCTCAAAAGACAAAAAAAAAAGCTGCAGCAGGCTGTGTTGTGGGGTGCTACACCTGTAATCCAGCCCTCAGGAGGTGGAAAGCAGGTGGATCTCTGTGAGAGGGCAACTATCACCGTTGTACATAGAGAGTTCCAGGACAGCGGGGATACAAGGGTCGCCCTGTCCAAAAAAGACCAAAGATAATTTCTCAAGTTATAAGAAACATACTTTGCTTCTTTCTTGCCTCTTATAGGTTTTGAACATTTCTCTATGGCTCTAGATCCCTACAACATCCATTTTAGTCATATGTCAGTATTCTGCCACAGCAATATATAAGATTTTATTTTAAAAAGATCGTCTTTTATCATTTTACCTTCTAAATAGGAAAAACACATTTATTTTAAAATAAAAGCCGCATGAAAGGTAAAAATCGTTCTCCACTCCCATTTCACCCGTCCAAACCCCTGTATTAGTGTTCTTGTGTATCTTGCCAGTATTTTCTTATGCAAATAAAAGCAAATGCAAATACACACTCCTACTTCCTCACTTGCTTACATGAAAAGGAACCTGCCATTTCGACTGCTCAGCACCTTACATTTGAAAAAGCTGAGCATTTTCTCCCAGAGCCAAAAAACATACAATTGTGCGGCTGTTCTCCAGTTTATTTAACTAGTGTCTTCTATACAAGGTTTTTCTAACCTTTTGCTATTACAAATAGAGAGGCAAAGAATAAACTCGGAACCTGTCATTTCCTCCAACTGCAGGTTGTATAGCTATGATAAATCCTAGGAGTGGGAAATTTCGAATAAAATCTTTTGTGTCTTGATGGAAACACTCCCGGTTTCCCTGAGGAAAGGGTCAGTCATTTGCAGGTCTTGCCTGGAGTGAAGATGAATACTTAATTCTTCATAGCTTTTCCCCATAGAAGGAGTCGTCTGGGCTGAGGGAAAGGGCTCATTGGTAAAGAAATTGCCACACCAAACCATAGACCTGGAGCTTAGGATCCCCAACACCCCAGGTAAAGGCCAATGCATGCCTGTAATCTCAGTGCTNTTGAGACAGGGTCTCCCTGTGGCCCCAGTTGTCCTGGAACTCACTCTGTAGACCAGGCTGGCCTTGAACTCACAAAGATCCACCTGCCTCTGCCTCCTGAGTGCTAGGATTAAAGGCGTGTGCCACCATGCCTGGCATATTTTATTTATTTATTTTTTTCTTTGGGGAGGAAAGGGTTTATTCAGCTTACATCTCCTGGGTCACAGTTCATCACTTAGGGAGCCCAAGGCAGGAACCTGGAGGCAGGAGCTGAAGCACAGGCCATGGAGGAATGCTGTTCACTGGCTTGCTCCCTATTTTATTTATTTTTTTATGTGTATGAATGTACTGTCTGTATGTAGATTTGTTCACCCATGTCGTGCAGTGCTGCAGAGGTCTGAAGAGGGTGTCGAATTCCCCTGGAACTGGAGTTAAAGACGGTTCTCAGCCACCATGTAGATGCTGGGGATCGAACCTTGCTTGGTCCTCTGTAAGAGCAGTTGGTGCTCTTAACCACTAGGCCATCTCTCTATCCCAGAATTAGTGTACTTTTAAGAAACTACTAAAGACTGAGGGTGGTGGTGCACACCTTTAATCCCAGCACTCAGGAGACAGAGAGAGTTCAAGGCCAGCTTGGTCTACATAGTAAGTTCCAGGCCAGTTGAGGCTACAGGGAAACCTGTCTCAAAAAGACCAAAAAAAAAAGCAAAGCAGCAGCAGCTGGTGTGATGGTGCACACCTTTAATTCCAGCACTCAGGAGGTGGAAGCAGGTGGATCTCTGTGAGTTCAAGGCTATCCTTGTCCACATAGCAAGTTCCAGGACAGCTGGGACTACAAGGGTCGCCCTGTCTCAAAAAGACCAAAGATAATTTCTCAAGTTATAAGAACATACTTTGCTTCTTTCTTGCCTCTTATAGGTTTTGAACATTTCTCTATGGCTCTAGATCCCTACAACATCCATTTTAGTCACTATTCAGTATTCTGCCATATCAATATATAAGCATTTATTTTAAAATTCTCTTTTTAATTTTACCTTCTAAATAGGAAAAACATTTATTTTAAAATAAAAGCCGCATGAAAGGTAAACATTGTTCTCTCACTCCCATCACCCGTCCAAACCCCTGTATTAGTTTCTTGTGTATCTTGCCAGTATTTTCTTATGCAAATAAAAGCAAATGCAAATACACACTCCTACTTCCTCACTTGCTTACATGAAAAGGAACCTGCCATTTCGACTGCTCAGCACCTTACATTTGAAAAAGCTGAGCATTTTCTCCCAGAGCCAAAAAACATACAATTGTGCGGCTGTTCTCCAGTTTATTTAACTAGTGTCTTCTATACAAGGTTTTTCTAACCTTTTGCTATTACAAATAGAGAGGCAAAGAATAAACTCGGAACCTGTCATTTCCTCCAACTTCAGGTGTATAGCTATGATAAATTCCTAGGAGTGGGAATTCTGAATCAAAATGCTTTTGTGTCTTGATGAACACTCCCAGGTTTCCCTGAGGAAAGGTCATGTCATTTTGCAGTCTTGCCTGGAGTGAAGATGAATACTTAATTCTTCATAGCTTTCCCCATAGAAGGAGTCGTCTGGGCTAGGGAAAGGGCTCACTTGGTAAAGAACTTGCCACACAAACATAGACCTGAGTTAGGATCCCCAACACCCAGGTAAAGGCCAATGCATGCCTGTAATCTCAGTGCTGAGAGACAGAGATGGAAGGATGTCTGGAGCTTGCTGGTCAGCAAATCTAGCTGAATCAACAAGCTCCTGGTACAGAACAGACTCAATAAAATAGAAGACACCCAATGCTGATCTCGGGCCTCCACACATCTGTGCACACCTGTGCGAGCACGTGTACACACACACACACACACACACATTCACACACACAGAGTTGTGGTTAGTGGGATACCTAGGTTTGAAACATTTAGGCTGTTTTCCTTTTTGCTGTCATTTAGCAACATCAAGATAATGTCATTCCAGCTCCACTGTTGCTCATATTCCAGTTATGTCCTTAATAAATTTTTCTAAATTGATTGTGTGGTTCAAGGAATACATATGTCTTTAGAGGGTCTCATCCTATGGACTGGGAGTTTCTTGAAATGCTGGCTTTTGAGAATGGAGAGGAGTGCTCCCCATGCCTGTCATTAAAGCCGTAAGCTCGGGTGGCTTGTAAAACTCAGAAAAATCAATTTTTATGAGGATTTTAACATTCATTTTAAACTTAATTAAAATCCCTTCAATGACTTAACATTTCATTGTAAATGTAAAATTTATTTATTGTTATTTTTAATTATAGGGGAGGGGTATGTACACATGAGTACAGGTGCCCACTGAGACCAGTGACATTGGGTTCTCTTGAACCTGAACCTGAAGTTACAAGTGGTTGTGATTGGCCCAATGTAGGTACTGGGTGCAAACTTGGGTTCCTCTTAAGAGGGCAAGCTCTCTTACGCGCTAAGCCATCTCTCTCCAGCCCCTTAATTGTAAATTTAAAATGAAGGACTATTTTTAATATTCCAAATGCCTTAAACAATGGCGATAATAAAACCTATACTTACTACTTAAAAATAGCAACACTCTGAGTTCAGTTCATGACAAAACATTATCTCTTTAGTAATTTTTTCTTAAAAACATTTTATTTTTATTTTATTTTATGTGTACGCATGTATTCCCTGTATGTATGTAAGTGTACCTGTGCTGTCCGATGCCCATGCAGGTTAGAAGAAGGTGTTGGATTCCCTGGGACTGGAGTTGTGGATAGTTGTTATCTGCCATGTGGGTGCTGGGAACCAAACCTGGGTCCTCTGCAAGAACAGCCAGTCCTCTTAACTGACGAACCACTGAGCCATCTGCCCAGCCCCTTACTTAGCCTTTTATCTCTTAAGTGTTCAATAATACTAATTACTTTCCCAGAATTTCAGTAATTTTACCAGTACCCAAAGTAAAAACACAAGACAAACAGGGGACTGGAGAGATGGCTTAGTGGTTAAAAACATTGAATGCTCTTCCTGAGGATCTATGTTAAATTCCCAGAACCCACACAGCAGCTAACAACTGTCTGTAACTCCAGTTCTGGGGAATCTGACACCCTTTTATGGTCCCTGCAGGCATTATACAGACATGGTGCATTGACACACATGCAGGCAAAATACACACACAAAAAAGTACCTAGGGCTGGAGAGATGGCCTAGTGGTTAAGAGTGCTGACTATGCCGGGTGTGGTGGCGTACGCCTTTAATCCTAGCACTTGGGAGGCAGAGGCAGGCAGATCTTTGTGAGTTCAAGGCCAACCTGGTCTACAGAGTGAGTTCCAGGACAGCTGGGGCTACAGGGAGACCCTGTCTCAAAAAGACCAAAAAAAAAAAAAAAAGATTGCTGACTGCTCTTGCAGAGGACCTGGGTTTGATCCCCAGCACCCACATGGTGGCTGAGAACCATCTTTAACTCCAGTTCCAGGGGAATCCAACACCCTCTTCTGACCTCCACGGCACTGCACGACAAGGCTGCACAAACATACATGCGGACAGTACATTAATACACATAAAAATAAATAAATAAATAAATAAATAAATAAATACCTAATAGATAAAAATTAACAAACAGGGGCTGGAGAGATGGCTCAACAATTAAGAGCATCTACTGCTCTTGCAGAGGACCGGGGTTTGATTCCCAGCACCCACATGGCAGCTAAGAACCCTCTTTTTTTTTTTTTTTTGCTTTTTTTCTATATATTCTGCACAATATTATCAAATCTAGACCTGTGTCCCCCCCCCACCAGATCTCATGCATTCTGCTAAACATGCTTTTCATCTCTTTCTCAGTCTTTCTCAAAATTCTCCATGTGGAAGTTGACTGTTTTCAGTCAGTTCTTTGATGCAGTCCTTTCTGTTGTTGTTGTTGTTGTTGTTGTTTCCAATATGAATCACTCCCAACTGCTTGGACAAAAGCTCAAGGGGCCATGCACAAGAAATACTTACAACTAGGTAACTGGCACTAGCATCCACAGATGAGGGATACCATTAGTCGTTTGTTTTTCTGGGACTGTATTACTTCACTCAGCATGATGTCTTCTAGCTCCAGCCATTTTCCTGCAAAGCTCATGATGTCATCTTTCTTTACTGCTGCATAGAACTCCATTGTGTAGATGTACCACAGTTTCTCTATCCACTCGTCAGTTGAGGGGCATTTGGGTTGGTTCCAGCGCCTTGCTTTTGTGAAGAGAGCTGTGCTTCAGGTGGTCTTTGGAGATCTCCCCTAAGAACCCTCTTTAAGCCGAGTGTGGTGGCACCGCCTTTGGTCCTAGCACTCGGGAGGCCCAGGCAGGCAGATCTCTGAGTTCAAGGCCAGCCTGGTCTACAGAGTGAGTTCCAGGCCAGCTGGGGCTATAGGGAGATCCTGTCTCAAAAAGGACAAAAAAAAAAAAAAAATTAACACAAACAGAACAGACAAAGCCAGGTCAGGCATGGTGCCATATGCCAATAATGAAGTAGTAGGGTCACAAGTTCTAGGCCTACCTGCTCTGCATAGCAAGTTGAGACTCCAGACTAGACAATTTCATGAGTTCTGTCTCAAAATATAAATTAAATTAAATTTTTAAAGAATTGGGGCTAAAACAGTATTAGAATATGCCTAATGTGACTAAGGTCCCTAGATTCAATGTCTGATATTCTCTCTCTCTCTCTCTCTCTCTCTCTCTCTCTCACACACACACACACACACACACACACACACACACACACACACACACAAAGCCATGACTAACCGATGCTGCTTCAGTCCCAGCTACTCCAGGAGTTGAAACAGAAGAATCTCTTGGACCGGGCGTGCTGGTGCACACCTTTAATCCCAGCACTCAAGAGTGAGTTCAAGGTCAGCCTGGTTTACATAGTGAGTTCCAGGACAGCTGGGGCTACAGGAAGACCCTGTCTCAAAAAGTCCCCCCCACCAAAAAAAAGAAGGATTTCTTGGGCCAGGGCTTTAGGGTTTTTCCGTTGAATTTAGTTGTACTTACATCTTTCAAGGTGATTCAATTTTACATAATAAACATAATCTGGACTGATGTCTTTTAATTACCTTTTGCAAACTCAATAAACCTTGAATCTTGTGACCTTGACTGATATGTTCTGTGATGTGGCTAACCTCAACTTGGTACTCCACCCCAAAAGATAATGGATGTGGGTATGTTTGAGAATTAATGTACCAGAGCACTGAAAGTGTTGCCCTGCCTCCATTGAACCCTTTCTCCACTGAACAAAGTGGAGGTTAGGAAGGACCAATGACCTAGGATGAGTGTGAACTAAGGATGAAAAGACAGATGGGATGGTCTATGAAGATTACGGTGGAGCCCAACCTGCCATTCCCCAATGAGGCTGGAGAAACTCGGTGAAATAAAAACATGAGTGTGGCCTGGCCCATTGGCACACAGCCCTGAGGGACATCTAGAACAGGTGTCCTCTATTCAGGCCACCCTCAAGAATTATTGTAAGTCAGGTTTTTACTTTGTTCAGGGTAGTTGTAATGCTGATGTAATTAATAACACCCACACAATCCTACAAGTTTCACTTTCACTCTATCTCTTTTCGAGACAGGGTCTCTGTAGCCCCAGCTGTCCTGGAACTCACAAAGATCCACCTGCCTCTGCCTCCCAAGTGCTAGGATTAAAGGTGTGTGCCACCACCCCCACCCATTCACTTTTTTTTTTTTAATTTTATTTATTTTTGTATGTGTATGAGTGTACTGTCTGCATGTAGGTTTGTGCACCCGTGTCGTGCAATGCCGCGGAGGTCAGAAGAGGGTGTCGGATTCCCCTGGAACTGGAGTTCTCCCGGAACCGGAGTTTCAGACGGTTCTCAGCCGCCATGTGGGTGCTGGGGATCGAACCCGGGTCCTCTGTAAGAGCAGTCGGTGCTCTTAACCGCTAGGCCATCTCTCCAGCCCCCCACCCATTCACTTTTAAATAGACCTTCTTTTCTGTACCACTTTTAGATTCAAGAAAAACTGAGCTCAAGTCACCATATCCTCCCACACTCAGATATGCTTAACATCCACCTTGGCAGTTCCCCAGCCAGAGTGACGTGTTTGCTACTGTTGATTTTTCCAAGTCACATTCATCAGAGTCCATAGTCTACATCAGTGACATCATCTCTAGGTTTGGACATATTGACCATTAAAGTATCATACTATGAACCAGAAACCTGAACACTCTACAAAGGCTGATCAACTGATTAGAACTTTTGTGATTATGGAGAGTTTGGAATGTTGCAAGTCTAGAACCTAATTACCATTAATCTTAGGCCATCTTTAGCCCCCAAAATAGCCACTCCTTGCCCACCTTTGTTTATGACCTAACATTCTGTGACTAACAGATAAAAACCTTTTGGAGTGTATTAACTTAGCAGACCACCAGGTTCCAGCAACCAAAAGGCATCTGTGACCTATAGCTGAGATTTCTCTTTTGTTGTAATTGCCTACTTAATGTTTCCACCAATGAATTTGAAGAGTGTCTTGATTTATGACTTTTCTTTGTTCTGTTACTATAAAAACTTTATGAAATTGTTACCACCTTGGAACATGGAACTGGGGGTAACCTGAGTCTAATCTGTGTCCCCAGCCATGGTCACTCAGATTTGGCTCCAGAATAAACTAACATCCCTTTTGAGGTGAGATTTATACTTTTGCTATCTTCTCTCCTTTCTCCTTCTTTCCTAATGGCCTAATTTAAAAAAAAAAAATCTGGAATAATGGGGCTGGAGAGATCGCTCAGTGGTTAACAGCACTGGTTAGTCTTGCAGCAGAACCAGATTCAAATCCCAACACCCACATGGTGGCTAACAACTGTCTAACTCCAGTTCCAGGGGATCCTGCACCTTCTTCTGTCTTCCAAGGGCACTGCATGACATGGGTAAACTTACATACATACAGGCTTAACACTCACACATAAAACAAAAATAATTAATTAAAAAAATCTGGGATGATTTACTATGTAGTTTTTTTCACGTTCTTGTAAGAACATGTTTCAAGTGTCCTTTATATTCTCCCTTTGATAGCTCCTGTGCTTTTGGTGCTGAATGCAATTCATTGCCTGGATATAGTAGTTTATCCTTTCACCTACTGAGGGATATTTTAGTTGCTTCCAAGTTTTTGTTTGGTTGGTTTTGTTGTTTGTTTTTGTTTTTGTTTTTGTTTTGGTCTTTTTGAGACAGGGTCTCCCTTTAGTCTCAGATGGGTTGGAACTCACTCTGTAGATCATGCTGGCCTTGAACTCACAGAAATCTTCCTGCCTCTGCCTCTGAAGTGCTGGTATTAAAGGTGTACACCACTACACCAGGCCATTGTTTGAGTTCTTAGTCAAGATCTTGTTCTATATAGCTCAGGTTGGCCTCAGACTCATGGAAATCCTCCTACGTCAGTCTCCCCAGTGCTGAGATTACAGGCATGTACCATCACACTAAACATGCTTCCAAGTTTTTACAATCATGAATAAACTTGTTAAAAATACCCACGTGCAGAATTTTGTTTGAGTATAAGTTTCAGTTCACTTGAATAAATACTAAAAAACAGAATTGCTGAATTATATGGTGACAATATGTTTAGTTTTGAAAGAAACTGCCAAACTGTCTTGTATATATGTTTGTGTATTTGTGTTTATGTGCACATGTGTGCATGCATGTGTGTCCATATGGGTGTGGAGGCCAGAAATCAACTTCAGGTGTTCCTCAGGTGCTATCTACCTTATGTGTTGAGACAGGATCCCTTGTTGATCTGGAACTCACCAAGTAGGCTACACTGGCTGACCAGTGAGCCCCAGGAATCCCTCTTGTCTCTACCAATGCTGTGATTATAAGTATGTGCCACCATGCTTGGGGTCTGTGGGTTCATACTTAGGTCCTCATACTACAAAGCAACCATTTGATTGACTGAGCTATCTCCCATTATCAGTGAATGAGCATTCCTGTTGCTCTACGTCCTCATCAACATTTGGTGTTGTCATGATTTTGAATTGTGGCCACTCTAATAAATGTATAGTGGTATTTGTTATTTTATTTATTTTAAAAATATTTTTATTTATTATTTTATTTAATGTGCATGAATATTTTGCCTGCATGTATATAAATGTACCACATGCATGCAGTGCCCAGAGAGGCCAGAAGAGAGTGTCAGATCCCCTAGAACTGGAGTTACAGATGTTTGTTAGCCATCATGTGGATGCTGGGAATTCAACCTGGGTCCTCTGAAAAGCAGCAAATAGTCTTAACTGCTGAGCCATCTCTCCAGCCCGTATTTGTTGTTTTAATGATAAGTTCTGTAATGATATATTGAGCATCTGGTCATCTTTGGTGAGGCCAGGTGCCTTTTTATGCCCAGACTTTAACATAGACTTTTGGTTTCTTGTAAGCTGATCTCTTTTCCTGACACACTTATCCTTTTGGGTCTGCTTGTTCAGCATTACATAAATCAGTATCATGTCCCTGTTAAATATTGTTCTAGCCTTCTAGCACTATTGGAACTTATGTAAGCAGCACAGGGCTCTAGAAGGAATAGACCCTTTAAAAGTTTCATCTCCATGGAGACAATGAGAGATTGTGCTGCCAGCCTCCCTCTTTAGAGCATTTGGCTAAGCCGTCATCTTTCCGTTGTCTCCCACATTCTTCCTACCCTTGGTAGACTTCCTACTCTTTTTCATTGCAATTTGACTTTGACTTTTTCCTTTTCCTTCTTAATCAAATAGAGAAAATTACATATCATATCTCACTAAATATAAGATACTATTGATTTCTACTAGTCTATTTTGTTTACCTCTAAGAAAGATAAACTCTAATTAAGCTGTGAAAGGATGTGTGAGTTAAGAATCAATTACACTAGCCTCTCATTGTTCTGAGAGTTATTTTATCTATTGTGATGGATTTAGTAATTTTCTCTGCTTTCAGTTATGTTGCTTACTGTATAACAAGAATCCTTCCATGTGTATCTCGGTACAAAATATGTTAGCTCTTGACTACTTGTGAGCCTCTTCCTTTCTCAGATCCCATAAGACACTTGATTGCTATACTGAAATAATATACAGACATATGTTTACATTCCTCTGAAGATGAAGATTTACTTTACTAATAGAAACTACACAGCCCTGTTTTATCTTGTTGCCCTTCTGTATATGCAATAACTTATTTCTCTTGAGCATTTCTTTTTATTTTATTTATTTATTTATATGTATGATTGTACTGTCTGCATGCAGGTCTGTGTACCCATGTCATGCAATGCTGCGGAGGTCAGAAGAGGGTGTCAGATTCCCCTGGAACTGGAGTTCTCCTGGAATTGGAGTTACAGACTGTTCTTAGCCGCCATGTGGGTGCTGGGGATCAAACCCAGGTCCTCTGCAAGAGTAGTCAGTGCTCTTAACCGCTAGGCCATCTCTCTAGCCCCTCTCTTGAGCATTTCTAAGAGTAATCAAACTCAACTTGGAAAATACCAACAATGCAAAACCCCCAAATTCAGTAAAAAAAGAGTATAGACATCTGCTTTCAAGTATGAAGAGTTAGACCTGCACCAACTGTCGTTAAAGACCTATGCAGGCTTGGTCCATGGCTTACACTTGTAGTCCCAGCTACTGAAACAGATGAAGATTATCTGAACCATGAGTTCAAAACCAGCCTAGGAAACATAGGCCTCATCTCAAAAATAAACAAAGACTAAGTCATCCACTGTAGAAGCTGCACCTCAGTTTCAGAGATGTTAAAATATAAAAACAGACAGGCTTTTATTTTTTTT
>VZQC01004444.1:216865-233644 GCA_009823505.1 Rhizomys pruinosus
GGGGGGAAGGGAAGGGGATATATGCCTGAACTGAATTGGAAAATGATGTATGAAATACACAAAGCATCAATAAAAAAAAAAAAAGATTTTATGTATATGAGTGTTTGCCTGCACGGATTTGTGTACATCTTTGCATAGCATCTATGGAGATAAAAAGAGGATATTAGATTTCCTGTAACTGGAGTTAAAGATAGAGGCGAGCCACCATTTTGGGTGCTGGGAACCAAACCTGGGTTCTCAGCAAGAGCAGCCAGTTCTCTTAACTGCTGTGCCATCTCTTCAGACCCTCTTACCCTGAAAATACGTTGTAACAAAGAAAAACATGAAATAACCTCTGGAAGTAAATTTCTAGAGCAACATTCACACACAGTTACACACATAATTCGATGTGGGGTTTTGTTTACTTGTTTGTTTAATGGATGGTCCTGAACTCCTGACCTCAAGTAACCCTCAAAGTCCTGAGTAGCTGGAACCATAGACCATTAGTTTCATTCAGTGATTTTCTTACTAACTTTGAGTTTGAGAAGGCAAAGTCCTTCTAACTCCTACTTTAAGCTCATTGCCAATGCATTGTGAAGTTTCTTGTCTTAGGAGGCTGACAGTGGCCTCTAAACTGCTATCATTAGACACTGTGCCTTAAAAAAAATATTTTAACGGATAGCTGCTTAGTCCTTTAGAGCTTATTGAAGGGATGTCCTTGTTTACCCTACAAAGAGGAGCTCTATTTTCCTGCTCTGCCTTCACTGAATGTGAGTCGGGGTGGGAAGGCTGTGACGTGGAAAAATATGCAGGGAGACCAAACATCTTGGCTAAAGTAGCCAGGACAATTTTTTTTTGAACACATTAAAAAAAAAAAAAACCTCTTGGTTCTGCATTTTATGATCAGTGAAAGGCAGTTACCCACATTATACTTAAATGAAATGAAATCTCCCCACCACAACTCTGTTAAGGCAGCTCTGAAGCCTCTTAGCTCATTGGGATCACAACAGAAAGTCTGACAAAGAGAATCATTTTGAGATGCTTATTCATATGCTCCAGCAAAAAAAAAAAAAATCTAAGATAATATCTTACAAAACAAACATCACTGATTATTCAGGAGCAATGCACAATGTCAGGAACAAAAGACAGCAGCATGTTTCATTATTAGCCATTGGAAAATGAGAACTATTTAAATCTAGAACTTACTCCTGGTGGATTATTCATCATGCAGACATGTGTTTTTAGTATCTGACATTATCTTCTTGGGAATAGGGCATTTCTGGTTCTGAAGAGTCTTTCATGTCTTCAACATTAAGACATGGAAGAATTTCACTAGGCCCAGCTCAACTGTCAGTAACCATATGAAAATGCATCTTGAGGAAGACTCTCTAACTCCAGCTCGTCAGCCGCAGCCACTGAGTTTTGAACAGCTTCAGGAAAAGGCTGCGTTAGTAAAGGAGCAAAAAATGAACAGCACTCTGGTTCACAGCAGGGTTACTGAGGACCTTGAACTTCAATCAGTCCTTCCTCTTTTTTGGAACACAATGAAATAGATTTGTTTTCTCTCAATGGAAAATTATTGTAGTGGCTTTCACTGTTCATTTTTTTTTTCACTGTTCATTTTTATTCAGATTAAATTTCCCTGAACTTTTTTTTACAACTATAAAAAGTTACTTTATTCCCTAATGGAGTGTGAAACTTGAGGGTATACCCAATCAACCATGCTTATGTATGGGGGTGGGAGGATCACAGAATTTCATACGCTTACTTTATATACCTCTTCTTCCATCAGTTTAGTTCTATAAGTATGGAACACTGAAGCAAGAGCCCCAGTGAAGAGTGCAACATAGGGCTGCTATGTATAGATGTGTGGGCCGTACAGACTGCAACCAATGCAGCCATATGCACCATCCCGAACTGCCGAGGCTCTTTTTTTCCTTACTTTCCTACACATTTACATATTAATGAGTAGAGATCAAAGAAATGCATTTCTGTTAACTTGTTTGGCAGATTAATGGATCATTTAACTTTCTTTACTTAAAACCAAAATTCTACTCAAGAAAGATTAACCCAGAGTGCATCCTCTTATTCTGATCAACACAATGAAGTAGAAATTATGCTATTAATGTACTCTATTCCCATCGACACACACACACACACACACACACACACACACACACACACACACAGCATCCTGGCCCTTGGCAAGCACAGAGAACTGATTGTACACTGTGTGTTGATGCCAGTAGGTGAGAACTTTGGCTCTTGCAGTCAGCTGTCTCAGAGGTTACACCTCAAACCCACAGTCCTGGCACCCAGGCAGTCAGCAGTGGTGGTCAGAGGCATCAGCCATGCTCCTTCTGACACCAAATGAGTAATGTGGTTAGGCAAGCTGGTGGCAAATACCAAGGCCATGTCACTGTCCCCGTGCAGTCCAGTGCAGTCCACTCAGCCAGGATGCATCGCCTGCCAGCAAACTAAAAGGAGCCTCTCTCTGATGTCCTGCACTCCGGCAGAGGCCAGCACCAATCAGGCTCTCTGTCCTCAAGCACAAAATATACAGGTAGTGTTTGAAAAATAGAAGGACATTGCTAAAGCCAAGGGAGACCAAGTTTTCTATCTCAGATGATTGCTAAACCTGAGACTATCAAAACTGGAAAAGATCCTCTGGTAGAGGCCAAGGCCAAGTACCAAACTACAAAGTATTCACCATCAAAATGAAGTCTTGGCTGCAAGCAGAACCTTCTATTCTCAGTGACAGAGATGTCTTTAAGCCCTTGAAGGTGATTTCCCACTTGTCAAGTATTGATCTCATATTCGTGGGAACTTCAGAGGATACAGTCTCCAGCTGTGCTCTTCTGCAAAACCACCTTCGGAGTGCTCTGTGTGTTCAGGCCTGTCCCCACAGATAAAGTGCACACTCTCACAGTGAAGCGAGATGCATCAATGTACCCAGCTCATCATAGTAACAAGCACTTACGATTGCACAATATGCCTTGAGAAGTCCTGGGCCCCAACTCTGGAACTCTATTCCCACCAGGAAGCCTGTCACCAGCTTGTTTCTTGAGCAGCACCACTGCACAGGTGTGGGTCTGAATACCGGAAATGATGCCCTGTTTATACACCCAATCTTTGCAAACAAGTCATCTGACATCACAGAGAAGACCATCTTTGGAGTCAAGTGCATCCATCTGGCACTGTATCTAATTAATGATGAGGTAACGAAGGCTTCCTGGTCCTCTAGTTTTGTCATTCTCAAAAGAGCCCTCAAATAAACCTTCGAGTGCCCAGTGTCCTTCCTGAAGGGTTCATCCATTTGCAAGCCCCAAGTTTTACAGAAGTCTGCCATACATCAGTACAGGTGCTCACCACCTTATTCCCCTCCTTAGAGATGAGACAGCACTGAGCAGAGACAAGTAGAGCCTTTACCAAGTAAAAACTGAGTCCTGGGAAAGAAGCCTGAGGAAGCCCTGCTCTAGGAGCAACTCAAGGTTATTGGGGAGATGCAGAGTTTCATTCTTCTGAGTGTCTGTGGGAAAAAGCAGTGTAAACAGATCTGTTTCAAGCCCTCTCTCAAAGTCTTCCATAGACTATGCAAATATTTCCTTGAGCAAGTGCCCTCTCCTGGCCTGAGACCTCTTTCTGGGATCTCACCAACTAGGGGCAGTGGGCTGTCAGAGCCTTGTAGTGGCCGAGCGGGCCATGCAACCACAATCTGAAGATATCAGGATGCTCACTCAGGTCCATACAGCCTCACTCAGAAATGTCGGTTTTTCCATGGAAATCCCAGACCATGCCTTCCACACACTGACATATGAACCATTTGCTTTTAGCAGAAGAGGGAGGAAAGATCCACATGAGCTCAAAGAAGAACACTTACTTTATGAAAGTAATAAACAAACCTGGTGGTGGTGGCACCAAGCTGTAATTCCAGCACTGGCCTCAGCTACACAGTGAATTCAAGGTCAACTTGGGCTACGTGAGATACTTAAAAAGCAAAGCAAAACCATGAGACCTCAAAAAATTCAAAGGTAAAAAATGGAGTATGATGGTGCACGCATTTAATCCTAGCACTTGGGAGGCAGAGGAAGGAGGATCTTTATGAGTTCAAGGCCAGCTTGGTCTACAGAGTGAGTTCCAGGACAGTTGGAGCTACAGGGAGACCCTGTCTCGAAAAGACCAAAAAAAATTCAAAGGTAATAGAATGCTGGACTACATGTACAAGGCCTTGCTTTGTTCCATACACACACACACACACACACACACACACACACACACACACACACAGTGGAGGAGGATTCACCATGGAGATATATTTTATATATTTTATATGATCTGGAGCATAAAGTTTTATAGTTTATAAGGTCCTAATGGGACTTATTCCACTCCTAAAGTAGGACTTTCTTTCTCCCCTAGTGCTGATATTTCTAAGTGTGGCTGTTGGCCTCAAGTATGTAATTTATGTCAGCATATGGTTGAGCTCACAGATTGCTTTTCTTTAACTAAATGTGTGGTTACCAATACTACACAAGTTTATACCTGAGCAGAAGGGCCTCGGAGCTAATTTAACCATAATCTCTTATAGCTATATAAAGGAATTTATTACTAAGGAAAATTAGCAGGATTTTTATCATTTAACAGATTCTATGCCTGAAAACTAAAATGTATATATGTTGCCGGCCATGGTGGCACATGCCTTTGATCCCAGCACTCGGGAGGCAGAGCTAGGGGTATCTCTGCACATTCAAGTCCAGCCTACTGTATAAAGCAAGCTCCAGGCCAACTGGAACTAAAGGGAGACCCTGTCTCAAAAAGACCAAAAAAAAAAGTATATATCTTAATGTTTATTTTTATTTTTTTTAATATTTTTTTGAGACAGGGTCTCCCTCTAGTTCCAGCTGGCCTGGAGCTCCCTCTGTAGACCAGGCTGGCCTTGAACTCACAGAGATCTGCCTGCCTCTGCCTCCCAAGTGCTGGGATTAAAGGCATGCACCATCATGCCCAGCACTCCAAATCTCACTTTGATAGCATGAAAACATTTAGTAACACATGCCTGTAATCTCAGCACTAACAAGGTAGAGGCAGGTGCATCAGGAGTTCAAGGCCATTCTCAACTAACTAGCAAGCTGGAGGCCAGCTATATAAGATCCTTTCAGATAGATAGATAGATAGATAGATAGATAGATAGATAGATAGATAGAGATAGAGATAGAGATTAGATAGATATAGATATATAGATAGATATAGATATAGATATAGATATAGATATAGGTATAGATATAGATATAGACATAGGTATTTAGAGCAAAACTTTGAAGCTGAGCTCCCCTGTGCTTCTAGTGAGTCCTCTCCTAACTTGAGTTAGATGTCTAAAGATATTCTGCACTTATGAATGTAAGGTGTGGCTCAGGAGAAGGGATGCTTTAACTGAGTGGGTACAGCCAGCTCTGATTCTTTAAAAAATTTTTAATTTATTATTTTATGTGTATGAGTGTACTGTCTGCATATAAGTAGGTACACCCATGTGGTGCAATGCTGTGGAGGTCAGAAGAGGGTGTCAGATTCCCCTGGAACTGGAGTTAAAGACAGTTCTTAGCCACCATGTGGGTGCTGGGGATCGAACCCAGGTCCTCTGCAAGAGCAGTTGGTGCTCTTAACCTCTAAGCCATCTCTCCAGCCCCAGCTCTGATTCTGACTTTAAAGGAGGGTTGCACTCTCCTCACACATTCTAACAATGTGAAAGAAGTCCTGAAGGAGCTCAGAGATTGCTCTAAGCGTACACTCTTGAGACATAACCCTTTATGTCTGGCATAAAAGTTACCCAATTTGGTACTGGGTGTGGTAGCAGCAGGGTGCAGTGGTATAAACTTTTAATCCCAGCACTCAGGAGGCAGAGGCAGGCAGATCTCTGTGAGTTCAAGGCCAGCCTGGTCTACAAAGCTGGAGCTACAGGGAGACCCTGTCTCAAAAAGAAAACAAAACAAAACAAAAAAACTTACCTAATTTGGAAGTAAGAAGGTAGAGAGAGCTTGTTGAGGAAAAAACAAATTTTGAATCAAAAGTCAGTACTTGCTAAGCTTAGCAGCACCCACCTGCAATCCCAGCACTCTGTATTTTCCCATTTATTTATTGCTTTATTTTATTTTTATTTTATGTATATGAGTATTTCCCCTACAGGTATGTAAATGTACCATGCGTGTTCAATGCCTGTGGGAGCCAAAAAAGGGCATTAGATAACTGGAACTAGAGTTGTAGATGGTTGTTAGCTGCCTTGTGGGTGCTGGGAAACTAATCCAGAAAGTGCCCTGAAATAGCAGACAGTGCTCTTTTTTTTTTTTTTTTAATAAAGTTCCATTAACTTTATTTTATTTTATTATTTATTTATTTATTTATTTATTTATTGGTCTTTTTGAGACAGGGTCTCCCTGTAGCCCCAGCTGTCCTGGAACTCACTCTGTAGACCAGGTTGGCCTTGAACTCACAAAAATCCGTCTGCCTCTGCCTCCCAAGTGCTAGGATCAAAGGCATGTGCCACCATGCCCGAGACAGTGCTCTTAACCACTGAGCCATCTCTCCAGACCCTACTTATTTATTTAGTTATTTGGGTTTTTTTGAGACAGGGTCTCTCTGTGGCCCTAGTTGGCCTGGAATTCAATATATAGACCAGACTGGACTTAATCTGGCCAGCCTAGCTGGTTACACACCTGGCTCTTAATCCCAGCACTCAAGAGGCAGAAGCAGACAGATCTCTGTGAGATTAAGGCCAGCTTGATCCACAAATCAAGTCCAGGCCAGTTGGGTTTACAGAGAGACCCTATCTCAAAACAAACAAAAAATAAAAACTGAGTGATGGGATTAAAGGCAAGAGCCATCTCATTCAGCTCTATTTATTTATTTTTTAGACAAGATCTTATTCAAGATCTAACTTGAAACAATCCTCCTATGCATTGGGATTACAGACATAAACCACTAAGCCCAGCTAAGAGTTGGAACAAATGAGAGGACATTTTAGATGGTCTAGGAAGATAATCCAGATTTTTCTCTAGTGAATTTATTTTGAGTTTGGTTTTGATTATTGATAATAACCTTAGAAACCTTTCCAAGTATTTTTCAGTATCCATGTTAGAACTTGTGTTGCTATAACAAAATTCTTAAGTCTAGAGCTGGGCTGGTAGTGGTCACCTTTAATCCCAGCATTCAGGGGAAAGGGGGCAGAGGTGTTAGAAATAAAATTCTAAGTCCAAGGACCCCATCAATACCACACAAAGAAGAAGAAAATCAGCAAGGCAAATTTACCTTTGCAAAAGGGTTTGTTGTGTTTTGTTGTTACTCAGATCCAGCAAATGCACAGGACCAGAAAGTTTGTCAGGCTTTTCCCTATTGGCTGGGGTCTGAACTCACAGTCTTTTTCCAAGTTTAAAAGAATGAGACCCAAGGGAGAAGAGTTCCACTGCCCCTCGCTACCGGGTTTAGGAATGCTCCAGGGCCCTTCCTTAAACAAAAGTCTTACAAGAGTGTGGTGGGATTAAAAGATTAGAATTCTTTGTCATGAACCAAGTTCCAAATTTTATAGGGTTTGAAAGAAAAGACTAATATTTAATGTTTTTTACAAGAGGCAAGTGTGTCTCTGTGAGATCAAGACCAGCCTGGTTTACATACTGAGTTCCAGGTCATCTGGGGCCATGAAGACCCTGTCTAAAAAAATAAATACAACAACAAAGCCCAAGGCTAAATAAAGTACACTTCTTTAACTCTGTTCTGGAGATCCAAGAGTGAATGAGGCAAAGTGCCTGCTGCCTTCCGACGAGGACCTCACTGCAGATGGCCAGAGTGCTTGTGAGAGTAGATGGTGTATTTGCAGAAGAGGCAAAGTGCCAGAGATCACTTTGCTTTAAAAGAGCCTATTTCCAAGGTAATTGATCCAGTTCCAAGAAGTCCATCTCACTCTCAGGAGACCTAATCTAGTGTTTTGCAACCTAGTCTGGAGAGGCCTAAGCCAGACTCTAGAAAAAGACATTCATCCATTCATGAAGTAGAGTTATCTTGACCTTGACCTAGTTACCTCTTAACAGCCTTAGATTGATTATCAGATTTCAGGCAGAGTTTTGGTGGGGGAAAATCATATATAAGCCATAGCAGCAGCATGCATGATTGGAAATGTCATCTAAAAATTTCAGATTAATGTTGAACTTTGAAAACTTGTACCAAGTTTCTTTCCTTTATCAGATTGCAGAGCATTTCACATGTTCTTGTCAGTGACTAATGCAATCCTCTCTGAATTAAGACACTCAGGGAACAGTTGCTACCAATGTGCTCTTGTAGCAGCTTAGTAATGAGCTTATGCTGAGCCCTGTACCTTCATTCCATGAGGCCAGATGAGTTAACACAGTGGGCAGCAGGAGTTTTCCTGAAAAAGATTCCTACACTTCCATGGCTGGCACTAACTCAACTATGCACAGAAGTGACTGTGAACCTCCTAAATATATCCCACTGGATTCAAACTGAACGTATCCTCAGTTTAACTTCCCCTTAGTCTGATCTTCCAAGTAGCCACGCCACTCCAACGAGGGTGGGGAAGTTGTTCTAATAAAGAAGGAGTTTGTTACTGATGGCCTTTAAAATGTCTTAACTGTGTAAATTTGACAGAAACATACGACCTGTGAACATTTTGCCAGGATCTTTCCTTCCCTAAGTGGAGGGTTTTTTTTTGGTTTTTGGTTTTTGTTTTTTAAGGCAGGATCTCACTATGCAGTCCTTTAACTTATATACATTAATATACACTAGACTAGCCTCTAATTGCAGCAATCCTTCTGTCTCTACCTCCCAAGTGCAGGATCACAGGCATACACCCTGCTGAATGAGGGTTTCTGTTCTCTCTCTTTCCCAGTTGTAGCAGGCACACTTTTGTACATTGTGATTCCTTTTTCCCTGCTTGGAACTCATGTGTCATGCTAGAAATGAGGCAGCCATCTTGTGCCCACAGAGTGACAGTATGAGGCTAAAAGCCATACGCTAAAATGGAGGCACCGAAAGACAGAAAGCTTCTGGCCTTATGTCACTGTTTATCTTCCGGCTTCTTGAGACGAGAAAAAAATCTGGCACATCTCCTGTTATTTGCTAATGAATGCAACCACAAACTGAAATATCCTATGATAGAGAGGCTGAATTAAGGATCCAGGGTACAGAATTTCTTTTGTTACCTTCTGTGGGACTTCCAATGTTTAAACTACGAATTAGCCTATGCAATAAATAATGTACATTGTTGTCATACATCAATCATACTTCTCATTGACTTCTTTTAATTGGGAAAGATTTGAAATCTTTTTTTTTTTATTGATGCTTTGTGCATTTCATACATCATTTTCCAATTCAGTTCAGGCATATTTCCCTTTCCCTTCCCCCCCCACCCCCGCCCCATCCCAGATCATGCATTTTGCCATAACTGTCCTGCATCTTTCTCTCAGGTTTTTTTTTTTTTCATTTTTTAGCTATAAGTGATGATCCATGAGTACAAGCATCCTTCATATGAAACCAAATTGCAGGCTGTTGTGCCCAAACCCCCACAGCCCGACCATCCAGCAGGGGGTTTGAGGGGTTGTAAGTTCAATCAAGTTTGATCAAATATGCAGTGTCCAGACTACATTGCTGTAGTTTCACCATTCACCCCCAATCGCGCGCAGCCCTACATTCTACCATGCCCCCTCTTCCGCCAGAAGATTGTTCCCTAAGGGCTTAGAAAAGGGGCACAGGTGGATGAGAAAGCAAAACAGTCTCCACTCTCTCTGGAGCTGCTTGTCTTGGGACTTCTCGGTCAATTTCTGACTGTTACCTTTCCACATGGGCTGACAGTTTTCCAGGAATAACCTTTCGAAATCTTAAAAAGTTATACATCTAGTATTTGAGTTAATCAATTTAATTTAAATTTCATGGCAATAGTCTGGTTGCATAGGTCTCAGACTGTAGCTCAGGTGATAGAGCACTTGTCTAAGACACACAAAGCCCTGGGTTCGATTTCATATATTACCAAAACAAGTCTGGTTACATGGAAACTTCACTTAAAAGTAATATTGGGGGGCTGGAGAGATGGCATCAGTGGTTAAGAGCACCAACTTGCTCTTGCAGAAGACCTGCGGTTATAAACGCATTCTCAGCACCCACAATCGGGGGCTAAGAATTGTCTTATAACTCTATTCTTCCAGGAGAATGTGACGCCTCTTCTGACCTCTGTGGAACTTGGCATAGACACCGGGATGCACCAACCTACATTATGCAGACTAGTACATTCATACACATACGAAAATAATAAAATAGCCGGGTTGAAGTGGTGCACACCTTTTACATCCTAAGTCAGCTCTGGGCAGGCAGAGGCAGGCAGATCCTTTGTGAGTTTCAAGGCCAGCCTGGTCTACAGAGCGTGAGTTCTTAGGACAGCTAGGCTATAGGGCAGACCCTGTCTCAAAAAGTAAAAAAAAAAAAAAAAAAAAAAAAAAAAAAAGGAACATCGATTGACTTAGATGCATTTTTTTTCTTTATTCTTTTTGTCTTTTTTGAGACAGGCGTCTCCCTGTAAGCCCCAGCCAGCCTGGAAGTCTAGGGCCTGTCCTTGAACTCATGGAGATGTCCCTGTCTCTGTCTCCCAAGTGCTAGGATTAAAGGCATGCACCTTTATTTCATTTATCTTGTTTTTTTTTCATTTGGTACAATGACCGTATTATTAAAACAAAGTATACTCTAATTATTCGTAATATTCTGATGGGCGCTTCATGTTGTATTCATTCTAACTTTTAGCCAAAAGCCTTCATAAGATTAGCTGCGGTCAAAAAAGTTTATCTTTAGTCTGTCTCCCCATCATCTGATCATTAGAGACCACCCTTAGGAAGGTGGGTTCACCTTCTAAGCTCTATGCAACACATAATAGACTGGACTGGTAAATTCCCTCCAGTAGTGACAGCTCAGACTAGTGATATTCCTGGCCTAGTGACTCTCCCACCTTCCCTACGCGCACAGTGCTCTCTTCGGAACCTGGCCCGCGATTGTCCCACTGTGCTTCCTCTAAGTATCTCGAGAACAAGGCTCAATGTTACTTTTTCTCTTCCATATCACTTTACAAAATAAACTCCTAATCTTGTTTCTAGCTCATTCTCTCGTTATGTGCGTGTCTATGAGATGTTGCTGTGTATGTAAGTGCTCCTGTGTTATGCAATGCCACAACGATGTCAGAAGCGGCAGTTTATTGGCAGTGCTGGAAACTGAAGCAAGACCCTCTGCAGAGCAGCCAGTGCTTCTTAACCCTGAGCCGTACTCCTTTCCAGCATCTTCGATGTCCTCCATCCCCTTTTTTCTTTTCTTTTCTTTCTTTCTAATATTTCAGTTTATTTCTGTATGGTATGCAAATGTACTGTCTGGCATGCACGTCTGTGTACCCGTGTCATGAAATGCACACGCGAGGGGTCAGATAGTGCCATATGGATTCTCCTGGAACTGGGGAGTTTCTCCTGGCAATTGAGTACCATGTATTTCAGAACAGTTGCTCGCGCTCATGTGCGTGCCTGCGGATCCGAACGCCCGGTTCCGTCTGTAAGAGCCAGTCAGGCACCAACCGCAGCTCATCTCCCACAGCCCAGCCCCATCCCGTTTCTAAGAACTTTTCCCAACGACTTTTGCTATTTTTTTGTGCTATTTTATTTCCATAGCCTTTTTTTTCTTTGCTTCTTTTTTTTGGTCTTTTCGAGACAGGGTCTCCCTGTAGCCCTAGCTGTCCTGGAACTCACTCTGTAGACCAGGCTGGCCTTGAATTCACAAAGATCCACCTGCCTCTGCCTCCCAAGTGCTATGCATTTTGTATTTTTTAACTTTTTCTCTAAAGTTTCCTTCTCCCTGCCAAGTGGGGGTTACTCTGCCACTTGTCTGACTGCCATACAGACTCATGGTTTTTTTCCTTTTCCCCACCATTCTCGTTCTCCTCCTCAAGCTACCTGCTGGCTGAGATTTCCAGCTTGCTTTTCCTTAAGGTTTTTTCTTTAAAATTCTAATAAAGTTGTTCTAAAGCTTCTGTTTGACTCCATTCTTTTATGAATGAGACTAAGAGTCCTCTAGAGAATGCTGTTTCTCCCTGTATCATTATGTTAGAAATACGTTCAGGATTGCAAAGGAAGAGACCACCACCACTCCAATTAAAGGACAAGGCAAACCTTTACTTCTGATGAGAAGCATGCACTACAAAGAGAGACGGAGAAGCAAGCGCACAGAAAGGGGGATATGACAACTTTTTATCCTAATGAAACAGTACTGTGTCTTTTCCCCATCCGCTGAAGTCTGACCTCACAGTCTTTCCCAGTTGGCTGAGGTCTGCATGTGAAGGAAGAAAGGGGAATGGGAGGTTGACCAAAACTGGGAAGGGTTCAGCCTTCCTCCCCACTCCGAGGCCACCAATTCCCTGAATCCACCAGGACCCTTTTCCTTCTTTTGTAAGCATAAGTTTTATAGGGTAGGTGTTAGGGGCGATCTGAAGATTAGAATTGCTTGTCATAAATCAAATTTTTGTAGCTTGGGAAGGGGCCTATCAAAAGATTGGAATTCCCCATCATAAATCAAAAGTTTTTATAGGTTAGGGAGTAGGTGATTAAAATGTTAGAATTCCTTTAAAATGTTTTATAGTATTTGAAAGGAAAGAGTAATATCTGATGCATCTTACAATTAGTACCTATAAGGTCTGGATCGGTGGCTCAGTGGTTAAGAGCACTGACTGCTCTTGCAGAGGACCCAGATTCAATTCACAGCACTCACATGGCAGGTAACAACCTTCTGAAACTCTAGTTCCAGGTGATCTGATGTCCTGTTCTGACCTTTGCAGCCATTGCATGACATGTGTGCACTTACATTCATGCAGGCCTAACACTCATACACATAAAATTAAAAAAATGTTTTTGTTATTTTTTGAGACAGTGTCTCCCTTTAGTCCCAGCTGGCCTGGAGCTCACTCTGTAGACCAGGTTGGCCATGAACTCACAGAGATCCACCTACCTCTGCCTCCTGAGTGCTGGGATTAAAGGTATGTGCCACCACGCCTGGCAAAAGAAATCTTTTTAAATAAAAAATTTTTAAAAATAATTAGAACCTATAAAATAAGATTTTAAGTGCATCTGATCATTGCTTAAGCCAATGTACTTTGGACTTCTCAGGATGATGCTTTAGAACATGTGGCATTTACTAGTAGGCCAGCATCATAATTACCTGAACAAATTGACTAACTCTTAAGTTTTTAAGCGTGGGCCTGAACTCGGAGGACACTAGTTCCCCTTATTAGAACCCTCTGTCTCCCAGAACGGTGAGGATAGATCTCTCTTTCTCCTCAACCTGTGCAGATGAAGCTAACTCTGGAACCCTGTTTTTCCTTTCCCCACTGTGTCTGTGTCAAGCCACACCCACAATTTATTCAAAATGGCTTCTCCAGCTTCACTGGGGAAATATAAATTCAAATTTGGCTCCATCCTTCATCTTCAGAGCCCAACCCTTCTTTTCAACCTTGGTATCTCGTTCATCCGGGTCATTTGTCCTTTCCCAATATGCACTACATCCAATGGGGTGGATGTGCTGCTTGCATGTTTGATGTGTCAATTCTCAGGCATACCCACATTCATTCATTATCTTTTTTAGGTGGAGTACCAAACTGAGGTTGCCAAGGAGATGCCCCAGTCATCAGACGCAAGAGCACATGTTTTTGTTGGGGTTTATTAAAAGTCATTAGTCCAGATTATGTCCATTAATAAAAGTCATTCCTAGAGAACTCATCACTTTTTGCTGAGAGGCTACCAGATAGCCTGTTGTTCCTGTGTCAGACATGTGGATGAATGCATTTCCTCTGACTTTTCATTACACTTAGTTGCTCCTTAAAATTCTATGATTAGGGGCTGGAGAGATGGCCTAGTGGTTAAGAGCACCAACTGCTCTTGCAGAGGACCCGGGTTCAATCCCCAGCACCCACATGGCAGCGGAGAACCGTCT
Source organism: Rhizomys pruinosus (assembly GCA_009823505.1). Classification (NCBI taxonomy): domain Eukaryota; kingdom Metazoa; phylum Chordata; class Mammalia; order Rodentia; family Spalacidae; genus Rhizomys; species Rhizomys pruinosus. Next base: position 230,849 of record VZQC01004444.1, read on the forward strand.
GTGACTCCAATTCCAGGAGAACTCCAGTTCCAGGGGAATCCAACACCCTCTTCAGACCTCCGCGGCATTGCACGACACAGGTGCACAAACCTGCATGCAGACAGTACATTCATACACAGAAATAAATAAATAAATAAATAAATAAATAAATAAATAAATAAAATTTTAAATTCTATGATTAAAAACCATCTGTGTGTATCTCTCTCTGTATGTGTGTATGTGTGTGTTTACACACACCATAGTACACATGTGGAAATCAGGAGAACCCTCAAGAATTGGTTCTTTTCTTTTACCATGTGAGTTCTGGATATCAAATTCAGGTCGTCAGACTTGGTGGCAGTGCCGAGCCATCTCGCTGGCCCTCGATTATTTTATTTTATATTTTATGTTATGCATATGGGTCCCTGTTTCTCACATCATGACTTTGAGATTCAATCCGGAGTTTGTTTCACGCAATTTCCCTTTCATAAAATGTACTTTCCTTTGACTGTAGAATATACCACTCTATCCTAAATCAATCTCAGACCAAGCATTGTGATACATGCCTGTAATTCTAACACTTGAGAGGTAGAGGCAGGAGAATCACTACAAGTTGAAAGCCAGCCTGGTCTATATAACAAGTTCAGAGTAGCACAGTGAAACTCTGTCTCAAAACAAATAAACAAACAAACAAACAAAAACAGTCTGAGTACAATAAGTGGCTAATTCATCCAGTCTATCAATGCAAAAGCATAGCTCTCACTTCAAAGGGCTCAAGAGATAGTTTATTCTGGAGCCAGGTATGTGACCATGACCCAGAAACATAGATTCAGGTTACCACCAATTCCATGTGCGGCATGTTAACAGTTGCATTATGAAACATTTTATAGTAACAGAACAGTTATAAATCAAGACACTTTTCAAACACATTGGTGGATACATTCAATAGCCAGGTCACAGAAAAGCAGGGTGGTTTCTACTACAGGTTTCAGATGCTATCTGATGACATTCTTTTTTTTTAATTTTATTTATTTATTTTTGTATGTGTATGAATGTACTGTCTGCATACAGGTCTGTGCACCCGTGTCCTGCAATGCCGCGGAGGTCAGAAGAGGGTCTCAGATTCCCCTGGAACTGGAGATCTCCTGGAACTGGAGTTACAGACAGTTCTCAGCCACCATGTGGGTGCTAGGGGATAGAACCCCGGTCCTCTGCAAGAGCGGTCAGCGCTCTTAACTGCTAGGCCATCCCTCCAGCTCCTCTGATGACATTCTTAACCTTTTGAATGGTGGGCCTGGTGATCTGCTAAATTAATATATTTTATTAGTCACAAAAATAAATAAATAAAAAAGAATGTTAATTCAGGGACTGGAGAGATGGCCTAGCGGTTAAGAGCGCCAACTGCTCTGCAGAGGACCCAGGTTCAATGACCCACATGGTGGCTGAGAACCGTCTTTAACTCCAGGTCCAGGGGAATCCAATGCCCTCTTCTGACCTCCACAGCATTGCACGACACGGGTGCATCTACCTACACACAGACAGTACATTCATATACATAAAAAATAAATAAAAATTTAGAAAAAGAATGTTAATTCAGAAACAGAGGTAAGTAAGGTGTGGCTATTTATGGGTTTAAAAATGTCCCAAGATCATTTGTGAATAGGTTCTGAATCTGCACTACTTCCAGATCTCCAGGCTCATTGAAGAGCTAATCAGTTGGTCAGCCTTGCAGGAAATTTAGCTCAGGATACAGTTCTTTTCCTGAGAACTTTCTTTTCACAATTCATTCATTTATTTATTCAATTAGAGATACTTAGTGAGTACCTCTGCATAACAGATAGAGTTCCAGGCACTGGAACTAAATAGTTCAAATAAAGGAAACAAGTTTCTTGCTCACAGGGAGGTAACATTAGGGGTAGAAGCAGATAAACAATAAACGATGTTATCCTAAAACTATGAATGGATCTAGAGACTGGTAGAGAGCTGGTGTCCTAAAAATCATAATGAGAGCAACTCAAAGACCAACAATTCAAAAATTATCTCCCAATTGAATGAAATGGTCTTCTGTCCCCTACCCCTAAAATTCTTATACTTCAACACATGATACTAATACAATTCTTTTAAAAGCTGTAATTGTTCATAAATAGCTTCAAGTCATAAATAAGGGAAAGTGAAAATATTATAGATTTTTGTTTTGGCTTGGAACTTGATGTATAGACTAAGCTGAACTCATATCCCCAGTGGTGGGATTAAAGTTATATGACACCACACCCACAATACTGTGAATTTTAAATGGTATAGAGTCAAAGAATGTCAAAGCTGGAAGGGAGGTTTAAAATGTGACTAGAAGCCACCTGGATTACCAGAACTGGCAAATAAGACCTTGGGTACTGAAGGAATGGCACATAGATACCACATTCTAGGCAGGGATGGCTATTCTCTAGATGGTTCAGATTGAGGTAGTTAAGGTCAGTGGATGTGAAAGTGCAAAGGAAAGGCAGAATGCATGAACTCACATGGGGTAGGGGTCAGAGAAAGGGGAATGAGTCTGAATTGGACTGAGAAATATTGTATGAAATGCACAAAAACTTCAATTTAAAAAAAAAGTCAGGGACTGGAGAGATGGCTAAGCGGTTAAGAGCACTGATTGCTCTTGCAGAGGACCTGGGTTTGATTCCCAGCACCCACGTGGTGGCTAAGAACCATCTTTAACTCCAGTTCCAGGGGAACCCAACACCTTCTGACCTCCACAGCATTGCACGACATGGGTGCAGACAGTACATTCTTTTTTTTTTTTTTTTTTTTTTTTTTTTTTTT
>VZQC01004444.1:234576-291768 GCA_009823505.1 Rhizomys pruinosus
TTTTTTTTTGCTTTTTTTGAGACAGTGTCTCCCTGTAGCCCCAGCTCTCCTGGAACTCACTCTGTAGACCAGGCTGGCCTTGAACTCACAAAGATCCGCCTGCCCCTGCCTCCCGAGTGCTAGGATTAAAGGCGTGCGCCACCACACCCAGCCCAATCAAAATATTTCAATAGTGTTATTCCTACTCAGAACATCTAAGAACTTTCTTTTAGGTTTACTTTTAAAACCTGAGTCATGTTCTTTTGAATTTGTTCAACAGAAGGATTTTTTTTTTCCTTTGGAATTATCCCAGTCACTTGTAGCCAAGCTTTGTGAACAAGATGAATGAACATGCTGGACAATATATTCTTTTTAGTTAAAAACACTTTTATAGAACACAAACTTAGAAGCTGACAGCAGTTATTGAATTATAAAAAAATGCTTGGTTCATGTTCTAATAAGAAGATAAGCAAGCATGATGGTGCACACCTTTAATCCCAGCACTCAGGAAGCAGAGGCAGGTGGATCTCTGTGAGTTCAAAGACACCCTGGTCTACATAGAAAGTTCCAGGCTCACTGGGATTAAAGGGAGACCCTGTATCAAAAGACAAAAAAAATTGTCTTTTGGAGACAGGGTCTCCCTTTATAACCCCAGCTAGCCTGGCCTGGAACTTGCTATATAGACCAGGCTGGCCTTGAACTCACAGAGTTCCACCTGCTTCTGCCTCCCAAGTGTTGGGTGGGACTAAAGGCATGTGCTACCACACCTGACAATTTCTCATATTCTTTTTTTTGGTCTTTTTGAGACAGGGTCTCCCTGTAGCCCCAGCTGTCCTGGAACTCACTCTGTAGACCAGGCTGGCCTTGAACTCACTAAGATCTGCCTGCCTCTGCCTCCCACGTGCTAGGATTAAAGGCGCATGCCACCACGCCCAGCTCTCATATTCTTATTATCACAAAGTTGTTGTCATTTTGTTAGATGCTGTAGATATAGAAATAAATGGTGCTATTCTAGACAGGAAAAGAGACATATCCAGAGTTACACAGAACTGTGATGCACTTTGTGAGCTTTATTTGTTGTCTGGAGCAAATGGAATCTGTTAAGGAGAGGTAGGACAGGACACTGGAAAATAGGTAGGGTCATTTGTCATGACACTTTCATATGCCATACCAAGGAATTTAGGCTCTGTAATGACGATGAAGTATGACTGTGAAGGATTTAAAGGGTAGAAATGATATTTGCATTTTTAAATAAGTCTAGAAACAGGATGGAAAAATGAACTGGAGGAAGATGAAACCAGAGAGCACAACTAGGAAACTCAGCATGATGGGAGAAATGGCAGGGTCCTGAATAAAGAGGCAGGATGGAGAGCACAAAAGAGGGCTACTGAAGATTAGCTTGCTTGCTTGCTTGCTTGCTTGTTTTGAGACAGGGTCTCCCTGTAGCCCCAGATCACCTGGGATTCACTACATAGACTAGGGTGTCCTTGATCTCACCAAGATCTACCTGCCTCTGCCTCCTGAGTGCTGGGATTAAAGGCAAGCATTACCATGCCTGGCTAATGAAGTTTAAAATTGTAAAGTAACAAGGAGTGGTTATAAATTAGGAAGAGAAATCCATTTTGATGAGGATCAGGACAGAGAATTTAGAAACAAGCATGTGTGTGTGGATTCTATATGTGGAAATATTGTATTTTAATTTAGTAGAAAATGTATGGCATATCTAATAAATGGTACCTTTTAGAAGGGTATGTTTGTTTTCTAATTAACAAACACCAAGAACCTTTTGGTATGGGCAATTTAGGTGATTAGCTCTTAAGATCAGAAATCTGAACTGAATCTCTCTAATCAAGATGTGAGCACACTCCATTCCTTATTGGATCCTCCTGGTAAATGTCTGTCCTTATTGGATCCTCCTGGTAAATGTCTGTTCCCTTGACTTTTTGAGTTTCTAAGAACCACCCCCATCCCTTGACTCTCAGACCCTTTTCCATCTCCAATGCTGACAGCATTACATTTTACTCACCATTCTTGTGTCATCACATTTCCATCTGATCAAAGCCAGGAAAGTAGCTCTACTTTCATGGACCCATCTTATTATATTGCCCCTGCCCAGGAACGTCTAATCCTGAAATATCTCCTCATCTCAAATTCTACAACCTTAACCATTACTGGAAAATTCCTCAGTCAAGCTATATAGACACCTTGGTGGAACTGTTAGTCCAACTATTAATACATAAAAAATGGTGGGTTAGATCCACAGCTCACATTATAGAGAATAAATTGTTAATGACTCAAGCATCAACATAGAAAGTAACAAAGCTACCAATAGAAGAAACAGTGAAAATGTTAGAATAAATAAATCCCATATGCCTTTGGTCCAGAAACCTAATTGTGTCAATAAAATTATTTTTGTTTTTTTTTTTGTTTTTTTAATAATAAAATTATTTTTGGCAAAAGGATCCGTTCCCAGTTCATGTGTTCTATCCAGTTACTATATTTTTCTAGTCTCCTTTAACCTGAAAAATTTCTGTTTTTCCTTGACTTCCATGACTTTGACAATTTTAAATAATTACAGGCCAATAATTTTGAAGAGTTTCTCAATTTAAGCTCCTATTATGTTCCTTTTGGGGTAGATTCAGATCATGCTAGAACATCAGGAAGTGCTCCTGAATCTTTGCACCTCAGTGAGTAGTACATGTTATATGTTTGTCCCATTTCAGGCAGTGTTAATTTGATTAGTTGGGTAAGATGTTATCTAAGCTAAGACATTCCCGACTGAACCTCTCCATCCTTTGTATCTGATAAGTATTTGCTGGGTGGTATTTTGAGACTGTAAAATTCTGTGCATTGCACTGGCCTCCACTGATATTAGTGTTTCCTTTGAGTTCTTGATATACCATTTGCCAAAAAGTGATTTCTGATTCCGCCTTCCCTTTCACACTTATTAGTTCAGAGTAGGTTCAGTGAGTGACCTTCTAAAGCTATAAGGAAGTGAATTGGCTTGATGGGGAGGGATGGATGGATTATGGGTTTCTCTGGATAAGAAGAGAAGGAAGGGAGGAAAGAAAGAAGGAAGAAAGGAAGGAAGGGAGGGAGGAAAGAAGGAAGGAAGGAAAGCCAGCTCATGGATGAGGAGGAACTGGAGAAAGAGACCTAGAACCTTTGCGATGCCACCAACCTGGAGGAAGATTACAACACCTTGGTTCAAGGCCTGGCTCAGTTTTTCTTTATTTTGGACTTTGCAGATGCTATCAAATGTTTCAGAGCCTTTACATATTCACCACATTCCTCAGGTACCTGAGGTGGTCTGTACCAATGGACATCAAGACACAAATCAACATTACCTTTACTGGTGAGTCTGGTAATTTCAGGATCTTGATGATAAGAGTTTTGCATCACAAATTTTTGCCGGGCGTGGTGGCGCACGCCTTTAATCCTAGCACTTGGGAGACAGAGGCAGGCGGATCTTTGTGAGTTCAAGGCCAGCCTGGTCTACTGAGTGAATTCCAGGACAGCTGGGGCTACAGGGAGACCCCGTCTCGAAAAGACCAAAAAAAAAAAAAAATTTTTTTTGAAGCTTAGTTTCAAGAGTGTAAAATGTATATCATATTCTGTTTCAGCTACTATTCAATGAGACATTAAGTATTGCAATTTCTGTTGAACAAACTGCAAGGCTTTATTGTTTTTGTTCCTAATCCAAACAGAAAGTTTTTTATGCTCTTGGTCACTTACAGATTAAATACATCCTAAATTTAACTCCTCAATCATCATTATCAATTGTATTTGAAAGACTCAAATCTCTGAACTTATTTTTTTGTTGTTATTTTGTTTGTTTTGAGGCAGGGTCTCGCTGTAGCCCCAGCTGCCCTGGAACTCCCCATGTAGCCTGGGCTGGCCTTGAACTCACAGAGATCTGCCTGCCTCTGCCTCCCAAGTGCTGGGATTACAGGCATGTGCCACCACACCTGGCACAGTTTTATATTTCATAAAGTTGTCTTCTCCAACTTTGAACTTCATGTGAAACTCAAAATTATTTCTTAGAATTGTGTTTATGTCCATCTCCTTCTAAAACATCAAGTGACTCATTTCTAGAACTTACATTACTGAAAATTTAGTTTCAAATCTTTGTCTAAATATTAGTCCCTTTTTCTGTCTGTAAACATGGCTATGTGGATACAGGTACATGTATACTGATACATGTGTGTGCATGTATGTAGAGGTCAGAGGATAAACTCAGGTAGCATGTGCTACCATGCCCCACTTTTTTTTTCTCGTCTGTTTGAGACAGGGTCTCCCTATAGCCCCAGCTAGCCCGGAACTCACTCTGTAGGCTAGGCTGCCCTTGAACTCACAGAGATATGCCTGCCTCTGCCTCCTGAGTGCTGGGATTAAAGGTGTGTGCCACCCCGCCCGGCACAAAGATGGTTCTTAGCCACCATGTGGGTGCTGGGAATCAAACCCAGGTCCTGTGCAAGAGCAGTCTGCACTCCCAACCGCTGTGCCATCTGTCCAGCCCCCATTTTTTTATTTTATATGTATGAGTGTTTTACTTGTATGTATGCAAGTGTACCTGTGTGATGCAGTGCCTGAGGAAGGCAGAAGACCATGTCAGATGTGCTGGTCCTAGAGTTTCAGATGATTGTTAGCCACTACGTATGTGGGTGCTGGGAACCAAAGCTGGGTCCTCTGGGAGAGCAGCCAGCGCTCTTAACCACAGAGCCATCTCTTCAGCCCCCACCTTGCTTTTTGAGATAGGATCCCTCATTGACCTAGGGCTTACCCATTTAGGTAGCCTGGCTAGTCATCAAGCCCCAAGGATCCACCTGTCTCCCCATCCTCAGTGCTAGGATTAAAAAGCATGTGCCAGGCTGGAGAGATGGCTCAGTGATTAAGAGCACTGACTACTCTTGCTAAATGTCATAAAATGTCATAGCGTTTTGGTTATGTAAGGGCAGAAGACAATGGCCACTGTGCATGTTAGCTTCTCCCACATTCTTCCTGACCATTTTTCCTCTTCATTGCCTTAGCATGAGGCAAAATGCTTGGCTGAAGACATTCCTATGGCAATAGTAGTAAGGTAGGCTACAGCCCAGACAAAAAAAAAACAAAACAACAACAACAACAAAAAAAAAAACAGCAGCTGTACAATAAATGCAAACAGTAAGTACCCAAGACCTATCAAGCAAAACTTAAAAAGAAATCTAGAAAAAAACTCAAGATCTTACTGTCTAAATATAATCAAACAAAGCTTTGTAATATACATTGCTTTTATTCATTGTGTTTAACATTTATAGACTTATTAAACATAAGAAAAATAAGTGTCAATTTAGGTTTTGGACCATGTTCTTGGCTTGGGTTATCAATTTAACTTAACATTATCAACACAGTCTTCATTTTTAAGTGTTATGGCCTTTTATACTGATGACTATTAAGTTTTATATATACTTTTTATTGCATTACATAAGTCAGTGCCTTTTCCGTACAGTAATTTTGAAGGAATCTTTTTAGGGTTCTGAGATAGTTTGCACCTGCTGTAGTTATTGCTTTTTATAGACATCATCAGATGGATTTGAAGACTATTATAATATTTATTGTTACATCAGAGAGGGTCCCTATAAGAAGATATGGAAGAGCAATTGGCAGCTGTACAGGAAAATAAAAACCTGGCAATGCCATCATGATGCAAAGCATGGCTGGAGTGCTGGGACTGACTTGATCTTTTCCTTACTAGCCTTCATTGTTGCAATGAGTCATCCCTTTCCCTTGTTCTAAATTATAGGACACCCTTTTATTCCCAGACCAATTTCAAAGACCTAATTTTTCATACTCTAGCAGCTGAGAGAATCGGAAAGACATAAGTTGGAATCTTGGTGAAAAGGCAAAAACTGATACAAAAGTAAGATATGCTTCCCTGACTATGCCTCTATCTACTCTCTGGACACATTGCCAAAGCTTTGAAACACAGAGAGATTTGTTACTCCTCTGAGTCTAATATTTAAGTAGCAAACTCTACATTATTTGCTCTACATGCTAATTTCATAATGCACAAGTAAGGAATACTTAAAGGAGCCACTAAGGAGGAAGAGAACATTTGCCTTTCAGGGACCATTGTCAGAATAGGTAGCTTTTGTCACAGAAGCTTGAATGCCGAACCTCAAGAGGTAAACCCTTAACAGAGTATCAGACATTTCGTCCATCTGCATATTTCTCCTAGGGTAGGTATAGTTATTGAAGTCATAGATTTCTAACATAGGAGTGTCACATACTCAGGACACCAGTGTTTTCAACTGTCTGCTACAGTTTAACTTATAGCTGTTAACAGAAGTTTTCTCTACACTGGCTTAGAAATAAGGGTCTAGGGGCTGGGGAGATAGTTCAGTTGGTAAAGCACTTGCTGAGCAAGCATGAGCACCCAACTTCTCAGGTGAAAAAGCTGGGCATGGTGGCACATGCTTCTTTTTTTTTTTTACGAAAAGGCAAAAACTGATACAAAAGTAAGATATGCTTCCCTGACTATGCCTCTATCTACTCTCTGGACACATTGCCAAAGCTTTGAAACACAGAGAGATTTGTTACTCCTCTGAGTCTAATATTTAAGTAGCAAACTCTACATTATTTGCTCTACATGCTAATTTCATAATGCACAAGTAAGGAATACTTAAAGGAGCCACTAAGGAGGAAGAGAACATTTGCCTTTCAGGGACCATTGTCAGAATAGGTAGCTTTTGTCACAGAAGCTTGAATGCCGAACCTCAAGAGGTAAACCCTTAACAGAGTATCAGACATTTCGTCCATCTGCATATTTCTCCTAGGGTAGGTATAGTTATTGAAGTCATAGATTTCTAACATAGGAGTGTCACATACTCAGGACACCAGTGTTTTCAACTGTCTGCTACAGTTTAACTTATAGCTGTTAACAGAAGTTTTCTCTACACTGGCTTAGAAATACGGGTCTAGGGGCTGGGAGATAGTTCAGTTGGTAAAGCATTGCTGAGCAAGCATGAGCACCCAACTTCTCAGGTGAAAAGCTGGGCATGGTGGCACATGCTTCTTTTTTTTTTTCTTTATCTTTTGAGACAGGGTCTCCTTTAGTTCCAGCTGCTGGAACTCACTCTGTAGACCAGCTGGCCTTGAACTCACAGAGATCCACCTGCTCTGCTCCCCAGGGCTGGATTAAAGTCATGCACCACCATGCCTGTCTTAAGACAGTTCTTAGCTGCCATGTGGGTGTGGATCAAACTCGGGTCCTCTGCAAGAGTCGTCAGTGCTCTTAATCACTGAGCCATCTTCCCGCCTGGCCACATGCTTTTTAATCCTAGCCTCGAGGATGGGGGAGACAGGTGGCCTTGGGCTTGATGACTAGCCAGGCTACCTAAATGGGTAAGCCCTAGGTCAATGAGGTCCTATCTCAAAAAGCAAGTGGGGGCTGAGAGATGGCTCTGTGGTTAAGAGCGCTGGCTGCTCTCCAGAGAGACCCAGCTTTGGTTCCCAGACACCCACATACGTAGTGGCTAACAATCATCTGAAACTCTAGGACCAGCACATCTGACATGGTCTTCTGCCTTCCTCAGGCACTGCATCACACAGGTACACTTGCATACATACACAGTAAAACACTCATACATATAAAAAAAAAATGGGGGCTGGACAGATGGCACAGCGGTTGGGAGTCGACTGCTCTTGCACGGACCGGGTTTGATTCCCAGCACCCACATGGTGGGTAAAACATCTTTGTGCCGGGCGGGGTGGCACACACCTTAATCCCAGCACTCAGGAGGCAAGAGGCGAGGCATATCTCTGTGTTCAAAGGGCAGCCTGCCTACAGAGTAGTTCGGGCTAGGCGCTGGGGTATAGGGAGACCCCTTCTCAAACAGAGCGAGAAAAAAAAAGTGGGGCATGGTAGCACATTGCTCACCTGATTTATCCTCTGACCTCTACATACATGCACACACATGTATCAGTATACATGTACCTGTATCCACATAGCCATGTTTACAGACAGAAAAAGGGACTAATATTTAGACAAAGATTTGAAACTAAATTTTCAGTAATGTAAGTTCTAGAAATGAGTCACTTGATGTTTTAGAAGGAGATGGACATAAACACAATTCTAAGAAATAATTTTGAGTTTCACATGAAGTTCAAAGTTGGAGAAGACAACTTTATGAATATATAAACTGTGCCAGGTGTGGTGGCACATGCCTGTAATCCCAGCACTGGGAGGCAGAGGCAGGCAGATCTCTGTGAGTTCAAGGCCAGCGCCAGGCTACATGGGGGAGTTCCAGGGCAGCGGGGGCACAGCGAACCGCTAAAAACAAAACAAACAAAATAACAACAAAAAAATAAGTTCCAGATCTTGAGTCTTTCAAATACAATTGATAATGATGATTGAGGAGTTAAATTTAGGATGTATTTAATCTGTAAGTGACCAAGAGCATAAAAAACTTTCTGTTTGGATTAGGAACAAAAACAATAAAGCCTTGCAGTTTGTTCAACAGAAATTGCAATACTTAATGTCTCATTGAATAGTAGCTGAAACAGAATATGATATACATTTTACACTCTTGAAACTAAGCTTCAAAAAAATTTTTTTTTTTTTGGTTCTTTTCGAGACGGGGTTCCCTGTAGCCCCAGCTGTCCTGGAATCACTCAGTAGACCAGGCTGGCCTTGAACTCACAAAGATCCGCCTGCCTTGTCTCCCAAGTGCTAGGTTAAGCGTGCGCCACCACGCCCGGCAAAATTTGTGATGCAAAACTCTTTCATCAAGATCCTGAAATTACCGACTCACCAGTAAAGGTAATGTTGATTTGTGTCTTGATGTCTTTGTACCGACCACCTCAGGTACCTGGGAATGTGGTGAATATGTAAAGGCTCTGAAACATTTGATAGCATCTGCAAAGTCCAAAATAAAGAAAAACTGAGCCAGGCCTTGAACCAAGGTGTTGTAATCTTCCTCCAGGTTGGTGGCATCGCAAAGGTTCTAGGTCTCTTTCTCCAGTTCCTCCTCATCCATGAGCTGGCTTTCCTTCCTTCCTCTTTCCTCCCTCCCTTCCTTCCTTTCTTCCTTCTTTCTTTCCTCCCTTCCTTCTCTTCTTATCCAGAGAAACCCATAATCCATCCATCCCTCCCCATCAAGCCAATTCACTTCCTTATAGCTTTAGAAGGTCACTCACTGAACCTACTCTGAACTAATAAGTGTGAAAGGGAAGGCGGAATCAGAAATCACTTTTTGGCAAATGGTATATCAAGAACTCAAAGGAAACACTAATATCAGTGGAGGCCAGTGCAATGCACAGAATTTTACAGTCTCAAAATACCACCCAGCAAATACTTATCAGATACAAAGGATGGAGAGGTTCAGTCGGGAATGTCTTAGCTTAGATAACATCTTACCCAACTAATCAAATTAACACTGCCTGAAATGGGACAAACATATAACATGTACTACTCACTGAGGTGCAAAGATTCAGGAGCACTTCCTGATGTTCTAGCATGATCTGAATCTACCCCAAAAGGAACATAATAGGAGCTTAAATTGAGAAACTCTTCAAAATTATTGGCCTGTAATTATTTAAAATTGTCAAAGTCATGGAAGTCAAGGAAAAACAGAAATTTTTCAGGTTAAAGGAGACTAGAAAAATATAGTAACTGGATAGAACACATGAACTGGGAACGGATCCTTTTGCCAAAAATAATTTTTATTAAAAAAAAAAAAAAAAAAACAACAAAATATTTTATTGACACAATTAGGTTTCTGGACCAAGCATAGGGATTTATTTTATTCTAACATTTCACTGTTCTTCTATTGGTAGCTTTGTTACTTTCTATGTTGATGCTTGAGTCATTAACAATTTATTCTCTATAATGTGAGCTGTGGATCTAACCCACCATTTTTTATGTATTAATAGTTGGACTAACAGTTCCACCAAGGTGTCTATATAGCTTGACTGAGGAATTTTCCAGTAATGGTTAAGGTTGTAGAATTTGAGATGAGGAGATATTTCAGGATTAGACGTTCCTGGGCAGGGGCAATATAATAAGATGGGTCCATGAAAGTAGAGCTACTTTCCTGGCTTTGATCAGATGGAAATGTGATGACACAAGAATGGTGAGTAAAATGTAATGCTGTCAGCATTGGAGATGGAAAAGGGTCTGAGAGTCAAGGGATGGGGGTGGTTCTTAGAAACTCAAAAAGTCAAGGGAACAGACATTTACCAGGAGGATCCAATAAGGACAGACATTTACCAGGAGGATCCAATAAGGAATGGAGTGTGCTCACATCTTGATTAGAGAGATTCAGTTCAGATTTCTGATCTTAAGAGCTAATCACCTAAATTGCCCATACCAAAAGGTTCTTGGTGTTTGTTAATTAGAAAACAAACATACCCTTCTAAAAGGTACCATTTATTAGATATGCCATACATTTTCTACTAAATTAAAATACAATATTTCCACATATAGAATCCACACACACATGCTTTTTCTCATTCTCTGTCCTGATCCTCATCAAAATGGATTTCTCTTCCTAATTTATAACCATCCTTGTTACTTTACAATTTTAAACTTCATTAGCCAGGCATGTAATGCTTCCTTTAATCCCAGCACTCAGGAGGCAGATGGCAGGGTAGATCTTGGTGAGATCAAGGAACCCTAGTCTATGTAGTGAACCCAGGTGGACTGGGGCTACAGGGAGACCCTGTCTCAAAACAAAGCAAGCAGCAAGGAAGCAAGCTACTCTTCAGTAGCCTCTTTTGTGCTCTCCATCCTGCCTCTTTATTCAGGACCCTGCCATTTCTCCCATCATGCTGAGTTTCCTAGTTGTGCTCTCTGGTTTCATCTTCCTCCAGTTCATTTTTCCATCCTGTTTCTAGACTTATTTAAAAATGCAAATATCATTTCTACCCTTTAAATCCTTCACAGTCATACTTCATCGTCATTACAGAGCCTAAATTCCTTGGTATGGCATATGAAAGTGTCATGACAAATGACCCTACCTATTTTCCAGTGTCCTGTCCTACCTCTCCTTAACAGATTCCATTTGCTCCAGACAACAAATAAAGCTCACAAAGTGCATCACAGTTCTGTGTAACTCTGGATATGTCTCTTTTCCTGTCTAGAATAGCACCATTTATTTCTATATCTACAGCATCTAACAAAATGACAACAAAATTTGTGATAAAAGAATATGAGAGCTGGGCGTGGTGGCAGCGCTTTAATCCTAGCCTGGGGAGGCAGAGGGCAGGCAGATCTTTAGTGAGTTCAAGGCCAGCCTTGTCTACAGAGTGAGTTCCAGACAGCTGGGCTACAGGGGACCTGTCTCAAAAAGACCAAAAAAAAGAATATGAAAATTGTCAGTGTGGTAGCAGCATGCCTTTAGTCCCACCAACACTTGGAGGCAGAAGCAGGTGGACATCTGTGAGTTCAAGGCCAGCCCTGGTCTATAGAAGGTTCCAGGCCAGGCTAGCTGGGATAAAAAAAAAACCCTGTCTCAAAAGGACAATTTTTTTTGTCTTTTGATACAGGGTCTCCCTTTTAATCCAGTGAGCTGGACAATTTCTATGTAGACAGGTGTCTTTGAACTCACAGAGATCACCTGCCTCTGCTTCCTGAGTTGCTGGGATTAAAGGTGTGACCATCATGCTTGCTTATCTTCTTATTAGAACATGAACCAAGCATTTTTTTATAATTCAATAACTGCTGTCAGCTTCTAAGTTTGTGTTCTATAAAAGTGTTTTTAACTAAAAAGAATATATTGTCCAGCATGTTCATTCATCTTGTTCACAAAGCTTGGCTACAAGTGACTGGGATAATTCCAAAGGAAAAAAATCCTTCTGTGAACAAATTCAAAAGAACAGACTCAGGTTTTTAAAAGTAAACCTAAAAGAAAAGTTCTTGATGTTCTGAGTAGAATAACACTATGAAATATTTTGTTGTTGGGCTGGTGTGGTGGCGCACCCCTTTATCCTAGCACTCGGGAGGAGGGCAGGCGGATCTTTGTAGTTCAAGCCAGACTGGTCTACAGAGTGAGTTCCCGAGAGCTGGGCTACAGGGAACCTGTCTCAAAAAAAAGCAAAAAAAAAAAAAACAAAAAAAAAAAAAAAAAAAAAAAAAAGAAAAGAAAAGAAAAGAAATATTTTGATTGGAATACCCTATTGAAATACTTGTGAGAGTCATCAGATTTGGGAAGGTACCCCTATCCTAGTGCTCCCATAGCACTGCAAATAAAAACCTAGCCTAGCACACATCAGATGACATGTAAGGGATGTAGGAGATGTTTGCCTTTTTACCAGTGATGCTTAACAGGAGATGATACAGTTCCCTTTCCTGGTAGGGGTATTTCAAGAAGTTTTTGATTATCATAATGATAAGGGAGACATGCCTTGTTAATTAGTGTCTAGGAACCAGAGATGCTACAAGTTTCCTACAGTATGTAGGACAGTGCTATACAGCATTTTGACAGTGCTCAAAATGCCTACAGTGACCCCATTAGGAACTTTAATTTCCCTTTGGCTAGGAGAAGCCCATCACTAAAGGGGAAAGTTACTTTGAACTGAAACTGCAAAAGAATATGAGCAGGAATACCTTATCACTGTAAATTATGAGGCTTACGTAATCAATTACTTTGTAATTATCTTTCACTGTAACATCCACATTGCTTTCTTAAACAATTAGTGAAAAATGAATAATGAAAGAATGAAGTTATTAAATCCAGATATTTATTTGTTGTGCCGATCCAGGAAAGATTAATCTTAATAGAAATGATAAACTTGTCTTCTGTTCCTTCTTTCAGTGCACCCATGGCTAGGCCTCTCTTTTGCACTTTTTTTTTCCTTAAGATTTTTTAAAAATTTATTTATTATTTCTTATGTGTATGAGTATACTGTCTGCAGCCGGGTGTGGTGGTGCACGCCTTTAATCTTAGCACTTGGGAGACAGAGGCAGGCGGATCTCTGTGAGTTCAAGGCCAGCCTGGTCTACAGAGCGAGTTCCAGGACAGCCAGAGCTACAGGGAGACCCTGTCTCAAAAAGACCAAAAAAAAAAAAAAAAAAAAAAAAAAAGAATGTACTGTCTGCACCCATGTCGTGCAATGCTGTGGAGGTCAGAAGGTGTTGGTTCCCTGGAACTGGAGTTAAAGATGGTTCTTAGCCACCACTGTGGGTGCTGGGATCAAACCCAGGTCCTCTGCAAGAGCAATCAGTTGCTCTTAACCGCTTAGCCATCTCTCCCACCCCGAATTTTTTTAAATTGAAGTTTTTGTGCCTTTCATACATATTCTCAGTCCAATCTAGACTTATTCCCCTTTCTCTGACCCTACCCCCATGTGAGTTCATGCATTCTGCCTTTCCTTTGCACTTTCACATCCACTGACCTTAACTACCTCAATCTGAACCATCTAGAGAATAGCCATCCCTGCCTAGAATGTGGTATCTATGTGCCATTCCTTCAGTACCCAAGGTCTTATTTGCCAGTTCTGGTATCCAGGTGGCTTCTAGTCCCATTTTAAACCTCCCTTCCAGCTTTGACATTCTTTGACTCTATACCATTTAAAATTCACAGTATTGTGGGTGTGGTGTCATATAACTTTAATCCCACCACTGGGGATATGAGTTCAGCTTAGTCTATACATCAAGTTCCAAGCCAAAACAAAAATCTATATATTTTCACTTTCCCTTATTTATGACTTGAAGCTATTTATGAACAATTACAGCTTTTAAAAGAATTGTATTAGTATCATGTGTTGAAGTATAAGAATTTTAGGGGTAGGGGACAGAAGACCATTTCATTCAATTGGGAGATAATTTTTGAATTGTTGGTCTTTGAGTTGCTCTCATTATGATTTTTAGGACACCAGCTCTCTACCAGTCTCTAGATCCATTCATAGTTTTAGGATAACATCGTTTATTGTTTATCTGCTTCTACCCCTAATGTTACCTCCCTGTGAGCAAGAAACTTGTTTCCTTTATTTGAAACTATTTAGTTCCAGTGCCTGGAACTCTATCTGTTATGCAGAGGTACTCACTAGTATCTCTAATTGAATACATAAATGAATGAATTTGAAAAGAAAGTTCTCAGGAAAAGAAAACTGTATCCTGACAAAATTTCCTGCAAGCTGATCAACTGATTAGCTCTTCAATGAGCCTGGAGATCTGGAAGTAGTGCAGATTCAGAACCTATTCACAAATGATCTTGGGACATTTTTAAACCCATAAATAGCCACACCTTACTTACCTCTGTTTCTGAATTAAATTCTTTTTTACATTTTTATTTTTTTTTATGTATATGATGTAACTGTCTGTGGTAGGTAGTGCACCCGTNCCAAGATTCCAACTTATGTCTTTCCGATTCTCTCAGCTGCTAGAGTATGAAAAATTAGGTCTTTGAAATTGGTCTGGGAATAAAAGGGTGTCCTATAATTTAGAACAAGGGAAAGGGATGACTCATTGCAACAATGAAGGCTAGTAAGGAAAAGATCAAGTCAGTCCCAGCACTCCAGCCATGCTTTGCATCATGATGGCATTGCCAGGTTTTTATTTTCCTGTACAGCTGCCAATTGCTCTTCCATATCTTCTTATAGGGACCCTCTCTGATGTAACAATAAATATTATAATAGTCTTCAAATCCATCTGATGATGTCTATAAAAAGCAATAACTACAGCAGGTGCAAACTATCTCAGAACCCTAAAAAGATTCCTTCAAAATTACTGTACGGAAAAGGCACTGACTTATGTAATGCAATAAAAAGTATATATAAAACTTAATAGTCATCAGTATAAAAGGCCATAACACTTAAAAATGAAGACTGTGTTGATAATGTTAAGTTAAATTGATAACCCAAGCCAAGAACATGGTCCAAAACCTAAATTGACACTTATTTTTCTTATGTTTAATAAGTCTATAAATGTTAAACACAATGAATTAAAGCAATGTATATTACAAAGCTTTGTTTGATTATATTTAGACAGTAAGATCTTGAGTTTTTTTCTAGATTTCTTTTTAAGTTTTGCTTGATAGGTCTTGGGTACTTACTGTTTGCATTTATTGTACAGCTGCTGTTTTTTTTTTTTGTTGTTGTTGTTGTTTTGTTTTTTTTTTGTCTGGGCTGTAGCCTACCTTACTACTATTGCCATAGGAATGTCTTCAGCCAAGCATTTTGCCTCATGCTAAGGCAATGAAGAGGAAAAATGGTCAGGAAGAATGTGGGAGAAGCTAACATGCACAGTGGCCATTGTCTTCTGCCCTTACATAACCAAAACGCTATGACATTCCATCCAGAAGCTGAGAAGTGTATCTGGGGAAACAAAGGTAAGATGGGTAAGACAGGCACTTAACAGCCAAGAGAGTGGGAGTTGGCCTTCAGCTGATTTGGGTTCCAATTCTGGTTTCTTCCCTTAATCCTGGGTTGTCTTTGGACAAGCTTCCTAGTCTTGTTAAGCCTCAACTTTTTCATTGGTAAAATAAAGATAACAATAGTGCCACCTTCTAGAGTTTATTAGGATTACATTTGATAATGTATATAGACACTCCATGACAGTGAACACTCAGAAATGCTAGTTAATAAGTCATTGATGTTATCAATATAAAAAATATTTTTGTTTTGTCAGGCATGGTGGCGCATGCCTTTAATCCTAGCACTTGGGAGGCAGAGGCAGGTGGATCTTTGTGAATTCAAGGCCAGCCTGGTCTACAGAGTAAGTTCCAGGTCAGCTGGGGCTACAGGGAGACCCTGTCTCAAAAAGACAAAAAAAAATTGTTTTAAAAAACACATTGGTGAGGCT
Organism: Rhizomys pruinosus; assembly: GCA_009823505.1. Taxonomy (NCBI): domain Eukaryota; kingdom Metazoa; phylum Chordata; class Mammalia; order Rodentia; family Spalacidae; genus Rhizomys; species Rhizomys pruinosus. The sequence continues at coordinate 250,337 of VZQC01004444.1, forward strand.
AGAGAGATGGCTCAGCGGTTAAGGGCCAACTGCTCTTGCAGAGGACCTGGGTTCTATTCTCAGGACCCACATGGCGGCTAAAAACCATCTTTAACTCCAGTTCCAGGGGAATCTGACACCCTCTTCTGACCTCTGTGGCATTGCACAACACGGGTGCACCAACCTACATGCAGACACTACACTCATACACATAAAAAATAATAAAAATAAAAATAAAAAATACATTGGCTCAGCATGGTGGCACATGCCTTTAATCCTAGCACTTGGGAGGCAGAGGAAGGCAGATCTCTGTGAGTTCAAGGCCAGCTTTGTCTACATAGCAAACTCCAGGCCAGCTGGGAGTAAAGGGAGACCCTGTCTCAAAAAGACCAAAACAAAACAAAACAAAACAAAACCCCCAAAAGAACCTACATTGTACCTTTAGTAAGTAATGTTCCTACATTTTGGTGGTGGTGGTGGTGGTGGTGTGTGTGTGTGTGTGTGGTGTGTGTGTGTGGTGTGTGTAGGGGGGTTTGTTTCCCTATAGATCCAGCTGGTCTGGAACTCTCACTATGTAGACCAGGATGGCCTCTGACTTAAAGAGATCTGCCTGTCTCTACCTTCAGAGTGCTGGGATCAAAGGTGTGTGTCACCACACACAGCTCAGTAATCTATCTTAAAAGCTTCTTATGTGATTCTAATGTTCAGCCAAAGTTGAGAAATGAGGTCCAAGGCTAAAAATTAACTTCTCAGTGACCCAGAAGAGGAGGAGCTACTAGCTATAGGACTGCCCAAAGGCAACTGAGCAGGTATGAATGAAGAAAACCAGGATCTAGAGGCCAAATAAAGGCAGTGTGGCTCAAGAATGAGGGAGGGAGTAACCATCAGAACCAATACTCCTGGAAGACTAGTAAGGACTGAGAATTAACTTTTTTTTTTTTTTTTGGTCTTTTTGAGACAGGGTCTCCCTGTAGCTCCACCTGTCCTGGAACTCACTATGTTGACTAGGCTGGCCTTGAACTCACAGAGATCTACCTGCCTCTGCCTCCCAAGTGTTAGGATTAAAGGAGTGCGCCACCACATCTGGCTGAGAGTTAACTTTTAATTAGCCAGGATACTATGTTAAAGAAAGATGGAGACAAATGCTTCTCTGGTTTTTCTCTATATCTTTCTTTTAAATTTTATTTATTTTTTATGTATATGAATGCACTGTCTGCATGTAGGTTTATCCATCCATGTTGCGCAAATGCCGTGGAGGTCAGAAGAGGGTGTCAGATTCCCCTGGAACTGGAATTAAAAACAGTTCTCAGCCATCATGTGGGTGCTGGGAATCAAACCCGGGTCCTCTACAAGAGCAGTTGGCACTCTTAACCGCTAGGCCATCTCTCCAGCCCCCCCCCATTGTATATATCTACTCATTAAACAAAATTGGGAATCATTAGATATTTTATAAGTAAAAAATATTAAGATGCTAAAGGTAATTACCAAAAGATATATTTAAAATCCCCTTTAAAAAGATGGTGAGTTGGGTGTTGGCATACACACCCAGCGTGGCACACACTTTTAATCTCTGTACTTAGAAGGCAAAGGCAGGCAGATCTCTGTGAGATTGAGGCCATCCTGATCTACATAGTTCAGGCCATCTGGGGCTACAGGAAGACCCTGTCTCAAAAACTAGAAAAGAAAAGAAAAGAAAAGGATGGTGAATTTAAAGAATAACCCCCAGAATATTGGGGCAATTGAGAGCAGGAAGCAATCATCCATAATTCTGTTGCACTAACACAGCTACCATTATTCATCTACTTTCATTTAGTGAATTTCTACTCTGCTGCCAGCTCTGTGTTGGAGTATGAAGATTAATTCAGCAAAGATCTCTGTCCTCAAGAGACTCAGAGCCAAATAGGGGAGGTCAACATATAAAAGAAAATTATAAAACAAAGTGGCAAGTGATGTAATAAGGGTCATAAGCAACATTCTATGGGAGCTGAAGAGACAGAGGACTTAATAATGCATGTTAAATGATAATTATGAAGAGTACCTTGGCAAATGGGAAAACTGTTCATGCTTTAATGTTATGATAAAAACAAGATGGAAAATTGGTGTACTCTATGATTACATTATGTAAAAATCCCCAAAGATTTCCCCGCCAAGGAAGACTTGAGAAGAATTTTGGATAATGGGCCAGCCAAAGAAGAGAATTGGAAGTGAGGAAAGTGAAACAGTCTATGACCTGTTTGGCAGCTATGATAACTTTGGTGTGGTTGGAGTGAGGGATTTCCATGAAGAAGTCGCCAAAAGTAAAACTGGAAAGGCAAGCAAGTCATAACAAGATGAAAAGATAAAGAGAAATCACACAGTGCTAAAGAGTTTGAACTTTAGCCTGTCACTTAGCCATGGAAGAGTTTTAAAGTGGAAAAGCATGATTAGGATTGACATTACAAATAGAACCATGGCAGCTGCACCGAAGGTAGCTGAAAATAAAGGCAAGAAAACTAATTGGAAAGCTGTTGTAATAATCCAGGAGATGATAAAAGCTTGGAGTACCACAATGGCAGAAGGGTTGGGGGGGTGGGTGGGAGGGGTTCAATTCAAAAGGCTCTTTAGTAGGCAGTGTGAATTTAAGGACCAATGATGTACTGAGGTATAGGAAATGAGGAGTGAAGAAAAAAAAACCACCGCTGACTTCCAGGATCTGATTTGGGTGGCTGGGTACTTACCCTGACTCATATTTTTGGCCTGATTTCTACACAATGTAATGAATACAAGAGGAAGAAATGTGAGGAACCCAAGAAACATGAAGAAGATGATGGAAGGTGATCATTCTGAATATACTGGAGCTCAGTAGAAACAGAGTTGGGGGGCTGGAGAGATGGCTCAGCGGTTAAGAGCACTGACTGCTCTTGCAGAGGACCCAGGTTCGAAACCCGACACCCACGTGGTGGCTGGCTGAGAACCATCTTAGGCTGGGCATGGTGGTGTATCCCTTTAATCCCAGCACTCGGGAGGCAGAGGTAGGCAGATCTCTGTGAGTTTAAGGCCAGCTTGGTCTACATAGTGAGATCCAGGCCAGCTGGGACTAAAGGGAGACCCTGTCTAAAAAAAAAAAAAAAAAAGATTTGGACTGAGGATTCATATTTAAGAGTCATCATTAGCTACATGAGACCTGAGGTCCTATGAGTACGTGAGATTGAGCAGTTGTGTTGTATCACTTGTGTTTCCCTTTCTGACCATTTTATTCTAACTTATGTATTTGCTTAGCTAGAATAATTTCATATACATGATTATTTCTTTTTCTTATTTCCGTCATATTATAGCAATAGCTTTTTTGTTTTGTTTTGTTTTATGTTATATTGTGAAGTTCCAATGAAGTCTCAGTTTATAGCAATAGCTTTTGTCATGTTGCATTAGAGCTTTCAAAGAAACCATAACTATGGCTGGATAAAATTATACTAGGAGGATATGGAGTTAAAATGTCTGTGAAGACATTTTTACTGATCTTTTCTCCCATAATTTAGATTATTTTTCTTTAGGAAAGATTCTCACAAATCAATATGTGTGTGTGTGTGTGTGTGTGTGTGTGTGTGTGCAATATAATGTATGTTGTACATATATGTTAAAATTACTTTCCAAACTGTTTTTTCTGATTTACCAAAAATGTATGAGGATACCAGTTTAATGAGATGCTTGCCACATGTGGTATCATGTGAGTACAGTGTGTGTATCTGTTTTTATTATATATGTTAAACATTTTATTAAGGTATAACCTACAGGCATCAAAGTGTGCAGTTTGTTAATGAAATTTCACAAAATAAATACTGTCTGCAATCTGAACCTAAATCAAGAAACAACTTTACCAGCATTGCAGGTCCTTCCTCTTTTGGAACTTGATGTAAATGGAATCACATAGCATGCAATCATTTGTGTTTATTTTCTTTATTCAAGACATGTTTGTACTATTCATTCATATCATATATATGGTTGTGAATCATGAATTGTCATTTCTGTATGGTATTTTTTGTATGAATGTTCTGCAATTCATCTACTCTGGGGCATTTCTAGTTGGAGATTGATTTATGAATAATCTTGTGCACATCCTTTGAATAATATATGTATTTCTGTTTAGTATCAACTTGGAAATAGAACTGATGGGTCATAGAAATGTTTATGTTCAGCTTTGGCTGCTACAGTCACCTATTTTCAGAATGTCCATCTCCACGCCACCAGCATTCAAGAGCTGTCTGTGCTGCACATGTTATCATTTGCCCTTTTAATTTGAGCCTGTCTGGTGAGTAATACTCCATTTACATAGTTGAGTTTAAATTCTCCTGTTATTCAAGTCCAGCCTGGTCTACAGAGTGAGTTCCAGGACAGCTGGGGCTACAGGGAGACCCTGTCTCAAAAAGACCAAAAATAAATAAATAAATAAAAATTAAAAATAAAATAAAATAAAATAAAATAAATTCTCCTGTTAACTAAAGATGGTAGCATCTTTACAAGTGCTTTTTTTTTTAATTTTTGAGACAGGGTCTCCCTTTAGTCTCAGCTGGCCTGGAGCTTGCTCTGTAGACCAGGCTGGCCTTGAACTCACAGAGATCCGCCTGCCTCTGCCTCCTGAGTACTGGGATCGAAGGTGAGTGCCACCATGCCTGTCCTGTCCTATATTTTCTTTTAGGAAATTATTATCTAACATTTAGAGCTACCTACAATCCATCTGGAATATATTTTTCTGATTGGTACAAGGTAGAGGTCAAGGTGCATATTTTGCCACATGGTTATCCATTTAACCCAACCTCGTTATTGTAAAGATTACCCTCCCTTTTGCATCCTATGCCACATATTAATATTTTGAGTTTTTCAGTTTATCAAATGGAACATGGTAGCTCATTGCTTATTTTAATTTCTTGATTTTGGGGACAGTATGAATCAAGACAAAGTAGACTATGCCACAACAGCAAATAAGGCACCAAATGTAGAGGCCGAATACAACATGGGTTTATTTCTGTACATGAGAAGTTGTTTGACCGTGGGCCACATTGTAGCAGGAGCTGTGCAGTGACAGAGATCCAGCCTGCTTTCATCTGATGACCTCATTCAATGACTGAGAGGTCCAGGCCACTTTCAGCCTGTGACCTTCTTTCAGGATGTGAGGTCTCCTGCTAAGGGAGGGGAATCTGATAGTGGTACTCTGACTCTTAAGCCCTTGGCCAAAGGGACACACCATTCTCTCACATTTAGTTCTCTGTACCTAGTAGCAGGCTCCATCTCACTGGAAGGAGGCACAGTTTCTCATGTGCCTTGGAAGGAGAGGGAAACTAGGTCTGCAGGGGTGCTGGTTCCAGCACGGTCTCTGGATCGCTGCCTTATTGTATTTTCCATCTTGTGAATTATTTTTGTTGCCACTTATCTTTATGTGCATGTATCTAATTTTATACTCAATAAAGATAACGTTTATGATTTTTGCTTTAACTTCTCTTTTTTAATAGTTCTATCTTTAATTCACTGCAAGCTTGCTTACTACAATTTTTACCTATTCCATTCTTCACAGTCTTTGTTATTTTATTTAGATGTATTTTTATAAGCAGCAAAGTTTTAAATTTCATTTTAAACACAATCTGAGAGGCTTTTTCTATTAATAGGGAATCTAAATTTAATAACTAAATTTATCATGCTTGGTCTCACTACTGCCTGTTTTCTTGCCTTTGTTTTTGTGTGTGCCTGCTGTTTCTTTTCAGTTTTGTCATTAGCTCTGCAGTCTTAGTTTTGTTTGCTCTTATCTTCTGTGATTTTTATTTTTTTATTTTTTATTTTTTTTGTCTTTTTGAGACGGGGTCTCCCTTTAGTCCCAGCTGGCCTGGAGCTCACTAAGTAGACCAGACTGGCCTTGAACTCACAGAAATCCGCCTGCCTCTGCCTCCCAGTGCTAGAATTAAAGGCTTGCGCCACCATGCCCGGCTTCTTCTTCTTTTGAAAGTGGACTTTCCTCTCATTCTGCTAGCAAGTGCCTGAGAGCTTTGCATAATACTTTCTTTGTTTGTTTAATTGTACCAATAAAAAGCCCAACAGCTTCTGACTCTTTGTAGAAGAGGAAGCACTAATCCTCCTCCCCACCCCCTTTAGCTTCTGTTAACCCTTCATTTTGTGGAGCTTCATTAATAGAATATGGGTTTTTTTCCAAAAATACATCTTCCTCCCTTTTATAAAATAATTCTGGCCGGGTGTGGTGTCTCACGCCTTTAATCCCAGCACTCGGGAGGCAGAGATAGGTGGATCTCTGTGGGTTCAAGGCTGGCCTGGTCTACAGAGCAAGCTCCAGGACACCTGGTACTAAAAGGGAGACCCTGTCTCAAAAATACCAAAAAAAAAAAAAAATAATAATAATAATAATAATAATTCTGATAAAACATTTGTAAAATACAAAAGCCAGCAACAAAACCCTGCCATCATTGTAATCACACCATGCGTGTTACTCTGAATATATTTCTTATCAATATTTTTATTATGTGCATGTTATAGAACTCAGACTATGGGTTTTTTGTTTGTTTGTTCATTTTGTTTTGTTTTTCTGACACGGGGTCTTGCTGTTGCCTAGATTAGTCTTCAACTCCTGGGATCAAAGAATCTTTAAAAAAAGAGAATATGTTTTTAGAAGAAGTCTTTAATCCAAAGTGCTAAATTGTTCCCAAAAGAAATCTTATCATTATAAATGCAATCTCAATGTAACTACATTTAGTATATTGCACATTATATAAGTATTATACTACTATATTAGAACTATACTGTTAGCATTTTATACTTAATAACATCAAGTTATCTTGCATTATTAGTGTTTATATCAACCTAATCTATAGCTAACAAGTTTTAGACATCTCCACCAACTCTTTCCAACTCTAATCTTCCAAATCATGAGTTCTTTTTATGATTCAGTGAGTCATGTTATTATGAGTCATCAAATTATGTCAAATCCATGGGAAAATGTTCCTGATGTTTTTTGATCACCAATAAAATTAGCACTTTATTTAAGTTAATTAGAAGGTTTCTATTCTATATTTTGAGTTGTTAGGTGACTTAGTTTCAGGAGGAAAATTACACTTTAAAAAGCCTTGCTAGTCTCCAGAGGCTCTCTTGACTTCTGGTGCTCATTGGAGAAGTGAACCTCGGGCCACCATGTTTCCCCTTCACATTGGACTCTTAATTCCTTGGAACCATCAATCGTAAGTCCAAATAAACTCTTCCTTTTATAAGTTCCCTTGGCCATGGTGGTTTTTATCACAGCAACAGAAAAGTGACTAATACACCAGCTGAGCTCTTCTTCCTTTAGGGAGCTTTGAGAGTGAGCTTCTGAATTCTTTCCTCCACTTATCTGCATCTCACAGCTGGCATGCCTAGTTTTCTACCTCAGATGGCTGTCTTTCTTCATCATCTTTAAACTCTGCATTCCTATAGCACTAGGAGAAATGCTTAACCCCTGGTGGGTGCTGCAACAAATATTTTCTATATCAAATGTTTATTCATCTATAAATGTTTTTGACCAGGCGTGGTGGCACAAGCCTGTGATTCTAGCACTTGGGAGACAGAGGCAGATGGATCTCTGTGAGTTCAAAGCCAGTCTGGTCTACATAGTGGGTGCCAGTACAGCTGGGGCTACAGGGAGACCCTGTCTCAAAAAGACAAAACACACACACACACACACACACACACACACACATTTTCAAAACTGATGGTTGTAAGCCTTTTCTAAACAACTACACGCACCAAGTATCTAAAGTGAACACAGGCTCAGTAGGCAAATATTTACTTGAGAACTTTGACATATGTGGCAGTTTGGGGAAGTTCATTGTATGTTCATTATTTTTAAGACGTTGATTTTTCCTCTCCTTCCCACAAGCACCATTCATTTCCTCTCATACTAACATGATTTTTGTTTTAATACTTCTTTCCATTTTTCAAAAAATATTTTATTATTTTTGTTTTATGTATATGAGTGTATTGCCTGCATGTGTGTAAGTGGGCTCATCCATGCAATGACCATGGAGTCTGAAGAAGGTGCCAGAGCCCCTGGAACTGGAGTTACAGATGGTTGTTAGCCAACACATGGGTGCTGAGAATTAAACCCAGGTCTTCTGCAAGAGCAGTCAATGCTCTTAACCCCTGAGCCATCTCTCCACCCCCCCCTTTTCCCATTTTCTTACTGAACATCATTATAAACACAAATTTAATTTCTAGATATGAGGGAGAAAACTTGGAACTACAATACCTGGCTGGACTCTCTATTTTTCTTTTTTTTTTAAGTATACAGTCAGGTGAATTTTCAACTGAACCTACATTTCTGATCTGTACCTGGATCCAGGGATGATCAGTTGCAGCCCAGATACCTCTCATGCATCATGGTGGCATTTCCATTACTTTACTGAGAGAAGGAAGAGGAGGAACAGGTGTGGGGAAGAAGAAAATGGAGGAGCAAACGCTCAGCAATATTTGATAGTCCTGTATTGTTTCAAAGTTTCTAAATATGCATGAAGTTATGTATGTTTCTTCTTATTTTTGTTACATATGACAAATTCGTTGGCAGGCTCTGTATCATATATCGGTTGTCTCAGGTACTTGATTGGGTAAGTCCAGGAATTCAAAGCCAGTCTGGGCAAGAGAGCAAGACTCCATCTTAAAAAAAAAAAGTTCCCCTCTCTCTGGTTGAACTTGGGACCTTAAACAAAGATGAGATAAGGCAAGATTTTGAGGATATTTGTTTTTTTTTCCTAGTGTGATAAATTTACATTTTGGTTTAATTGGCAAGATTCAGGATGAATTAAGTGCAATGGTAGATTGCAATTGGTTTAATATACTTTCTCCATGACTTTTCCAAACAGCAGGCTTTGTTGAGTGACACTTTGCTGGTTTAAATCTGCTATGTGAGCATCATAGGCTTGTGCTTTGTTTTGTAAACATTTACAATGCTCTTGTCTTTGCCGGTAGTTTCTAGTGCACTTTGGAGGAGGGGATATTATTGTTCTTATCTTCATTATGATTTCTTAATGTCAAGCAAAAGGAATCAATTTTATGAATCTTGTAGTTCCAGTTTTAATTGTGTATGAACTAAGACTCTCTTGACCCCAGTGGACTGATAAACAAGGAAGACCATTTCTATTGCTGGAGAGATCAGAGGAGATATAACCTAGTATTGAGCCCAGGGATTTGGGCATGCTAGACAAGTGCTTTATCATCAAACCACATCCCCAGCTGCTAACCCCAGACTGTTATGCACAAACCCTGGAACAATCCTTACAGAGATTTAGAAACTTGGACCTTCAAACAGTAGCGTTGTCAATTGTACAGTGTGGGTGGAACAAACCCATTTATATTTGAGATAGTTGTGCTTCAGAATACAATGTGACAGAGCCATTTGTATGAGCATCTCATCCAAAAGACAACTGAAGTAGTGTCAACGTTGAGACAGGAGGACAAGCATCACGGGAGCTCCAATATGTGTGCATGTGGTTGGACACAGAAGAAAGTTAAAAACTGGGCTAATCCGGAGGATGTGGTGCTGATGTTTAACTTTACTTCCATACATGTAAGAGCGGATCTCATGGGGGCTGGATAGATGGCTGTGCAGTTAAGACCACTGGTACTTTTGCAGAGTATCTGGGTTTGGTTCCCAGCACCAACATGGCAGCTCACAGCCATCCGTAACTCCAGTTTCAGGATATCTAATGCCTTCTCTGGCCTCTGAGGGCATTGTTACATGCAGGCAAAACATACATATACAAAACATACACATACAAAGCACACATACAAATACAATTAGTTACATAAAATTTTTTACAAATTGAAAAAAGAAAAAAAATTGAAAAAAAAGAGCTGGGTGTGGTGGCACACACCTTTAATCCCAGTACGGGAGGCAGAGGCAGTCAGATCTCTGTGGGTTCAAGGCCGGCCTGGTCTACAGAGCGAGATCCAAGACACCTGGTACTAAAAGGGAGACCCTGTCTCAAAAATACAAAAAAAAAAAAAAAAAAAAGTGTAAGAAGTTGGTTTTGATGTTAGTGAAGGACGGTGGCAGCACCAGCAGCAGAGTACAGGTACTCGCCAGCAAGGAGGGAGGGAGGAAGGAAAGCAGCCTTGCTTTTCCTCGGACCTTGATCTCTCAGCTCACTCTAGAGGAGTCTTCCCCTTTCAGTTAATCTTTCTAAGAAATATCTTCACAGACACTCTCAGAGTCAAGTCTTTTACTTGATTCCAGATCAAATCAAATTGACAACCAAGATTAACTATCACAACCACATTTATCCTTGAACAATGTATTAACTAGGTCTTAAAGTTTTTGGATATTTTATAAATTTAATCAAACTGATTTATTTTTCTGTAACTGGTTTCTTCTTTTCTTTTCTTTTCCTTTCTTGAGTTGGATCTATGTTGCCTGGGCTGGCCCCAAACTCCTTCTGCATCAGTTTTCTAAGTAGCTCACATCTCTCACTTGTTCTTTTATTTATTTTTTCTCCTTTAACACAATTGTTTTTAATCATTGTACTGTAATTTTCATCACTCAAATTATTTTCATTATGTTCATATTTTAATTTACAATAAAAATGTGTTCCCTAACTAGAGACTCTCAGTATTGTGTAAATTGTAAGAAGTTTTAAATGTTATCATTTTGACTGTTTTATTTGAGATAATTGTTCATATTCCTGTAAATATATATATATATATATATATATATATATATATATACATATATACATATGTATATATATACTTGTAGTATATATACATATACTACAAGTAGTACTACTCACATATATAGATACATATGTATATATATATACATATACTACTCACATATATATATATATATGTGTGAGTAGTACTAATTGCTTATTAAATTCCCACAACAAATGGAAAATTGGTTTGTTTGTTTACAAACGGTAATATGCCTCAGGGTACTAGTAAAAGAAATTACAAGGGTTAAAAGTTTGGTAAAGTGCCGGGCATGGTGGTGCAAGCTTTGATCCCAGCCTTGGGAGGTGGAGGCGGGTGGATCCCTGAGAGATCAAAGCCAGCCTACGGCCTGGGAGGGATGTGACTAGGAGACCCAGTCACAAAAAAACAAAACAAAACAAAAAAATGCCCCGCGTGGTGGCACACACCTTTAATCCCAGCACTGGGGAGGGAGAGGTAGGAGATCTCTGTGAGTCCAAGGCCAGCCTGGTCCACATAGAGAGTTCCAGGAGCCAGAAGTACAGGGAGACCCTGTCTCAAAGAGACAAAAAAAAAGTTTGGTAAAAAGGATACAGAAGTATTTATCTATGAAGATTAAGATGGCCAGATATTTCCAGAATAGAAGGGATAATGAGAACTTTTGAACAAGTTTGCAAAAGACCTGAGTGGGGTCATAGAGATATAGTGTTATTACAGAGATTACTGTTGGGGCTGGAGAGATGGCTCAGCAGTTAAGAGCGCTGACTGCTCTTGCAGAGGACCTGGGTTTGAATCCCAGCACCCACATGGTGGCTAAGAACCTTTAATCCTAGCACTCGGGAGGCAGAGGCAGGCAGATCTTTGTGAGTTCAAGGCCAGCCTGGTCTACAGAGCAAGTTCCAGGACAGCTGAGGTTACAGGGAGACCCTGTCTTGAAAAGACCAAAATTTTCAAAGAGGGGTCTGGAGAGATGGCTTGGCGGTTAAGAGCACTAACTGCTCTTGCAGAGGACCAGGGTTCGATTCCCAGAGCCCACGTGGAAGCTAAGAACCGCCTTTAACTCCAGTTCCAGGGGAATCCGACACCCTCTTCTGATCTTCACAGCATTGTACAACACGGGTACAACAACCTACATGCAGACAGTACAATCATACATAAAAAATTTTTTTAAATTACTGTTACAGGCTGTGCTTACTGGACCTCATTTGGTGACCATGGGAAGGGAAGACCCCAGTGCAGAGCACAAGGGCAGGACTGATGGTTATTTAGGCTTGCCAAAGAGGAGCCTTCAAACACTTCCTTAAGGAAATCGTGACATCTTTCAGCCAGGTGTAGAAACTGATGTCATGGTTCCAAATTCCAGTGACTCCAAGCTCCAAGACTCTTCTCTGGCTCCTCTGGGGTTATATGTCACTTGAGCATTCTGATCTTTGTGTAGTATCCCATTGTGTGAATATTCAACACTCTGCTTTATCCATTCTCTTGTTGACAGTTTCCAGCGTGGGGCTACTACAATCTTTCTGACCACACTCTTGTTCTTCATCCTGATGCACATGAACAAGAATTTTTTTTTTTTTTTTTGAGACAGGGTCTCCCTATAGCCCCAGCTGGCCTGGAACTCACTCTGTAGACCAGGCTGGCCTTGAACTCACAGAGATCTGCCTGCCTCTGCCTCCCGAGTGCTAGGATTAAAGGCATGTGCTGCCATGCCTGGCTTAAAGATGGTTCTTAGCCACCATGTGGGTGCTGGGAATTGAACCTGGGTTCTGCAAGAGCAGTCAGTGCTCTTAACTGCTGAGCCATCTTTCCAGCCTGGAATTCTGTGGAATGGAATTGACAAGTCATTGTATCTTCAGGTTTACCAGTTACTACTTTATGAACTATATTTTGCTTAATTCAAAAGGGCTGATACTGCCAGACTTAGCAAATTAAAGTGCAGNGTTAAAAGCAGTGGCTGATCTTCCAGTGTTCAGTTCCCAGCATCCACATTTGGTGCCTCACAACCACCTATAATTCCAGCTCTAAGGGATCTGAGTCCCTTTCTGGCTTCCACAGGCACCTGTACCTATGTGGAAATTTGCACAGACATACATGCAGACAGATGAAAGTTTAAATATTTTCCAACCCACTGCCTGCCCAATCTTGGTCAATCATAATCCTTGTCATCTTTTTTTTTTTTGGTCTTTCTGAGACAGGGTCTCCCTTTAGTCCCAGCTGGCCTGGAGCTCACTAGGTAGGACAGGTGGGCCTTGAACACACAGAGATCTGCCTGCTTCTGCCTCTGAAGTGCTAGGATTAAAAGCATGTGCCCCCACGTCCAGCTCCGTGAGATATTTTTGAATTCCTATATACTAGCTAGGTACACATGGGATGAATTTACCATTAACACATTTTCACTTATTTGACACAATATCTTTAAAGACAATTCTGATATACTGCTACAGCTAGCTTAAACTCTTGGTCCTCCTGCTTCACCATCCTAAGGAGCTGGGATATAAGTGGGTGTAACTGCACACAGCTTATGGAACTTGCTACATAGACCAGGCTGGCCTTGAACTCACAGAGATCCTTCTGCCTTTGCTGTGATTCAAGATGTGTGCCACCATGTCTGACCTGGAGTAACTATATAATTTTTTTTTTTTTGAGACAGGGTCTCACTGTAGTCCCAGCTGACCTGGAGCTGACTACGTAGACCAGGCTGGCCTTGAACTCATTAGAGATCCGCCAGCCTCTGCCTCCTAAATGCTGGGATTAAAGACATGCACCACCATGCATGGCTAGAGTCTTACTTTTTTTTTTTGAGACAGGGTCTGCCTATAGCTTCAGCTGTCCTGGATTTCACTACGTAGACTAGGCTGGCCTTACACTCACAGAGATCTTCCTGTCTCTGCACCCCCCCCACCAAGTGCTGGAATTAAAGGAATGTGCTACCACTCTCAGCTAGTCATTTTGTGTGTGTGTGTGTGTGTGTGTGTGTGTGTGTGTGCTTCCAAACTGGGATCATATTCACTTTTTTGCTTACTATAGCACAGGGTGAAAATTCTATCAGTCTTCTTTGGTATTTTCTGAGGACATGAGCTTAGATGACGTACACATTCCATTTTTAAGCTAAGGCACATTTTGTCTGATTAGCTTTTTATTGCTAGAAGAGGCTTCTTTATGATAGTGAGTGCTCTTTATCATAAGTTACAAGAAGCCAAGAATCAAATATTTAATTGTCCTTCTTAGGCAGCACTTACAAACAAAACATAACTAAAGTACTAACTTGATTATGCTTTTGCTGTATTCTTCTAGTTACCATTTAAAATAAACAGTCTGACATGCACAACTATATTTATTGCAGCTCTCTTCACAATAGCAAAAAGCTGGAACCAACCCAAATGCCCCTCAACTGATGAGTGGATAGAGAAAATGTGGTACATGTACACAATGGAATTCTATGCAGCAGTAAAGAAAGACAACATCATGAACTTTGCAGGTAAATGGATGGAGCTAGAAGACATCATGTTACGTGACGTAGTTAACCAGTCCCCGAGAAAAACACATGACAATGGTATCCTTCCTATGGGGATGCTATGCAGTAACCCAGGTTACAAATATTTCTTGTGGAGAGGGATACCTATTAAAAGAACCATCGGAAAGACTGCATCAAGGAACTTATTGAAATGGTGAATCAGGAAGGGTGGGAAGGATTGGAGAGGGACACGGGTGTCTATTCAATTAATGCATATTTAATTATGTGAGTTTCAATAAGTATCCAGTTTTGCCCCGACACTGTCTACAGGATACATGTTGTTTTACGACTTAGTAACGTAAATATGGTATATTAATAACATTGGTTTATAGTCTCTGATAAAAAAGGTAATGTATCTGAATTAATTGGAGATATAAATTTGCTGTTGTCCACATTTGTTTTACTAAAATCTGTATAACAATAACTTTGGGATTGGCACATACAAATGTTCTCTGTATTTTTCTGTTGTACCGTATCACCTTGTAGCATTCTCTTTCACCTATTAGGATGATTTAACATAACCATTAGGGTTTTGCTTCCCAAGTTAATCAACATTACAGCCCCCCATAACATAATGGGCGAATTTGATGAAATCTTGGGGGGGTGCCTTGATTCCACCCTCTAGGTATATATAATACAACTGCCTTTTTGGAGACTCATGGTCAACAAACAAAACCTAAACTAAAAAGGGGATCCAGATAGATATGAAAACTTTATGTCAAAAAACCTTGGCCAATTCAATCTTAAAAAACTCTAATATGGGAAAGATTTATATGTTCCAACTCGTCAAAATGTCACCAACTTAACGGCTGAGAAAGAAAAGATTACGCTTTGCATTGAGTGGATGTACCAGAAAATCAGCAGAAAGGTTGCCCGTCTGAACATTGAAGAAGAAAGGTCTCGGATTGCTGCAAACATCAAACCTCTCTGTGGATCCTATGCAAAACTATTTATAATGAGTCCTAATGAAACTTACCTTTCTAGGTGCCGCAAAAGGTTTAATAGGAGAGACTTTTTACCTCCCCCCCATAGAACAAGGAGAAAAGCATATATGGTGATGAGGTCGTTCTCCATCCGTAAATTGGAGACAAATCTGTTATACATTAATTCTCTTAAAAACCAGTGTAAAATTTAAAAAACAGCCTTTTTTTTTTTATTTTTTAAATTAATTTTTATTTATTTTGTCTGTGTCTGAATGTTACTGTCTGCATGCAAAGTCTGTGCACCCGTTGTCGTGCAATGCCGCGGAGGGTCAGATCGAGGGTTTCTCGATCCCCCTGGAGCTGGAGTTCCCTGGAATTGGAAGTTTCCAGACGGCTCTCAGCCGCCATGTGGGTGCTGCGGATTGAAACCCGGGTCTCTGCCAGAGCAGTCGGTGCGCTCTTAACCGCTCTTAGGCCATCTCTCCCGCCCAAAAACAGCCTTCTTAATTACTAATAGACATCGGAACGTGAAAAGGATTATTCTCTATTCAGAACCAAATATAATACTAAAGTTCTTACGCTATGCACTTAAGCCAAATATATATTGATACAGGCGCTCTGACATCAGCAAATGGATTATTCTACAAGGAGATGTTGGCAGGGGATCCAAGCCCCCCCCCCCCCAAAGGTAAGGCTTATTGCCTGTAAAACTAGGATATCTGCAAGAAAAAAGATGGTAAGGTCCGCCCTGCTGTCAAAGAAACGATGTAACACATGGGAAAGATGTATTGAGACAGCGCTTGCAAGTGTTCAGTTGGTTTCTGGAATGCCCGAGAGTGTTACCAAAGGCCACTAAACCCAATAAAGCAAATATAGGTCTCTGAGTCACGCACGACTCCTCCATCAGCACAAGCTACCACCTCACCTGCCTGGAACATACTGTGCAGCAGTGGCAGCACATATGCCTGTATCTTCCCAATCTCTTGCTATTCGCTTCTCTTGGAGGAATAACCTACAGCTGATGCTACAAGCTTATATCCTCTAGCGGTTAGAGATGTTATAAGCCACCGTAAGACCTGTTCATATTTTACAGAAAAAAACTGTAATTCATGGATTAAACCTACCATCTAAAACATCTGTGTCTATACCCAAGTAAACTACCATACCCAAATAGTTACTGTCTATTATGATACCTATATATCTAATTGCTTGTGCTTCATTAGTAGGATTGAAAGGTATTCCTGGCCAAACTGTCAGCCCATGAAAGGAAACAGCCAGAATTGCACAGAGTC
Source organism: Rhizomys pruinosus (assembly GCA_009823505.1). Taxonomy (NCBI): domain Eukaryota; kingdom Metazoa; phylum Chordata; class Mammalia; order Rodentia; family Spalacidae; genus Rhizomys; species Rhizomys pruinosus. Next base: position 266,737 of record VZQC01004444.1, read on the forward strand.
CAAGACAAAACCACATCTCCAGAGAAAGAGACTGTTTTTGCTTCTCATCAACTGTCCCCCCTTTTTCTAAGCCTAGGGAACAATCTGCGGAAGAGGGGGGTGGTAGAATGTAAAGGCTGCGATTAAGGTGAATGGTGAAACTACAAACTGGACACTCATTTGATCAACTGATTGAACTACAACCCCCCCGCTGGATGGTGGGACCCATGGGTTGATTGGGTTTGGGCACAACTGCTTGCAAATTGGTTTTACATTGAAGGATGCTTGTACTCATAAAATATTTACTTAATGTTAAAAAAATTGAAAAAAAACTGAAAGATGCCGGACAGTTACGAGGAATGCATGATCGGATGGTAGGTAGGTGGGGTGGGGGGGAAGTGGAAGGGAAATATGCCTGAACTGAATTGGAAAATGATGTATGCAATACACAAAGCATCATAACAAAATGAAAATTAACAATAAAAAAAAAATCAACGTGTGCATAAAACTAAATCAAGCTGGCCATTTAAAGGTACAATGTTAGCCCTTGGCAATGTAATTAATATATGTTAACAGGCTAGCCTGGAACCTAGGGCAATCCTCCTGTCTCAGCCTTTCCAGTGCTGGGATTAAAGATGTGCCAGGCTATGTGTTGTGTGGGCAGGCAGATCTCTGTGGTCAGGCCAGCCTGGTCTACCATAGTGAGTTCCCCAGGCTAGCTAGGGTTACACGGGCGCCCTTTTCTCAAAAGTAAATAAAAACAAGGAAAAAAAAAAAAAAAAAAAGATTGTGGCCACCTGGGCTGGGTAGGGTTTTGTGTGTGTGTGGGGTTATTGACTATTCTTTTTTTTTTCTTCTATTACTTTCTTTATTTTTTAACACTAAGTTAATAATTTATGAGTACAATCCATCTCATGTTAAAAACCAAATGCAAGCAGTTGTGCCCAAACCCACACAGCCCAAGGGTTCCCTACCATCCAGCGGGGTGGGTTGTATGTTCAATCTAGTTGATCATAAGTGTCCAGTGTTAATTGCTATAGTTTCACACATTCACCCCAATTGCAGCCCTTACATTCTCCCAGCCCCCTTCTTCCTGCAGATTGTGTCCTTGCGGTAGAAAAGGGGCACAAGTGGATGAGAAGAACAAAACAGTTCTACTTTCTCGGGAGCTTTGTTTTGGACTCTGGTGCAAACTCTGGCGTTTCCTTTCAGGGCCTGTACGTTTGTCCAGGATAAACTTTTCATCCTACTAATGAAGCACAGCAATTAGAATATAGTTATGCTAAACAGTACTAATTTTTTATGGTAGGTTACTTTTGGTATAGGACAACAGATGTTTTGATGGGATGTTAATCCGTTGAATTATTTTTATTTTTTTCTGTAAAATGACAGAGTCTTACGTGGCTAAAATATCTCAGTAACCTTTAGAGGATATAAGCTTGTGGTATCCGCTGTGGTTATGTCCTCCAGAGAGGAGCTAATAGCCAATTATAGATTTGGGATATACAGGCCATATGGCTGACCACTGCTGCACCGTTATTTCCAGGCAGTGAAGGTGCAGCTGTGCTGATGGAGAGTCTTGCTTGACTCAAAGAGACCATGATCATTTGCTTTCTTGTTTGAGAGGTGGCCTTTGGTACCACTCTCTGGTATTCCAAAGACCAATGTACACTTGCAAAGTGTGTGTCTAACACTCTCTTCCCATCTACATAGGTCTCGACAGCAGGGCCTTATCGCCTCTCTCCTTGCAGGCTATCCCAGTCTATCAGGCAAGAAGCCGTTTACCTTTTGGGGGACGGGGGGCTTGGCAGCCCTGGCCAACCATCTCCTTGGTAGAATAACCCATGTGCTGATGTCGAGCCTCCTGTATTAATATATTTGCTTAATGCCAGCGTAAGGAGACTTTATTAATTTGGTTCTGAATAGGAGAAAATACTTTTCACAGTTCGCCTATGTCGCTAGAGCAATTAAAGACGGCAGTTGTTAACGGTTTTCATAAGAATTACCATTATACACAGTGGCTCAATTACATGTGGAGACCGACCTCATCCATCATCGATATCGCTCCTTTTCCTATGAAAAGGAGGTAGGTAAGAATCCTCTCATATTAAAAACTTTTGGCACCTAGAAGGTAGTTCTTAGATCATTATTGAATAGTTGTTCCAGGATCCCACATCAGTGGTTTGATGCCTGTAGCAGTTGAAGCTTTTTTCCTTTCAATGTTCATATGGGCCAATTTTTCTGCTGGCACTTCCTGGACATCCTACACAATGCAAAGCTGTGGCTTCTTTTTCTTCTCATCGTTTAAGTTGGGACGTTTGACCTTTTTGAACATACAATAATCTTTTCACCTAGTTTAGTTTTTAAGATTTGAATTGCACGAGGTTTTTGACAAAAAAGGTTTCATATCTATCTTGTATCCCCCCTCCTTTTATATTTTAGGGTTTTTTTTTTTTTACTGAGTATATTTCTCAGACAAAGGCCAGTTGTAGTTACACTATACCTTAGGCAGGAAGCAAAGTGCAGCAGATTTCATACAATTCAACCCAATGCTGTTTTTTAGGGGTGACTGTTGTACTTGGGAATGCCAAACTTAATTCTTAAGTTAATCATCCCTACAGGTGAAAGAAATACTACAAGGATGATACTGTCACAAACAGAAAAATTACCAGAGAACATTTGTATGTGCCAATCCCAAATGTTATTGTTATACAACGATTTTAAGTAAAACCAACTATGGATACACAATTTATATTCCCATTAACTAAGGTGCCTTACCTTTTATCAGAGCCTTTAAACCAATGTTGTTTAGTATACACACATTTACTAAGTCCTAAAACACCATGTAACCTGTAGACAGAGTCTGGGCAAAATTGGATACTTGTTGAACTCACATCAATTAAATATACATTAATCGAATATAGATCTGTGTCCCTCTCCCGCCCCTCCCACCCCTCCCAATTCACCATTTCGGTCAGTTTTCTGATGCAGTCTTTCTGTTGTTTTTTTTTTTTTTAATTTTTTTTAAAATTTTATTTCCGTATGTGTATGAATGTATCGTCTGCATGCAAGTCTGTGCACCCGTGCGTGCAATGCCGCGGAGGTCAGAAGAGGGTGTCGGACTCCCCTGGAACTGGAGTTCTCCTGGAATTGGAGTTTCAGACGGCTCTCGGCCGCCATGTGGGTGCTGGGGATCGAACCCGGGTCCTCTGCAAGAGCGGTTGGCGCTCTTAACCGCTAGGTCATCTCTCCAGCCCTGTTGTTGTTCTTTTAATATGCTTCCCTCTCCACAAGAAATATTTACAACTGGGTTATTGGAACTAGCATCCACAGATGAGGGATACCATTGAGGAACTGAACTGTCCTGGAATTGGTAGGAGTCACCCAGTGATTCTAACCTCTTTGTCATAGATTGAGGCTGTTACCTACTGAAATTAATGCCAGGTCTCTTAACTTCTTTCCTGTGCTATATTCTTTATAATCCAATCTGCAGACTAAGCTCACTCTTAAAAAACACAGAAATGCATGAGGGACTGGTCTTATCACATACAAAACTAACCAACCAATGAACCACCAACCAACAAACAAGCAAACAAATAAACAGAAAGAGGGTACATTTATTCATATGTGATATAAGGTCCTAGGTATGCAGCCTAGAGAATGGATGGCATATTTCCACCCAAAGACTTGTACATGAATGTTTACAGGATTATTAATAATAGCCCAAAATGGGGAAATGCAAATGTATATCAATATTTGAAGGGATAAACAAAGGTAGATACATTCATATAATGGAATATTGTTAGCAATAAAAAGAAACAAATTATGGTCAATGCAACCATGTGGGTGAATATGAATTATGTTGAGGGAAATGAATGCAGACCGTGTAGTTCCATCTATCTAAAATTCAAGAAAATGTACTCTGTAACAATAGAAAGCAGCTTTGTGGTTACCAGGGGGATGGGGGTGGAGAGGGTCCATAGAGGACACTTTGGATGATTATATTCACCATTTTTTTTTTCTTTTTTTTTGGTATTGGTATTTTTGAGACAGGGTCTCCTTTTAGTCCCAACTGACCTGGAGCTTGCTCTGTAGACCAGGCTGGCCTTGAACTCACAGAGATCCACCTGCCTCTGCCTCCCTAGTGCTGGGATTAAAGGCAAGCGCCACCATGTCTGGCAATCCACTTTGTAAAAGTCGTTTTTAGTGCATACACACTAAAAGCACAGACATTAAATACATGCCGCCTATAGGAAATACATTACACTTCAGGAAAGTTGTTGTGAGATCTTAAATTTCAAAAACAGAATGTGACTAAAAACAGAAGAATCTGAAGCACAAGAACACTCAGATGACTTGTGGAGATAAGTGACAACCGAGGCTCTACTCTAGTATGATAGTTTATCTGAAGAAGACATTACTGTGAGGAATGCAAAGTCATAAAAATAAAAAATAGAAATGACATTTTTGTCCCCTGGTAATCATGCAATTTCCTCATGCCTGCAGTTGCTTTATATCATAATCTTTTTAGTGTTCTGTTCAATTTCGTTTTTTTAAAGAGAGCAATAACCTTGTTGTATTTTTCCTGGACTCTTAGGATGTTCTTTTATGTACAAGATGGCCAATCGCTGGTGTGTGTATGTGGGTGGGTGTGTAGAAAGCTATGCTGTATCTATAAATTTTAGCAAGTGCTGTAATGTTTTTCAGGATTTTGTCCTCAGGACTCATCAATGACACTAGAAACAAATTGGAAATTTCTAGAAACCATCCCTTTTTTGACAAGATGAAAAAATGTGAATTCAGTACTGAAAATTTCTATTTTAGATTTTCCACTCCTGTTAAAACAAAGAACTGCTCTACCACACACATGGTCTAGAGCACCGGTAGCATTTCTCAATTCCTTTATTAAATACATCTTTAAAGTTTTATTTTCCATTTCTTAAAGCTATTTGTTTTAGCTCTTTTATTAGGTAATTACTCCCATTCTGCAGAAAGGGAAGCGCACACTGGTGTGGCCCCCCTCCCCCGTCTTGGTGTTGAAGGGCAAGAAAGAAGCAACTCTTAACTTTTCAGTTCCATTTTGAGAAACCACCGCATCAGACTCCAGAGCCTGAGGAGAGCCCAGCGTCTCTCCCGCTGGGTGAGGGGCGGGCGTCGGATTCGCGGGCGCGGTGGCTGAGGGGGAGGCAGGTGGCAGCGGGGCCAGGGGCGCGCGGCGGGGACGCGAGCGGGCGAGCGCGCCTCTCTACGGTCGGGCACTGGCGCGCGAGCCGGCAGCCCGGGGTCCCCTGTAGCTCCGCGGGCCCTGCGCCTCCCCTGCGCGCTCGCGCCCTCCCGCCCCCGCTCCCGCCCCCGCCCCCGCCCCCGCCCGGGCAGGTCCACGCCCGCCTACTCACCCCCCCACCCCCGCCGGCCCCCGCGGCCACCGCCGCCGCTGCTACCGGAGGCGCGGGAGCCTCGCGATAGTGTTTGCACAGGCGGCGCGTGACGCCGCCGCCGCCCGTAACTGATGCAGAGGTTACCCTGGTGCCTCAGCCACCTCAGCCTCCTCAGCCGCCTCCCACCTCCCGCCGCTGGGGCGACGCCGGGGCCCGACGCACTGCAGAGGTGCTGGCAGGTTCCGCCCGCGGAAGTGGCCTCGGCCGGCACTGCCCGCGCTCCGCCCGCGCTCCGGCCCCGACCCCGCCGTCGCCCGGCGCCCCCTCGCCGCGCCCGCCCCGCCGCCCCGCCGCCCTCCGTCCCGGCCCCTCGCCTGCCCGCAGCTCTGCCCTCCCCGCCTCCCCTCTGCCCGGAGTCCTTCCCCGGTCCCTCCGCGCTCTTCTCCCGGCCCTCGAGCCCGCGCTAGCCCTCAGCGCGGCCCCCGCCATGACGGAGGCGGGTGCCGGTGCCGCCGCCGTCGTAGGGGGGGAGTCGGGTTCCCAGAAAGTAGCTTGATGAGTGTCCAAAGTAGCAGTGGAAGTTTGGAGGGGCCGCCATCTTGGTCCCGGCTCTCCACGTCTCCAACCCCGGGCTCGGCGGCGGCGGCCAGGTCCCTGCTGAATCACACGCCACCATCCGGGAGGCCCAGAGACGGTAAGAGCCGCCGCGCCCTCCCGCCGTCCACGGGCTCGGCGCCCCTCGCCAGGGACCGGGGTGGGGGCTGGGAATGCCGGGCTCCGGGCGGCGGGGAGGTGGCGGTTCGCGGGTGGCGGAGGGTGCGCGCCGTGGGGACCGGGCGAGGTGCGCCGAGTGGCCCGGGCTCCCCCGGAGCTGGCGGAGCGCGGGCTGGCGAGCGGGAGGTGGAGGCCTGCCCTTGGCCGCGAGCCCCTTTTGGTCCCTTTTCCTTTGGGCTCTGCTCTCCTCACCTCCCGGCCTCGGATTCCTGGTGGGCTTGCACTCCCGGCGCTGCCTCCATCCGAGAGCCCCCTCCCCTAGCCCGCACTCCTCCCATAGAGGCGGTCCCCACGCCACGAGCCCGGCCACCCCGGGCCCGGCAGGATGCCCCCTGGTCCTCCGGGGCTCTGCCCTTTGAGGAGAGACGCCGGCATGATCTAGATAGACTTTGATCCCCGGCGTGGCCCCCTCGAGCAATCCCGACGGTAGGCTGACTCTGGGGCAGGCTGTGGAAGCCACCCCTCCAGATGGTTGCAACTTTCTCCCTTTCGCCATCGCCTCCTGCGTGTTTCGTGCGTTATCTTCTCCAATGCAAGTAGGCTCCTGTTCTCTGCCAGGGTGGTGGGGTTTTGTGCGGAATTTCTGAGGAAAGGTTTCTGCAAAACGCGCACCAAGATCGGTTACAATTGTTTTCTAAGTTTTCTGGCTTCTTGCATGCAAGTGTGCTGCCACCAGATGTAGCCGTTACACAACTAGTAAGGGACCGTAGTACATTTGACTAAAATTTGAACTTAATGTATTTAAGTATATGGCATAAAATGGAATTTGGGAGAACACCCAATTTACCAGGGGAAGAATAAATGTGCATCGAATCTATTTTAACGCTCTTTTGTCTGGAAAATGCGTAGCGGTATTCAGCAGCAGTTGGTAAACTGGTTGTTCGTTTCCAGTTGTCTTACACTAGGAGGTTATAAGCACATTAAAAAAAAAACAAACGTTTGGAAGTCCAGCAGTCAAGTGAATCTTTTAAAGAACTCCAGAGCTTCGATTTATGTGGGAATTGGTAGGATTAATGTATTTTGAAAACATGTCGACATTTATTATTTATAGCCTTGACAATTGTTAATCAAATGTTTCGTGCCCTGATCCAGTGGTTCAGGCATAGCATTCTTTGTCATTTTGTTCCTGTGAGCATGTGTGAAAGTGACAATAGGCTCAAAGATTGGCATGAATATGCTCTAGAAAATTCATGGGAAGATTTGATTTATGGCATCCATTAAACATGCCGACTACATTGACATATTTTTCTCTTTCATCCCCCCACACTGATTTTTCATTAATAGAAGGAAGAAGCTTATTTACTGAATGTCTCAAATTTAATATGTCCCTGTTGGTTTTTCTTTTTGCACTCGAAAATTTATAAACATTTTAAGATGAATTTTGTAAATAGAACAGTTGATGCTTTTAGGGTATTTCCACTTTTGTCCTTAAGATGCCTAATGATAGTTTTGTGAGTTGCTAAAGACCATCTTGTTTTTTAAAGTAGCATAGTTTTTTTAAAAATAGAATTCCTCATTCATTTCTTAAATATTTATTGAACCATTACTATTAGCCAGGACCTGTACTGGATACTGAAGGCATGGTGTTGAATTGTTAAACTGTTGACATGGGTTATCAGTGTTGGGAATTTGGCAGCCACAGAATCTAGATTGTGAGTCTCTGAGGTAAGGTCAACTCTTGTTAAACATCTCATCTCTGTGCTACTCTGCTCTGTTCTGATGTTGAGTGGTTAGAATAATTTAGTGTGAACTTCCAAATAGACCCCCCCCAGCAGTTTAGTTTGCAGTAGTTTTGTTTGTTTGTTTTTTGGTGTTTTTGAAACAGGGTCTCTTTGTAGCCCCAGCTGGCCTGGAAAACTCTCAGAGATCCTCCTGTCTCTGCCTCCTGAGTACAGGGATTAAAGGCAGGCAAGGATCACCAGATAGTTGTTAATCTACAGTAGTGAGTTTCTGAATTCCTGTAATCAGAGGACTTGGTTTTTTGCAAGTTAAAGCTAAACAGCAAATTCATTCTCTCTCTCTCTCTCTCTCTCTCTCTCTCTCTCTCTCTCTCTCTCTCCCCTTCTTCCTCCCTTACACCCCCCTTTTTCAGAGCCTTACACTTGGGGATAAGTGCTCTACCTCTGTGCTGGGCCGTGATTATTATGGAACATTTCTTTTTTACTAAGCAGCATGTAAATTAAAATTGAGGTTATCCCAGCACTCGGGAGGCAGAGGCAGGCGGATCTTTGTGAGTTCAAGGCCAGCCTGGTCTACAGAGTGAGTTCTAGGACAGCTGGGTCTACAGGGAGACCCTGTCTCAAAAAGACCAAAAAATAAATAAATAAATAAATAAATAAATAAATAAATAAATAAAATTGAGGTTAATCCTATCTATTTTAAAGCTTGGCATTGTTTTATTAGCTTTCACTAATATTAGGAATTGTCTATAGGAAGCCCTAGGTATCAAGATAGAAATTTTTTCTTTTGAGTCAGTTTTTATTATAACAAGTGTTTGGTGCCTTTTGCAGGTGTATAAATGCTAATATGGTACATAAATTGATGACTTTTGAGAGCTTTGAACTTCAAGTGGGGACTAGTAAGAACTGTTAATATTAGTGGAACTTGGGAGCCAGAGGCAGGTGGATCTTTGTGAGTTCAAGGCCAGCCTGGTCTACAGAGTGAGTTCCAGGACAGCTGGGGCTACAGGGAGACACTGTTTTGAAAAGCCAAAAAAAGGGCTGGAGAGATGGCCTAGCGGTTAAGAGCTCCGACTGCTCTTGCAGAAGACCCGGGTTCGATCCCCAGCACCCACATGGCGGCTAAGAACCNAAAAAAAAAAAAAAAAAAAAAAAGTATTGAATGAATGTATCAAGAGTACAAACTTTGTTTCTTGAAAAATAACCAAATACAATCATAGAAAAATTTGTGACAAACTATTAAGCAAATTAAACTTTGAAAATGGTTAATGATATACTATATGTGTCTGTAAACATTATTTTGAAGTTTTGACATTTGAGTCCCAATTTAAGATGTATAATCATTTTTTAAAATGTTTTACTAGTTTTATTTTATGTGTATGAGTGTAATGCCTGAATGTGTGTGTGTACCTGTGTTGTGCAGTGTGCTCAGGGGTCAGAAGAGGGCATTAGTAGATCCCCTGGAACTGGAATTACTGATAGTTGTTAGCTGCCATGTGGGTGCTGGGACTCGAACAGAGTCCTCTGCAAGAGTAGCCAGTGCTCTTAACTGCTGAGCCATTCTCCAGCCCATAATCTAATTTTTAATGTTATATATTTTGATCCTCTTCCCCTCTTTCTTACTCTGATTATCATATATAGCTTTATTTGGTTTACAGAAACAATATAGCTTTAAATATGAAGAGATTCAGAATATGGATTTGTATGATAGATGTGAGTGGTATAGGCTTTTTTTTTTCTGTCTAGGTCCCAGAAGTTTTCTTAATCTGGCTCAGCAGGTTTTTTTGTTGAATCTTTTGAACCTGTAATCTCCATCCTATTTTGTCTTCTGTACCCCTTGTTAAAAGGGTAGAGGGTTAAGAAATTAAGATTTTAAGTAATTTTATTTGGTTGAAATCCAGTAAGTTTGTGTCTTATTAAGTAAATAAGCAGATTTTTATTTTATTCTTTGTCTTTTGCATTTTAATACATAGATACTTTTTGAATGTTTTTTGATAAGAAACAAGTGATTGATTATACAAAGTACATTTTCTTTCCTGTTCCATCTTACCAGTTATGAGTAATTTCACCTTTTTTGTAAGTAGTGGAAATACTTTGTTCCAAAAGATGACATCACAAAACAGTTAAAATTGTTCCTTTCAAATATGTTTCTGTGTTTGAAGAGCGCATTCCTTAGAAGAATTAAAGTATTTGATTTTAGATGTAGGGATTAAGGTATTTGACCTCAGTACCTGAATGAAAATGTTAAAAATAAAATATAGGGCTGGGTGTGGTGGCACATACCTTTAATCTCACTACTCTAGAGGCAAAAACAGGCATATCTTTGGGTCTTAGGCTAGCCTGGGCTACATAGTGGTTTCCAGGCCAGTCAGGGCTATATAACCAGGCCCCGTTGAGAGAGAGAGAGAGAGAGAGAGAGAGAGAGAGAGAGAGAGACTGAGAGAGAAAGAGAGGCAGTTAAAGTTCCCTAGACAGAGGCAGGATGTGAGTTCAAGGCCAGCCTGGTCTACAGAGTGAGTTCCAGGCCAGCTGGGGCTATAGGGAGACCCTGTAAAATTACTGGAAAGGTGGCACAGGCCTGGAATCCTATACTCTAGAGACAGAGGCGAGAGAGAGAGAGAGAGAGAGAGAGAGAGAGAGAGAGAGAGANGTGCCGCCGCCGTCGTAGGGGGGGAGTCGGGTTCCCAGAAAGTAGCTTGATGAGTGTCCAAAGTAGCAGTGGAAGTTTGGAGGGGCCGCCATCTTGGTCCCGGCTCTCCACGTCTCCAACCCCGGGCTCGGCGGCGGCGGCCAGGTCCCTGCTGAATCACACGCCACCATCCGGGAGGCCCAGAGACGGTAAGAGCCGCCGCGCCCTCCCGCCGTCCACGGGCTCGGCGCCCCTCGCCAGGGACCGGGGTGGGGGCTGGGAATGCCGGGCTCCGGGCGGCGGGGAGGTGGCGGTTCGCGGGTGGCGGAGGGTGCGCGCCGTGGGGACCGGGCGAGGTGCGCCGAGTGGCCCGGGCTCCCCCGGAGCTGGCGGAGCGCGGGCTGGCGAGCGGGAGGTGGAGGCCTGCCCTTGGCCGCGAGCCCCTTTTGGTCCCTTTTCCTTTGGGCTCTGCTCTCCTCACCTCCCGGCCTCGGATTCCTGGTGGGCTTGCACTCCCGGCGCTGCCTCCATCCGAGAGCCCCCTCCCCTAGCCCGCACTCCTCCCATAGAGGCGGTCCCCACGCCACGAGCCCGGCCACCCCGGGCCCGGCAGGATGCCCCCTGGTCCTCCGGGGCTCTGCCCTTTGAGGAGAGACGCCGGCATGATCTAGATAGACTTTGATCCCCGGCGTGGCCCCCTCGAGCAATCCCGACGGTAGGCTGACTCTGGGGCAGGCTGTGGAAGCCACCCCTCCAGATGGTTGCAACTTTCTCCCTTTCGCCATCGCCTCCTGCGTGTTTCGTGCGTTATCTTCTCCAATGCAAGTAGGCTCCTGTTCTCTGCCAGGGTGGTGGGGTTTTGTGCGGAATTTCTGAGGAAAGGTTTCTGCAAAACGCGCACCAAGATCGGTTACAATTGTTTTCTAAGTTTTCTGGCTTCTTGCATGCAAGTGTGCTGCCACCAGATGTAGCCGTTACACAACTAGTAAGGGACCGTAGTACATTTGACTAAAATTTGAACTTAATGTATTTAAGTATATGGCATAAAATGGAATTTGGGAGAACACCCAATTTACCAGGGGAAGAATAAATGTGCATCGAATCTATTTTAACGCTCTTTTGTCTGGAAAATGCGTAGCGGTATTCAGCAGCAGTTGGTAAACTGGTTGTTCGTTTCCAGTTGTCTTACACTAGGAGGTTATAAGCACATTAAAAAAAAAAAAAACGTTTGGAAGTCCAGCAGTCAAGTGGATCTTTTAAAGAACTCCAGAGCTTCGATTTATGTGGGAATTGGTAGGATTAATGTATTTTGAAAACATGTCGACATTTATTATTTATAGCCTTGACAATTGTTAATCAAATGTTTCGTGCCCTGATCCAGTGGTTCAGGCATAGCATTCTTTGTCATTTTGTTCCTGTGAGCATGTGTGAAAGTGACAATAGGCTCAAAGATTGGCATGAATATGCTCTAGAAAATTCATGGGAAGATTTGATTTATGGCATCCATTAAACATGCCGACTACATTGACATATTTTTCTCTTTCATCCCCCCACACTGATTTTTCATTAATAGAAGGAAGAAGCTTATTTACTGAATGTCTCAAATTTAATATGTCCCTGTTGGTTTTTCTTTTTGCACTCGAAAATTTATAAACATTTTAAGATGAATTTTGTAAATAGAACAGTTGATGCTTTTAGGGTATTTCCACTTTTGTCCTTAAGATGCCTAATGATAGTTTTGTGAGTTGCTAAAGACCATCTTGTTTTTTAAAGTAGCATAGTTTTTTTAAAAATAGAATTCCTCATTCATTTCTTAAATATTTATTGAACCATTACTATTAGCCAGGACCTGTACTGGATACTGAAGGCATGGTGTTGAATTGTTAAACTGTTGACATGGGTTATCAGTGTTGGGAATTTGGCAGCCACAGAATCTAGATTGTGAGTCTCTGAGGTAAGGTCAACTCTTGTTAAACATCTCATCTCTGTGCTACTCTGCTCTGTTCTGATGTTGAGTGGTTAGAATAATTTAGTTGGAACTTCCAAATAGACCCCCCCAGCAGTTAGTTATATATAGCAGTAGTTTTTGTTTGTTTGTTTTTGGTGTTTTTGAAAACAGGGTCTCTTTGTAGCCCCAGCGGCCTGAGAGAAACTCACGAGATCCTTCTGCTCTGCCTCCTGAGTTGAGTACAGGGATTAAAGGCAGGCAAGGATCACCAGATAGTTGTTAATCTACAGTAGTGAGTTTCTGAATTCCTGTAATCAGAGGACTTGGTTTTTTGCAAGTTAAAGCTAAACAGCAAATTCATTCTCTCTCTCTCCTCTCTCTCTCTCTCTCTGCTCCTCTCTTCTCTCGCTCTCCCACTTCTTCCTCCTTACACCCCCCTTTTTCAGAGCCTTACACTTGGGGATAAGTGCTCTACCTCTGTGCTGGGCCGTGATTATTATGGAACATTTCTTTTTTACTAAGCAGCATGTAAATTAAAATTGAGGTTATCCCAGCACTCGGGAGGCAGAGGCAGGCGGATCTTTGTCGGTTCAAGGCCAGCCTGGTCTACAGAGTGAGTTCAGGACAGTGTCTCAGGGGAGACCCTGTCTCAAAAAGACCAAAAAAATAAATAAATAAATAAATAAATAAATAAAATAAATAAAAAAATTTGAGGTTAATCCTATCTATTTTAAAGCTTGGCATTTTTATTAGCTTTCACTAATATTAGGAATTGTCTATAGGAAGCCCTAGGTATCAAGATAGAAATTTTTTCTTTTGAGTCAGTTTTTATTATAACAAGTGTTATCTTTGCATATTATAAATGCTAATATTTACATATAATTATATCTTTGAGAGCTTTGTAACTTCTGGGTACTAGTAAGAACTGTTAATATTAGTGAATCTATCCAAGCAGGTGGATCTGAGTTCTATACCATTCTACTATTGAGTGAGTTCCAGACATGCGTGGTCTACAAGTATCATCTCTCTAAAAAACTCTAAAAAAAAAAAAAAAAAAAAAAAAAGTATATATATCTATAATATCAATCTTGTTTCTTGAAAAATAACCAAATACAATCTATAAAATATTGTGGACAAACTATATACAATATAAACTTTGAATATATATATGATATACTATATGTGTCTTGTAATCATATTTTGATAGCTTTGACATTTGATCCATATTAAGATTATAATCATTTTTAAAATGTTTTACTAGTTTTATTTTATGTTTATATGAGTGTATATGCCTCTTGAATGTTTCAACTGTGAACTGTTTGTTGTACCTGTGTTGTTCTATGTGCTATCATTCATGAATGTAGGCATTGTAGACCCCGGTATACTATATTGTAATGTGGGTGCGTGGACTCGAACAGAGTCCTCTGCAAGAGTAGCCAGTGCTCTTAACTGCTGAGCCATTCTCCAGCCCTCATAATCTATTTTAATGTATATGATTTGATCCTCTTCCCCCTTTCTACTCGATTATGCATAATATAGCTTTATTTGGTTTACAGAAACAATATAGCTTTAAATATGAAGAGATTCAGAATATGGATTTGTATGAATTCAGAATATGGATTTGTATGATAGATGTGAGTGGTATAGGCTTTTTTTTTTCTGTCTAGGTCCCAGAAGTTTTCTTAATCTGGCTCAGCAGGTTTTTTTGTTGAATCTTTTGAACCTGTAATCTCCATCCTATTTTGTCTCTGTACCCCTTGTTAAAAGGGTAGAGGGTTAAGAAATTAAGATTTTAAGTAATTTTATTTGGTTGAAATCCAGTAAGTTGTGTGTCTTATTAAGTAAATAAGCAGATTTTTATTTTATTCTTGTCTTTTGCATTTTAATACATAGATACTTTTTGAATGTTTTTTGATAAGAAACAAGTGATTGATTATACAAAGTACATTTTCTTTCCTGTTCCATCTTACCAGTTATGAGTAATTTCACCTTTTTTGTAAGTAGTGGGAAATACTTTGTTCCAAAAGATGACATCACAAAACAGTTAAAATTTTCCTTTCAAATATGTTTCTGTGTTTGAAGAGCGCATTCCTTAGAAGAATTAAAGTATTTGATTTTAGATGTAGGGATTAAGGTATTTGACCTCAGTACCTGATGAAAATGTTAAAAATTAAAAATAGGGCTCGGGTGTGGTGAGCACAACCTTTAATCTCACTACTCTAGAGGCAAAAACAGGCATATCTTTGGGTCTTAGGCTAGCCTGGGCTACATAGTGGTTTCCAGGCCAGTCAGGGCTATATAACCAGGCCCCGTTGAGAGAGAGGAGAGAGAGAGAGAGAGAGAGAGAGAGAGAGAGAGAGAGAGACTGAGAGAGAAAGAGAGGCAGTTAAAGTTCCCTAAGATCACTAGGCTACAGGACAGAGTTATATATTTTTAAGGGTTCTAGCTCAATTAAGTATATGTGCCCATTTATATATCAGTAGGACAAGAGAAAAAAGAAATCAGGAAATCTCGAAAGACCTATGATGTATTCCAACTAAACTTTTTGGTTTCACAATACTTTTTATCCTCCTAAAAATTAGTAAAGACCCCAAATAGGATTTTTTTTTGGTCTGAGTTACATTGTACTGTTTGCTGTATTAGAAATTGGGAATTTCAAAAGTATATATTAATTGTACATATTAGTGAAAATGTTTGTAAAATATAAATAGTTCTAAAACAAAAAATAGTGTAGCTAGTGGTGGTAGTTTATATTTTTACTTTTTTTTTTTTTTTTGCCTGCTGGAAGAATAGCTGGATTTTACTTCTGCTTTCCATTTCTTGTGTACTTGAGGTGTATATGAAATGTTTATATTTAGCCACTCACAGTGAATATTCTGATGTTACACCAAAAAATGGACAATGTAGCTGCATTTCTATTTTTTTTAATTCTTTATTTTTTTCATTTTTTAACAATAAGTAATAATTTGAGTACAAGCATCCTTCATATAAAACCAATTTGCAAGCGGTTGTGCCCAAACCCACACAGCCCATGGGTCCCACCATCCAGCTGGGGGGGGGGCTTATATGTTCAATCAAGTTGATCAGAGGAATGTCCAGACTATTTTGCTATAGTTTCACCATTCACCCCAATCACAGCCCTTACATTCTATCACACCCCCTCTTCCGCAGATTGTTCCCTAGGCTTAGAAAAGGGGCACAGGTGGACGAGAAGCAAAACAGTCTACTTTCTCTGGAGCTGTTGTCTTGGACTGTGGTCAATTCTGGCTGTTTCCTTTCATGGGTTGACAGTTTGTCCAGGAGGGAGGAATAACCTTTCAATCCTACTAATGAAGCACAAGCAATTAGATATATAGGTATTTTAACAGTACTAATTGTTATGGTAAGTTACTTTGGTATAGACACAGATGTTTGGATGATATGTTAATCCGTGAATTACGTTTTTTCTGTAAAATATGACAGGGTCTTACTGTGGCTTATAACATCTCTTAACCACTAGAGGATATAACCCAACAGCCGTGGGTTATTCCTCCAAGGAGAGAGCTAATAGCCAATTAGATTTGGGATATACAGGCATATGGCTGCCACTGCTGCACAGTATTTCCAGGCAGGTGAGGTGTAGCTGGTGCTGACGGAGGAGTCTTGCTTGTAGCTGTATTTCTTAAAAGGTTACTTGTAATGTGGAAGTACTTATACTCCAGAAGTATCTCTGAGGGTCTCTGGGCCATGTATAGTCAGCCTGGGAAGGAGGGCAAGAGCAAGAGACACATGGGAGACACACTTCAAACTTTTTAAATTTTTATTATTTTTATTTTACATGTATGAATGTATTGCCTACATGTAGGTAGGTGCATCTGTGTTGTGTGGTACCTTCAGAGATCAGAAGAGGGTGTCAGATCCCTGGGAACTGTTATAGTTGTTTAGCTTCCATATGGATGCTGGTCCTTTGCAAGAGCAGCCATCTCTCCATCCCATATTTCAAACTTTTTTTGGTATTTTTTTTTTTTTTTTTGAGACAAGGTCTCCCTTTAGTCTCAGCTGTCCTGGAGCTCACTTTGTAGACCAGGTGGCCTTGAACTCACAGAGATCAGCCTGCCTCTGCCTCCTGAGTGCTGGGATTAAAGGCAGTTCTTAGCCACCGTGTGGGTACTGGGAATCGAATGCAGGTCCTCTGCAAATGCAGTCAGTGCTCTTAACTGCTGAGCCATCTCTCCATCCCAATTTCAAACATTTTAATAGAAGAAAATATATCCATTTTCTTGGTTCAGAAAGCAGACCTAATTCAGCAGGTAAATTAGAAAGACATAGACTTTAGTTTGTCCAACAATAGAAAAAAGTATTTAACGAATACTAAATGAATTTGAAGCAGGCCATAGGGACATTTGGGGGAGAAAGTATGTGGAGATAAATTCAGCATATTATTTTATCGGATACTATTTTAGTAAATTAGGGTCCCATCTAATTTTAAAATTAAAGCATTCTGACATTGTTTTCTTTAAAAATCCCAAAATATAGTTAACTCTACTTGCCTATGCACTGATGTTTTGGATATTCTCTTTATGTCAGTAGTATGACACTATTGTTGATTTTATTACTAGTCTGCATTTTTTATTACTTTTTCTTTGAGGATTTTCTGGAACCAACAAGACCAGTCTTCTTGAAATGTAAATTCCCTGTGAAATATAATAAGCTTTGGAAGATATTTTAGAGAACCAAGTACTGCTTATGGTACAGTTTAGTATAGATGTAAATGTATTGAGGACAGGATTTTAGACTACTGTGGGAGACTAGTTTTTAATTTTGAGGAAAATTGTCAATATTGTAATTGATTTATGAATTTTAGAAGTAATTATGATTTTAGAAGTAATATATTTAAGCTATTCTAATGTTTTTTTTTTAAGCTGTACTCAGAAAAGAGGAAACATGAAGAAGAGTGTTTAAGTGTTTAAATCCAGGAGGATAAATGGATATTAAATGTAACCTGGATTTAAGATAAAAGAGTTTAAATTTTATTATTCTGAGGATTGTACTTGTAACATTTATCATTACTTAAAATAATGCATATTTTAGCCAGGTGTGGTGGTGCATGCTTTTAATCCTAGCACTTGGGAGGCAGAGGCAGGCAGATCTTTGTGAGTTCAAGGCCAGCCTGGTATACAGAGTGAGTTCCAGGACAGCTGGGGCTACAGGGAGACCCTGTCTCGAAAACAAAACAAAAAAAAATGTATATTTTAAATTTATATTCTAATTTTACATACATAATATCTTCCGCGAGTTAAATTTTCAGGTGGTGGGAAGTTAGGTGTAAATTCTCCTAACTTGTTTTCTTTTTTTTAATTTTATTTATTATTTTCCATGTGTATGAGTGTACTGTCTGCTTGTAGGTTGGTGCACCTGTGTTGTGCAATGCCGTGGAGGTCAGAAGAGGGTGTCGGATTCCCCTGGAACTGGAGTCAAAGACTGTTCTTAGTTGCCATGTGGGTGCTGGGAATTGAACCTGGGTCCTCTGTAAGAGCAGTCGGCGCTCTTAACCGCTGAGCCATCTCTCCAGCTCCTCTTTTTTTTTTCCTTTTTTTTTTTTTTTTTCCTTTTGAGACAGGGTCTCCCTTTAGTCCCAGCTGGCCTGGAGTTCTCCATGTAGACCAGGCTGGCCTGACCTCACAGAGATTGTCCTGCCCCTGCCTCCCAAGTGCTAGGATTAAAAAAGGCATACACCACTGTGGTGGTTTGAATGAGTGTCCCCCATAAGCTGTAAGTATTCAGACATTTGTCTCCAGTTGGTGGCACTGTTTTTGGAAGTCTTAGAAGGTGTGGCCATGCTAGACGAAGTACATTATTGGGGGCAGGCTTAGTGGGTTTAACAAGCCTCGTGGTCTCCAGTCTCTCTCTCTGCTTCCTGTGCTCATTGCGAGATGTGACCCTCAGCTTGCTGCTCCAGATCCAGCTGCCATGCCTCCCACCACAATGGACTCTAATTCCCTGGAACCGTCAATCGTAAGCTCAAATAACTCTTCCTTTTATAAGTTCCTTGGTCATGGTGTTTTATCACAACAACAGAAAAGTGACTAATACAGTTATTTGGTACCAGAGAGTGGGCTGTTGGCTGTGAAGAACCTGACCATGTGGATGTTTGGAGAAATGTGGAAGACTTTGAAACGTTGGGCTAGAAAAGCTGTTGACTACTGTAAGCAGAGCTCAAGGGGCCATTTTAGTAGAAGCCTGGAAGAAAGCATGGCTACAAAAAATGTAGTTCCAGAGGAAAATAAAGACTAAATGGTGTCGTGGCTTTTAATGGTGAATATTATACAGATCTACATGAAAAAGAGGCAAATGGGGCAGAAGAAATGCAGAATGTACATTTTGGATCTGAAAGTACATAGGAAGATTAAAGGTGGGCAAGGCATGTAAAGGAGAGGCTCCCTTTCATAAGGAGACTAAAGTGATTAAGGAGAGGCCAGATATTTACAAGTAAACAATGGGAAAGGTGAATTAAAGTGATTAAGGAGGGCCTCGAGATTTACAAGTAAACAATAGAATCAATACCTTCAGGGCAGACCACACCCAGCTAATCCAAACTTTTGAAAGGAAAATACTGAAAGTGTTTTCTACTCCGTCAAGTCCAGGGCAGAGAAAAATTGCAAATGTGGTTAAAGTAGGAGAGAGTCAATGCCGAACTTGCAGCCAGATTTGGCAATTTTATTCACATGGTGCTGGCTTTAGAGGCATGAAATTTGCAAGAGTGAAGGGGTCATCAGTTCTTCCTCCAAGGTTTCAGAGAGCAAAGAGGCCAGGCAGAGTGCAGCAGGGGCATCCCTGAATAAAGAAGGCCCTGATAGGCCATTGCGTGAAGCTGTGAATGTGAAGCTGGTTGGCAGCAAGACCCCAAGAAAACATTCGAGATGCCGACCTGTGAGATATTTGCCAACGTGAGAATGCAAGGAGGCTGCATACAGGGAGTGGTACCAGCCTAAGAAAGAGATGTATGTTGCAAGCAAAGCTGGAAGACTGAGCCATCTAAGCCCTTTGGAAGCTCAAGTCCAGAAGTTGCATGTGGAGCTACTGGACTTGGCGTTTGCCCTGCTGGTTTTCGGTCTTGTTTTGGTCCAGTATTTCCTCACTATGCCTCTATTCCTCCCTTTTGGAATGGGAATGTGTATTCGGTTCCACTGTATGTTGGGAGTATGTAATTTGTCTTTTGATTTTACAGGAGTTTACAGTTTAGGAGATTGGCCTAAGTCTCAGAAGAGACTTTGGACTGTAGACTTTTGAATGGCATTGAAACTGGTAAAGACTATGGGGACTTTTAACGTTGGACTAAATGCATTTTGCATTTTATATGGTCAGGAGCCTATGGGGGCCAGGGAGTGAAATGTGGTGGTATGAATGAGTCCCCCATAGGCTGTAAGCATTCAGACATTTGTCTCCAGTTGGTGGCGCTGTTTTTTTTGGAGGTCTTAGAAGGTGTGGCCGTGCTACAGGAAGTACATTATTGGGGGCAGGCTTAGTGAGTTTAACAAGCCTTGTGGTCTCCAGTCTCTCTCTCTACTTCCTGTGCTCTTTGTGAGATGTGACCCTCGGTTTGCTGCTCCAGTCTCCAGCCGCCATGCCTCCTGCCACAATGGACTCTAATTCCCTGGAACCATCAATCGTAAACTCAAATAAATTCCTTTTATAAGTTCCTTGGTTATGGTGTTTTATCACAGCAACAGAAAAGTGACTAATACAACCACCATGCCCAGTATAACTTTTTTTCTTCTATTGTCTTTGAGATAGGTTGTCCCTACAGCCCCAGTTGGCCTGGAACTCACTAGGTAGACAACGCTGGTCTCCATCTCACAGAGATCTGCCTGCCGCTGCCTTCTGAATGTTGGAATTAAAGGAGTGTTGTTCTACCATGCCTAGCTAATTTCTGTTGTTTGTTTATTTAAATTTTTTATTTTTATTTATTTTTTGAGACAGGGTCTTCCTGTAGTCCCAGCTGGCCTGGAACTTGCTAAATAGACCAGGCTGGCCTTGATCTCACAGAGATCCTCCAGCTTCTGCCTCCTGAGTGCTGGGATTCCTAACTCTTAAAAGAGATTTATTTACTTATTTATTTTATATGTGTTTGTCTCTGTGTGTCTTTGTGTTGCTTGACACGTGTTTGTGTAGGGGTAGACACTGGTGTACGTAAGCTGAGCTCATTACCTTGGAGCTCTGGCATTCAAGGCCTTTGCAGATGCCTGGCTTGTTATATGGGTGCTGGGATCTGAACTCTGGTCCTCATGATTGTACAACAAGTGCTGTAGACTGTTGAGCCATCTCCCTAGCCCTTTGCCTAACTTTATTAAGGCAGTTTAATGGTTGTAATGACACTTCCAACTTCAGATTTCATTTAAAGTTCATTTTGAATAGATGAGTCAATGAATAAATCATTTAGATTTATATTATGTTCATAATTTTGAAATACTACAAAAATTTAGAGTAGTGATTTTTCTTTTGTTTTGGACAGGGTCTACTATAGCCCAGGCTGGCCTTGGACTAGCTGCATACCCAGATGACCTTAAGCTGGGTTGCAAGTATGTGTTACCACTCATGGCTTGAAGGGACATCATCATAAAGTAGGAGAAATTGTGGTCTAGATGAGTTGTATAAATAGTCTCTTCTTTGCCATTAATTAGTTACATGACCTAGGGCAAGTTGCTTACCTCTGTGCTTCAGTTTTCATAAAATGAGGATTATAGAGCTAGAAGATACTGTGGAAGCAATATAGTACAGATCTTTTATTTTACAATTGAGGACACATAGATAATTTGCCTAGGATTTTACTGTAAGGAAGTTGAGACCAAACTTCAGGTTTCTGACTTTTTGGTTTGTGGTTTTTCTGTTACACTTTGTAGCAGCTTTTAAAATATAAAATGTTTGGGCTTAAGAGCACCCACTGCTCTTGCAGAGGACCCGGGTTCGATCCCCAGCACCCACATGGAGGCTCTAGTTCCAGGGGAATCCCACACCCTCTTCTGACCTCCGCGGCATTGCACGACACCAGTGCAGAAACCTACATGCAGACAGTACATTCATACACATACAAAAATTTAAAAAAAATATTAAAAAATATAAAATGTTTATCTGAGACAATGGGGGAGCTAAAGATGCTAATAAATAACTTTCTCTTCCAGCTTAAAAAGAATAGGACCTGGAGATCTCCCGAGACCAGCTCAGGCAAGCGCAGGTAGGTAGGCAGCAGCTGAGTGCTTCAGCAAGGCTGTTTGTTGATTGATTTCATGTAGTTAATCCATTAATCCAGTTGTCTTTGGCTTAACTGCCTTTTGTGGCTGTGGGGGCAGAGTTATCCTCCCAGCTGGTATAAAAGGTACGGTTGTGTGAGTCTTGATCTGAGATTTCCTGAGACCAGCTCAGGCAAGCGCAGGTGCCTCGCTAAAGAGCTCACCCACAGTCATGTGTCATCCATCCCGTTGTGGTCCGTGTCCCCGCCCCCCCCTCCCCCCCCCCCCCCCNAGCATTTTAACTATGATGTGGCGTGGAGAATTTCTTTTCTGATCTTGTCTGTTTGGAGTTCTATGTGCTTCTTGTATTGGTATTGGTTTGTCCTTTTTTAGTTTGGGGAAGTTTTCATCTATTATTCTGTTGAAGATCTGATCAATACCATTCTCTTGGGATTCTTCTCCTTCCTCTATTCCTATGATGCGGAGGTTTGATCTTTTCATAGTGTCCCACAGCTCCTGGTTGTTCCATTTTTGTGTATTTTTAAATTTTTCATAATCTTTCCTTGAGGTTTTTAGTTGTTCTGTGTTATCCTCCAGGTCTGATATTCTTTGTTCTGCTTCCTCCATTCTGCTTCTGAGGCTTTTTTCATTCCTTTCCTCTTGAATGGATGAGTGTTTGATTTCCTTTTTCATTTCCTCTTCTGATTTCTTTAGTGTTTCTATTTCTTTTTGGAGCTTCTCGATCTCTTTTTGTAGCTCTTTTGTTTGCTGGTTGGTTTCTTTTTCTTTTTCAGCATGGGATCTTTTCAGTGTTTCTACTTCCTTCCGGAACTTGTCATTCTCTCTCTCTCGGTCCTTCTTGAGTTCCTCATTCTCTTTTCTTAGTTCTTTAATTTGTTCTTTATGATCTTGTAGTTCTTTAAGTATGTTCCCAATTGTGTTTCTGATGTCTGTGTCCTGGGGCATCCCCGGAGGGATCCCACTGCAGGAGTCTTCCATAGGGTTGGTAAAGCTTGGCGTGGGATTATCCTGCCCCTTTCCAGTGTAGTCTCTTCTTCGTGATCCTGGCATATGGGCTTCTCCTTGCTGTATTCCAATGTGAGTCCTAAATGCCTCTTCACTGTGTTGAAGGCTTGCTTTGCTTGCCTCCTTCAGATGCTTCTTCGTAATCTCAGTTGGGGGGGGGCGCTCTTCAGCCCACGCCCCGGTACCTGCCGCTGGGCTCAGGAACCCCAGCACCTGCCGCTGGGCTCAGGAACCCCAGCACCTGCCGCTGGGCTCAGGAGATCTCGGGAATGTAAACTTGTACAGCTACTATGGAAAGCAGTGTGGAGAACCCTTGGAAGACTTGGAATGAACTTGCCACCCAACCCAGCCATGCCACTCCTGGGCATGTACCCTCATGACTCACCCCACCCCAGAGATACATGCACGGCCATGTTTATTTCAGCTCTGTTCACAATAGCAAGGAGCTGGCACCAACCCAAATGCCCCTCAACTGGTTAGTGGATAGAGAAAATGTGGTACATCTACAGAATGGAGTTCTATGCAGCAGTAAAGAAAGATGACATCATGAGCTTTGCAGGAAAATGGCTGGAGCTAGAAGACATCATGCTGAGTGAAGTAACACAGTCCCAGAAAAACAAGCGACGAATGATATCCCTCATCTGTGGATGCTAGTGCCAGTTACCTAGTTGTAAGTATTTCTTGTGCAGGGCCCCTTGAGCTTTTATCCAAAGCAGTTGAGAGTGATGCATATTGGAAACAATAACAACAACAACAGAAAGGACTGCATCGAAGGACTGACTTAAACAGTGAACTTCTGCTCAAAGTAGTCAACTTCCTCATGGATTATATTGAGAAAGACTGAGAAAGAGATGAAAAGCATGTTTGGCAGAATGCATGAGCTCTGGTGGGGTGGGGGAATGGGGGTGGACACGGGTTTAGATTTGATTAAAAAATGAATAAATTTATGTGAAAATAAAATTTGACTATGCAGAAAAAAAAATAATAGGACCTAGATGTGGTGGTATACATACACATTTCCACCAGTAGGAAGGTCGAGGTAGGAGGAACATGAGTTTGAAGATAGCCTAGGCTACTTAGTGGGACCGTATCTCAAATGACAAATGGAAAACTAGGAAGACTATGAGCTTAGGACGAGAACTCAAAGCCAGGCTGGGACATATAGTAAGAGCTTGAGCTTGTGTGAGAAAAAAGATGGGGACATCTTTGTCCTTTTTTTTTTTTTGGTCGTTTCGAGACAGGGTCTCCCTGTAGTCCCAGGTGTCCTGGAACTCACTCTGTAGACCAGGCTGGCCTTGAACTCACAAAGATCTGCCTGCCTCTTCCTCCCGAGTGCTAGGATTAAAGGCGTGTGCCACCATGCGCCACCCATCTTTGTCCTTTGTATTGAAAATTTGAGCGTGGCAAGTAGTATGGGAGGTGGTTTTGTTTTGCGGGGAAAACTGTTCTAAAACACTTATGAAAGTGTTAATTATGTGAATAAAGTAAAGTTGCTTGTTTCTCCCAAACTATTTCTGGAGTGAATCTCAGCCTGGACCCTGGGTTTACATCTACTTGAGCATCCCATAGGTCTCCTCTTGATTGCATCTCCATCAGGCCACCTAGAGAATATTGCCTCCCAGATAGAAGACTCAAGTTAGAGACCATGTTTTGTCCATTTCTATATTTTCAGTACATAATAGCTTACTCTCTGAAGAGTTGGCACCCAACTAAAGGTTTTGTAGAAGGACTGCTACGCAAGCACAAATTTACACGTATGTGCATGAGTATGAACCCATGCACACTTTGGATCCAGGAAGATGCTTTTATAGTCCTTGGCCAAGCTGTATTGTAGATGGTAACATGAATACTAATTAAAACAAGTTAAATGTTACTGAATCTACATATATTTACTCTCATAACACAGTGACTTATATTCAGTTACTTTCACTTTACAGATGTAAATGCTGAAGCACAAAGAAGTTAAAGCATATGCCCTGAATGGCTGGGGTTTGAAGCAAGCCTTTGTATTATAATCACTAAAGTATATTGGCTAAGATGTGGAAATTTGGTTTTGAGTACACCCCCCATGTTTAAATAAAGGTGGTTATAGTCTCATTAGAAAATGAAGTAGGCCTGGCGTGGTGACGCATGCCTTTAATCCCAGCACTTGGGAGGCAGAGGCAGGCGGATCTTTGTGAGTTCAAGGCCAGCCTGGTGTACGGAGTGAGCTCCAGGACAGCTGGAGCTACAGGGAGACACTGTCTCTAAAAGACAAAAAAGAAAAAAAAAAAGAAAAAGAAAAGAAAAAAGAGAGAGAGATAGAGACCCTGTCTCTAAAAGACAAAGAAAGAAAGAAAAGACAAAAGGGAGAGAGAGAGAGAGAGAGAGAGAGAGAGAGAGAGAGAGAGAGAGAGAGAGAGAGAGAGAGAGA
>VZQC01004444.1:292706-314513 GCA_009823505.1 Rhizomys pruinosus
TGCATTCTGCCGTAAGTTTTCTGCATCTTTCTCTGCTTTTTTGTTTTGTTTTGTTTTCATTTTTTTTAACAATAAGTGATAATTTGTGAGTACAAGCATCCTTCATGTAAAACCAATTTGCAAGCAGTTGTGCCCAAACCCACACAGCTCATGGGTCCCACCATCCAGCGGGGAGGGGGGGGCTTGTATGTTCAATCAAGTTGATCAAATGAGTGTCCAGTCTATATTGTTGTAGTTTCACCATTAACCCCAATCGCAGCCCTTACATTCTACCATGCCCCCTCTTCCGCAGATTGTTCCCTAGGCTCTTTATTAAGTGACTCATCCATACTTTTTGGATATTGATAGCATATGTAAAAAGCTTTTCACATAGAAAGTTAATGTAACTGTTTCAAATGCATATATATATATTTTTATTTTTTATTTTTTATTTATTTATTTTTTTTGGTCTTTTCAAGACAGGGTTTACCTGTAGCCCCAGCTGTCCTGGAACTCACTCTGTAGACCAGGCTGGCCTTGAACTCACAAAGATCTGCCTGCCTCTGCCTCCCAAGTGCTAGGATTAAAGGCATTTGCCACCACGCCCGGCTATTTTATGTTGAATCTAGGGCCTGGTTCAGGTTTTAACACTGTAGCTAAGTTTTCTTTTTCTCTCCCTTCCATTTTCTTCTAGGCATGCTGTTGTTTAGTAGCCAGGACTGTCCTCAAACTCTGGTCTTTCTGCTTCAGTGCCCAAATACTGGGATTAACACATGTACCAATCACTGTACTTGGTAGCTCCCTATAAACTTTCTTAATGGTATGAGAATTGGTCATGGTTTTGGCATTTATGCATCAAGCTCTAGACTAATAAACCTTAAAGCACTAAATTGCAGGGTTTACAAAAATATTATATTTTGTTTGCTTGTGTTTTGTTTTGTTTTTGTTTTTTGAGACAGGGTCTCCCTCTAGCCCCAGCTGGCCTGGAACTCACTCTGTAGACCTGGCTAGCCTTGAACTTACAGAGATCCGTCTGCCTCTGCGTGCGCCACCATGCTTGGCTTAAAGACGGTTCTTAGTCGCCGTGTGGGTGCTGGGAATCAAACCCGGGTCCTCTGCATGAGCAGTCGGTGCTCTTAACCACTGAGCCATCTCTCCAGCCCCACATTTTTAATTTTATGTGTATGAGTATATTGTCTACATGTATTTAGTAAGTGTACCCATGCTGCCCACGGAGGGCTGAAGAAGGGGTCGGGTTCCCTGGAACTGGAGTTATGGATAGTTGTCAGCTGCCATGTGGGTGCTGGGACTTGAACCTGGGTCTTCTGCAAGAGCAGTTAGTGCTCTAAACCACTGAGTCATCTCTCCAGCCCCTAGATTGTAGGCTTTAAAGAGGGCTTGTACTGTGTATTTTATATTCATATTTATGTCAGCAAGTATGCATGATGTGCACTAGACACTTAGTTTTGTAGGCATTGTAAGCATACGGGTTAAATGTGTGGATCTGGGTATGGATCTAATTTTCCCCATCAGTTCTGATCTATGTGACCTTGGACATTTTACCATACTGTTGTAATTGGTATTCATGTGAATTTTTTTTATGTTTTATTTACTTGTTTATTTTATGTATGTGTATGCCATGGTGCATGTGTGAAGTTCAGAGGACAGCTTTTGGTAGTTGGTTTTTGCTTTCCAGCAGGTTGAGGTAGGGTGTCTTGTTTTTGCTGTCCAGGTTCTCAGTGTAGAAATGACTTTTATTAATGGATATAATCAGTCGGGCACCTTTAATTCCAGCACTTCGAGGCAGAGGCAGGTGGATCTCAGTGAGTTCAAGGCCAGCCAAGTCTACAAAGCAAGTTCCAGGCCAGCTGGGGTTACAGGGACCCTGTCTCAAAAACACACACACACACACAATTAATGGACATAATCTGGACTAATGACTTCTAATTAACCCCAGCAAAATGATGCACTCTTGGGTCAGATGACCTGGTGTCTCCTTTGTTAGAGTTCCAGATGAGGGGACAAAGTAGAAACTAACCTCACCAGATGCAGCTAGCACAACAGAAGGGAAGGGTAAGGGAAGGCAAGGGTATGGGCATGCAACCTTGGAGGAGGTGTGGGATTTATTCGGTGGTCCCAGCCTTCTTGGGGGGTTTCATGTTCCTTCTTACGATGTGGGAAGAAGTGATGGGGAATTCTGATGGGGGATGGGTTCATGTGTTGTATAACAGATGTATCTCCCTCCTGAAGTGGGGAGGCAGGGTAGGTGGAATGGTCAGTTCTTTGAGTCATTGTCAGACTGAATTTCCCTCTTCTTTGGCAACCTTAATTAACCAAACAGGTTCCAGACAGCTCCATCAGCATAGATTGAGGAGATGAGAGAGATCTGGGGGAGTGGGTGTCCTCTGTTTTTTGTCTTTTCGAGACAGCGTCTCCCTGTAGCCCCAGCTGTCCTGGAACTCACTCTGTAGACCAGGCTGGCCTTGAACTCACAAAGATCTGCCTGCCTCTGGGCGTGCGCCACCACGCCTGGCTTCAGGCCCACTCTTAAAAACTTATTTTAATATATAATTTAGAATATAAATGAGCAGTTCTTTGTCTACTATTTATGAATATTATTTACTGACAAAAGTCTACTATCAAGCTTCAACAGTGTGAAATTTGTCACTGTTTCTTTAATGTAAGTTTGCCATTCATTTCCTTTCCAAATTCTCCAACCTTTCCGGTCTTTTAATATCATGCTATTTCTCAAAGAAAACAGCAGGGTGCGGTAGCTCACACTGTTAATCCCAGCACAGACAGGTGGATATCTCTGCATTCAAGGCCAGCCTGGTCTGCATAGTGAGTTCAGGCTGGCTGGGGCTACAGGGAGACCCTGCCTTAAAAAGACCAAAAAAAAAAAAAAAAAATTGCTGTGAGTTGTGCCACATGCCTTTTAATCCCAGCACCTCGGAGGCAGAAGGGGGCCACCAAGGCGGATCTCTGTGACTTAAAGGGCAGCATGGTATATGGTATTACAGATGAGCTACAAGCAAGCTTTTTTCTATTTTTTTTTTCCATTTTTCTTTTTTTTTTTTTTTTTTATTTGGACTAAAGGGAGACCCTGCATCAAAGGATAAAAAAAAAAAAGTCAGCCTTTTATTTTGTTCAGCATAGTTGTGCATAGTTGTAATGTTGACATAATTAATAGTGCCTGCCAGTCAATGGACTTGGCTAGCTGGCCCCCTGAGCTTCTAGATTTCGTCTACTGTTTCTCAGTATAAGAGTGCTAGGATTACAGATGCAAAAGCCATCACATCTGTTTTCTTTTAATCTGGATTCCGGAGTTCCAACCCAGGTCACCCAAGGATTGAACTCAGGTAGTCAAACTTGCCCACTGAGCACCACCTATACCCTCTGAGCCATCTCTTTGCCTTATCTTTGCTCTTTCCTCTTCCTCCTTTATTCTTCCTCTTCCAGTTCCTTCCTTCCTTTGCTCCTTATTTCATCTTCCTTCAGCCAAATTCCGGTAAAGATACAGTTCTTGTTTTTGAAATTGATTGCAGTGTACTTGAGGAAGACTAACCATAACACCTTTAAAAGGTAAGGTTCATGGGGCTGGAGAGATGGTCCTAAGGCGTTGTTGAAGAGCGCCGAAGCCTCTTGGCAGAGGACCCGGGTTTCGATCCCCCAGCACCCACATGGCGCGCTGAGAACACATACTGAAGCTCCAAATTCCGGGAGAACTCCAGTTCAAAAGAAATCTGACCACACACTTTCTGAAACCTCTGTGGCGCGTGCAATGGCAATGGGTGCACGCGCCTGCATGCGACAGTACATTCATACCATACAGAAATAATAGAAAATTAAAATAAGATAATATATATACATATATATATATATATAATATATATATATATATAAAAGGTAAGGTTCATAATCTGTCAGTTGGCAGCTTTCAACCTCTGGTATAAACATGAATAAAGATGAATTAATATTATATAATTGTGGTATATGCTATAGCAAGTTGTTATATTCATTGATCATCTGGTTGCTAGAAATACACTTTGTCCTCCGGAGACAGAGAAACCAACTGCCACACCCTAAAATGAAACCTAAGTTATCTTTAATGGAGCCCTGAATATTTTGTGCAGCCGGGGTCTTCCCTCAAAATGAACCCAACATCTGGTGCTGACACCTGGGAGCAGGTCGAAGCCCTGGCAGGATCTGACTTTGTCCAGAGACAAATATGAACACCTCCATGCTTAAGACTGTGACACCCAGGTGTAAAGCCTCCCACCCTCTTGTGTTGTGAATCCTCTCATCGCCCCCTCATCCCTATGACACAAATGTAAGACCAAACGTAAAACCAAGTCAACTTGGCCTTGGAAATCCTCCTCCCCAGAAGCGTTCACCTTTGACCACCATACTACACTCCAGGAGAAGGTAGCTATAACCTGGCTTGGATGCTTTGTGAGAGAGAAGCGCACATCCCTATTGCCTACTTCTCTAGAGAGACCACTCCCTATATCCTACTCCCCCTATGCAGTTTTGCCCTATTGTCCACACCCTATTGCCCACTTTCCCCTTAAAAGTCTGCCAAAGCAGCCTTGTGGGTTGCTGGCTGTTATGCTCCAGAGACAGCAGACAGACCACAGCGCCCTAAAATAAAATCTGAGTTATCTTAAAAAAAAAAAAAAAATTAGGAGAGGTGAGTAGAGTGTAGGGCTAACTTAGAATCTAGTTAGAACTCAAGGGGACTGGGCTAGAAGATAGATTGAGAAACCAAAATAGCACTCTTTCTTGGGTTATAGAGCAACCCTTTCCAGTGAGGTAATGTTCTGTAATATGGTTATTGTAGTTCTGTCACAGAGGTATGAACAAAGTGCTCTCCAGAGAAGGGACGTACACTGTTTTCCTCCAGGTTAACTGCTATAGATCTTGGGTGCTAATGAGAATGTCTTTCATTGTATCAAAATCTCATTGTCAATTTTTCTTGACATCTTTACTGTGAATATTAGAATACATGTTGATGATATCAAACCTTGCTGTATTGGATGAAAATATTTATTTTCTTGTGTTTTCTTCTTTTTATGTACTTGTATGTTTTCTTCCATTGTATAAGGCTGAATTAAGTGCCAGTTATTGTCAGTGACACTTAAATTTAAATAGTGTATTACCTTTGAAATTGAAGTATAACCTACAAAATGCACGCAAATAAAGTAATGCTCAGTGGATTATCATAAGCCCTGACCTGTGTGACTACTACTCAGAAGAAATAGGACCTGAGCAGCACTTCAGCAGCCTGCCTTCCACCAGGCCTTCTCTCTGCTTTATTCTGAAGTTAAGCATGGTTTTGAACTTTATACAAATAAACTCTCAAAGTAAAAAAAAAAAGCCTGGCTAAGATTTTTCTTCAAATAGTATAGTATTTATCCATGTTAATATCTGAAATAGTGGTTCATATTTCTTTCAAATATTTGGATTGAAACATAAGTTTATATACTCTGTATATTTCTTCATTATTACTGATAATGTTTCTTTTTTCTTTTTTTGTCTTTTTGAGACAAGGTCTCCCTATAGCCCCAGCTGGCCTGGAACTCACTGTGTAGACTAGGCTAGCCTTGAACTCACAGAGATCCACCTGCCTCTGCCTCCTGAGTGCTGGGATTAAAGGCATGTGCCACAATCTCCTTTAAAAAAAAAACAAAAACGAGGCATATCTCTGTGAGTTCAAGGCCAGCCTGATCTACAGAGTGAGCTCCAGGCCAGCTGGGACTAAAGGGAGACCGTCTCTTTAGTCCCAGCTGGGGACTAAAGACCAAAAAAAAAAATTTTTTTTTCAGATGTTTTCAAACACTCTCAGCACTGTGGCAACTGATCAAATATTTTCTGCAAACAAGATGATTTAAAATAAAGCTCTTAGGGGCTGGAGAGATGGCCTAGCAGTTAAGAGCACCGACTGCTCTTGCAGAGGACCCGGGTTCAATCCCCAGCACCCACATGGCGGCTGAGAACCGTCTTGTAAACTCCAGTTCCAGGGGAATCCGACAACCTCTTCTGACCTCCGCGGCATTGCAGGACATGGGTGCACAAACCTGCATGCAGACAGTACATTCATACATGTATGAAAATAAGTAGATAAATAAAATTTAAAAAATAAAATAAAGCTCTTAGAAAAAAAGAAAAACAAAACAAAAACATTCATAGTACTGCTGACCAAATCCAAGGCTTTGCACATGCTAGAAACACTCTGCTATTCAGCTGCATCTCCAGCTCCATTAATAATGCCTTTAACATGTTTATGCCAGGCATAGTAGCCCATGCCTTTAATATCAACAACTAGGAGGCAGAGGCAGGCAGATCTCTGAGTTTGAGGCTAGCCTAGTCTACATAGTTCCAGGCCAGTTGGGGCTGTGTAGTGAGACCCTGTCTCAACAAAAAACAGATTTATACCTGTCTCTCCATGCACTGATGTTATCTGTTTACCATATACCTGCCGTTTACTGGATTATAGTTTATATGTGTGTTTGCCTTTTGTAGATTATAGATACTGCTGAGATTTGTAGATACTGTCTGAAATTTACCATTTTTTAACATCCTTACCAACAACCAAAGTTGTCATTATGATTCATTTTAGCTATTCTGATGGGTATGACGTGGTATTTATTTGTGGTTTTAATTTTCATTTGTCTTTTGAAGTATTTTTGATGTATTTATTTTTATGTGTATGAGTGTTATGCCTGCATGTATATAAATGTACCACATCCTGTGGAGGCCAGAGAAGGTCGTCCGATCCCAGGTGGTTGTTAGCCATGTGGTGTTGGGAACCAAACTCAGGCCCCCTGCAAGAGCAGCATGTGCTCTTAACTGCTGAGCCAGCTCTTGAACCCCTGTTTTTTTGTTTTTAATGTGTATGAGTGTATTGCCTGCATGTATGTAAATGCATCCATGTTGTGCAATGCCCTTGGAGGACAGAAGAGAGCATTGGATTCCTTAGGAACTAGAGTTGTGGGCAGTTGTTAGCTGCCATGTGGGTGCTGGGAATCGAACCTGGGTCTTCTGCAAGAGCAACCAATGCTCTTAAACCACTGAGCTCTCTCTTCAGTTCAAAGCCCCTGGTTTTGTTTTGTTTTGTTTGGTTTCGTTTCGTTTTGTTTTGTCTTTTTGAGACAGGGTCTCCCTGTAGCCCAGCTGGTCTGGAACTCACTCTGTAGACCAGGCTGGCCTTGAACTCACAGAGATCCGCATGCCTCTGCCTCCCGAGTGCTGGGATTAAAGGTGTGCACAACCACGCCCGGCTGAAGCCCCTGTTTTAAAAAACATTTTTATTGTTAAATATACTTACTTTTTGCAGCAGTTTAAAATTCTCAGAAAAATTGAACAGAGGTACAGGGATTTCCCACCTACCCTTTTCCCGACCATATGCTATGGACTTAACAACCCAATTGTATATATCCATATATATGGATATAATATGTATGTTTGCTATTTAAATCAGTTAAGAGCCCACAGTTAAACTTTTATAATTATCTATGTAATTAAACTTTACTGGCACTTAATGCTTCTTCAGGTAGGTGTGAATTACTCTGGTGTAGCCAGAACAGATTCTCATTCTTCTGCTAGCTCCAGGCTACTGTTCAGCCCCTCTAGGGAATCTTAAATTGTAGTTATTTTGTAGTTCAACTTCAGAATTTTAATTTTTGAATGATTTTTGTCTTTTCATTGATGTTCTTCATTTGACGAAACAGTGCTATTAGACCATCCTTTAATTCCTTAAACATGGTTTCTTTTCTTTGAATATCATAGCTGCTTTGAACTGTTTGCTGATGCTTGTGCCCTCTCAAAGGCAGATTCTGTTGCCTGAATCCTCCCACTGTGTGTATGACTTATATTTTCCTTTCTTTAAGTAGTTCACAGTAGTTTGTTGAAAATTGAACATTTTAAGTGTATTAATCCCCCCCTCCCCTGCCCAAGAATTGCTGCTGCTTACTTGCTCATTTGTTCAGTGGCTTGGTTCCAGAGGTTACGTGAATTTTTGTCTTCCCTGCAATGTACAGCCTGTAATAATGCTTCTCATTTTGGACATGTGTACAGTCTTCCAACTATGAGTAGTGATTGTTCTTTTGGTCTTGCTCTGCTTGATCATCTCTTGATCTCTAGTTTTTACCTAGGTTACTTTTGTGGCTGGCTTGGTCGGCTGTCATATTCTACTAATTGTCTCTTGTTTTTGTCAGCACGTTAGGACTTAAGTTGCTCCACAGTCTGAACCCATTAAAGTCAGGCCTTTTGGCAGAAGCTGAACACTGCCAGACTTTTACAGTTGGGCTTACCCCAAGAACACTTACTTTTACTATAGTTCTCTTGCCCTGTTTTGCATTTTGCTACTGTCATGTAACTGCTGACTTCCTCTTACCTGTCAGTGCTTATTAAGATCTCTTGTTTTCAACAATGCCCTTAGGAATGAACTTCCCCCAATCTGCTTCAGATAGAGTCCCCTACATGTGGCACTGCATTGCTTTGTGTTTTTATGCATCACCTACCACCTCCAGCCTATGGCTACCTTTCATGAGGTGGAAGCCGCAGAAGTGCCTCGGCTAACTTAGTCCTTAGCCTGTCAATAGTAAAAACCTCTGCCCTGCCATTGAGTGGTTTGGTGTGTTAATTTACTAAAAAAATTTTTTTTGTTTGTTTTTTTGAGACAGGGTCTCCCTGTAGCCCCAGCTATCCTGGAACTCACTATGTAGACGAGGCTGGGATTAAAGGCCTGCGCCACTACTACCAGCTTAAAGAAAATTTGTGTTTGAGTGTATTGTTTGCATGTGTGTAAGTGCATCTGTGTCATTCGGTGCCTGTGGAGTCAGAAGGAAGGCGTTGGATTTCCCTGAAACTGGAGTTACGCCATGTGGGTGCTGGGAATCGAAGCTGTGACCCCTGCAAAAGTAGCTGGTGCTCTTTTAACCACTGAGCCATTTCTGCAGCACTTTGTTTTTTTTGTTGTTGTTAATGTTGTTTTGTTTTGTTTTTTAGACAGGGTCACCCTGTAGCCCCAGTTGGCCTAGAATTATATTCAGTGTACACTAGGCTGCCTCTGTCTCTCAGAGATCCCCCAGCCTTTGCCTCCTCAGACTGCTCAAACTAAAAGCATGTGCCACAAGCCTGGCTACACTGAGTGGTTAGAACCCAGTGTTTTTGCTTTTTCATACCACTAGAACTTTGGCTTTACCAATGGGTGTTGATTGGAGAAAGGAGCCTCATTCTTTGGACCCTTGCCTGTGTGGAATAGAACTTTGGGAGCATGAAGGTAGCCAGGAGAGGTGGGGTGGTGAGAAATGCCAGCAGCTCCCCTCCTTCACTGAAACTGCAGCTCTGGACTAGGAGCTAGGGAGCTGCCATAGAACTTCCTGAGTACTGCATTGCCTTGGGGTAGGAATAGACAAGGCTTGTATTCATGTGCCACAGATACTTTTTCTTCTTACCTCATCAAGCATGGCATTTCAGTAGAAAGGTTAATTTACTGAGTTTCTGAAGTTCTATCCTTGTGTCTTCAGAAACATTGTTATGCTTTTCTGTAATCGTGAAATTGATTTTTCCATGTGGTATGAGATAGGAGTAGGTTTCATTTTATAGGATATGTTGGTGTGCCAGCTCTGATTTTTTTTCCCTATTTTTTATAGTGCTACTTGTTTTATAAATGAAATTTTTGTACCCAGCTGTTTCTGTGGACTGTATCATTTATTTGTTCTTGTGCCAGCACCTTATGTCTTACAGCATTTCATAATAAATTTGATAGCTACTAAAACAATCTTTTCTGCTTTTTGGTAGGCAGAATTCTAGAGGTATTGCACCAAGAATTTTGTCATTTGATCCAATTGAATATAAATCTAGATGTGCTGCAAAGGTGTTTTGTGGCTATAGTTAGGGTTATGTATTAACTTTTTTTTTTCTTCTTTGAGACAGGGTCTCCCTATCAATTCCTGGGAATTGAACCTGGGTCCTCTGTAAGAGTAGTCAGCTCTCTTAACCGCTGAGCCATCTCTCCAGCCCCTAAACAGTTTTTTTTTTTTTAATTGATGCTTTGTGCATTTTATACATTATTTTCCAATTCAGTTCAGGCACATTTCCCTTTCCCTTTCCCCCCACCCCCACCCCATCCCAGATCATGCATTCTGCCATAACTGTCCTGCATCTTTCAGTTTTTTTTTTTCATTTTTTAGCTATAAGTGATAATCCATGAGTACAAGCATCCTTCATGCAAAACCAATCTGCAGGCTGTTGTGCCCAAACCCCCACAGCCCCACCATCCAGTGGGGGGTGATGGGTTTTTTGTTCAAGTTGATCAAATGAGTGTCCAGACTACATTGCTGTAGTTTCACCATTCACCCCAATTGTAGCCCTTACATTCTACCACGCCCCCTCTTCCGAAGATTGTTCCCTAGGCTTAGAAAAGGGGCACAGGTGGATGAGAAGCAAAACAGTCCACTCTCTCTGGAGCTTAAACAGTTTTTTTAAGTGAATGATTTTCCCCCCTAACATGCATGCACTATTGTTCTTGATGGGATATCTTGCCGTGTCAGTCATTATTATGGTTCACAGAACTAACATCTGGATAAGACTGTTGAAGACCTTTTTTCCCAGCAACCTGCATAGAATCTCCCCATACACTGAAAGCTAGCCAGCAGGAAGGAAGATACTTACAGTACCACTTTGATTTCTCCATGTCCTGTGACCTGAGCATGTGGTGTCTTCTTCAGCAGTAAGGTCTTACCATCAAGTTGTGGTGGACAGCCAACAGTAGTCTGTATTATTTTGGTGGGTCTCTGGGACACCCCTGACTATCAACTCAAAGGGAGTTACCCCACACCTGGCACCCAGCTTTTTATTTGGCAACCTGTGGATTCTGAGAGGAGCAAATCCCCTGTGCAGGAAGCTTATAAAACAGGTTTCATAGGGATTTTCCAGATATCCTTAGTGCTCTCTCTTCCTCACCTCTTCTTCCTTACTCTTTCCCATCCCTCTGTCCACCTAAACCTACCTCCTCATTGTTCCTCTTCCTTCCTCATTGTTTCTTTTCCCCTTCTTATTACCTGTGTTCTGTTCTTCCTCCATCAAGATCTTTATTCCTCCTCCCCACCAGTGGTACCTCTTTGGTTTCCTAGATTCTATACATACTCAAGTTAAATACACAGATCTAAAGATTTAGGTAGAAGTATATTCCTTAAGTTTTCTTTTTTCTTTTCTTTTTCTTTTTTTCCTTTTTCATTGTCGATCCCCCTTCCCCCACCCCAAGGGCTTGCACAGGTTAGGCAAATGCTGTAAAATTGAGCTACATCCCCAGCTCTTGTTTTTTGAGACAGTATCATTTTGTGTTCCAGGCCAGCCTGGAACTTGTACACTACCTGCTGTGTCCCTTGAGTGCTGGGATTACAGGAATACTATACCTGGTTCCATAATTGATTTTTTTAATTTATTTTTAAATTTTTATTTTATTTACTTTTTTTTTTTTTTTTTTTTTTGAGACAGCACTCCCTGTAGCCCCAGCTGCGCGGGAGCTCACAGAGATCCAACTCCCTGCCTCCAATGCTGGTATTAAAGGCTGTGCATTAACCACACCCGGCTGTAAAGAACTTTCTTAGCCCATCCATGTGGAGTGTGGAATCAAACCTGGGTCTCTGCAAGAGGCAGTCCATGTCTTAATACTAGCTACATATCTCCACCCCCCAATTTATTTTATTTTTTATGTGTGTGAGTATTTTGCCTCCATGTAAGCACATCACATGGGTGCAG
Source organism: Rhizomys pruinosus (assembly GCA_009823505.1). Classification (NCBI taxonomy): domain Eukaryota; kingdom Metazoa; phylum Chordata; class Mammalia; order Rodentia; family Spalacidae; genus Rhizomys; species Rhizomys pruinosus. The sequence continues at coordinate 304,452 of VZQC01004444.1, forward strand.
TGCTCACAGGTGCCAGATAAGAGGGTTCGGATTCCCCCTGGAACTGACTTCCGGGATGGTTGTTACCCACCAGCTTCTATGTGGGTGCTGGGAACTGTAACCCAGGTCTTCTTTCTGTCAAGAGCATTAGTGTCTTGTAACTGACTGATGGATCCGATTCTCTCAGTCCCATAAGTTTAATTTTTATTTTATTGGGGGGATGTCTTTTTGAATAGGGTCTCCCTGTAGTCCCGTGCATGTCCTGAACTCACTCTGTAGACCAACTGCCTCGACTCACAGAGATCCACCTGCCTCGGCTCCCCAAGTGCGAGGAGTAAAGCATGCACCACCATATGCCGCCAGCTCCATAATTGATTTATTATTTTTATTTTATTTATTTTATTATTTATTATGTATTATTTTTGGGGCTTTTCCAGACAGGGTCCCCTGTAGCCCCAGCTAGCCGGGAACTCACGTCTATAGACCAGCTGGCTTGAACTCCATAGTATTTTTTTTTTCATTTTATTTAGTTTTTGTATGTTGTGTGAGTACTGTCTGCATGTAGGTTGTGGCACCCGTGTTGGTGGCAATGCCCGCGGAGGTCAGGAAGAAGGGGGTTGATTCCCCTGGAACTGGAGTTCTCCTGTAATTGGAGTTACAGTGTTTTAGCCACCATGTGGTGCTGGGATTGACCCGGGTCCTCTGCAAGAGCAGTCGGATGCTCTTAAAACCTTCTAGGCTATCTCTCGCAGCCCCCATAATTGATTAATTTTATTATTTTACTTTTTTAATTTTTTTTTAAAAAATTTTATTTTTATTTTTTTAATTTTTGGTAGTGAATTATTGTCTATGCAAGTTGTGCTACCCGGTGTACCGTTGCTGCCGTGCGCAGGAGAAGATGGTTGATTTTCCCCTGGAACTTGGAGTTCCTCACGTGGAATTGGAGTTTCAGACGGCCTCTCACGGCAGCCATGTGGGTGCTGGGGGATCGGAACCCCGTGTCCTCTGCATAGAGCGGTTACAGGCGCTCTTAAGCTCGCTGGGCCACATCACTTCCCCTCCCCATAATTGATTTTTAAAGAACATGAAGCAACCTGGAATGATGAACTATTTATAATGGTTATAAAATAGATTCAGGAATTGATATTTTTTCTGTATATTATATTCTTTCGAGTAATAATTTTCCTTGCTTGTATACTGTAATAAAAAAAGGTGTTGGGGCTGAGGGATGGCCTAGCGGTAAGAGCGCTGACTCCTCTACAGAGGACCGGCGTTCGATCCCCAGCACCCCATGGCGGCTGAAGACCGTCTGTGACTCCATTCCAGGATAACTCCAGGGTCCAGGGGGAATCCGCAGACCCTGCTTCTTACCTCCGCGAAATCGGCACGACACGGGTGCACAGACCTGCATGCAAGACAGTACATTCATACACATGAGAAAAAAAAAAAAGGGGGGGGGGTGGAGAGAGGATGGCCTGAGCGGTTAAGAGCGCTGACCGCGCTTAGCAGAGGAACCGGGTTCGATCCCCGCACCCACATGGCGGCGTAGAGCCATCTGAAACTCAATTCCAGGGAATCTCGCAGCTCAAAGGGGAACCGAGACTCGTCTCTCTGACCTCCGCGGCATTGGCACGACACGGGTGTGCACAGAGTTGAGCATGCAGACAGTACATTCATACACATACAGAATAAATAAAAATTAATATAAAAATTAAAAAAAAGTGTTAAACAGATAACTTTGGAATTAGTGCATAGTATTATTTATTTTATTTACTTATTTACTTATTTATTTATTTAGTCTTTTTGAGACAGGATCTCTCTGTAACCCCAGCTGTCCTGGAATTCACTGTGCAGACCAGGCTGGCCTTGAACTCACAGAGATCCACCTGCCTCTTCCTCCCGAGTGCTGGGATTAAAGTCATACACCACCATGCCCTGTGACATTGGGTTTATTTTGTGATACTCATTGAACATGGTGGTTTAACTGCTAAAAATTGAGAATATTTGGTGTTAAAATAGGGAATCAAATTGTAGATTAAGTGATAGAATGTAATATAATCAACAGAAATAATACTTATATTCACTACATGGTGCAATATATTGCCAAGATATTTTTCTTTGAAAACTGATGTATTAAGCCAATAGAATTCTAAAGTATGAGAAAAAAAAAAATAAGCCTTTTGAATAGTTGTCCCTTTAGTGGAAATCCAGATGTGATGGTTCACACACTTTTAATCCCAATGTTTGGCAGGCCATCAGGTGGATCTCTGTAATTTCTAGGTCAGTCTTGTCTTCATAGCCAGCTTTGGGCTAGCCAGGGTTGCATAGTAGGGACACCCCCCCCCAAAAAAAAAATCTAGTGAAAAGAAATTACTTAAATAGAATATTTTATCATACTAAGATTAATTCTTTATCCTGGTTTTTCTCTTTTTCTTAAAAATGCTCTTAGTGTGCTGGGCTTGGTGGTACACATCTGTATTCTAGCACTTGGGAGGCCAGGTTGGATTTCTGTGAGTCTACATAGCGAGTTCCAGGCCGTCTGGTGCTAAAGGGAAAGCCTGTCTTAAAAAAAAAAATGTTCTCAGCCATATCAGGTATGGAAAGTATTAAAAGAAGAAAAACCTTAACTGTTCTGTATAAGTCAGCGTAGCAGGTGTAATATGGAAAGTAACAAAATCTGAAATGAATTAAAATTTTCTTGATTTCACTGTTTTAAATTTTAAAATGTTAAAAGTGATGTCTCAGCAGCATCAGAATCTACTATTAGGAACGTTTTGAATGAACAAATTTATTTTCTTTTTGGGTAACTGATATTAGCCTCAAAGATATGTTTTCTAAATATTTTTATTTTGCTCTATCAAAGAAGATGATGACTTAGGCAGCAAACAATTATACAGCTAAAAATCTTGGTGAAAATAAAGATGGTATAGCTGTAAGTAATGTTGATTAACCAGAATGAATGTATGACCTTTGCCACTTTGAGAAGTTGTGAATTTGTAAGAAAGCCATAGGCAGAGAATGAGAAAATGGGGCACAGAAGGTTGCTCTAATGGCTTCAGATCATGTGCTTCATTTTTCATCATACTGAATGCACATACTCTCTAATTTGGGTAGTTGTCAGCTCTTATTTTGTACAAAATTTGGGGTTTAGCTATAAATCTGGGAAATAGGCTAGTAAGAATAATAGGTTGCAGCATAGCATAATTAAAAGTAAGGTGGTTACTTTTTGAAATGGAATCTTTGGTTTTTGGTTTTTTTATAGTCTCACCATGTAGCTCAGGCTAGCCTTTAACTTACTATGCAGCCCAGCTTGCCTTGAACTTGTGGTCCTCTTGCTAGGATGACCAGCAGGGCCATTGTGGCCAGTTTACTATAGTTTAAGAATATTAATGTCTTGCTGGCCTTTAATCCTGGCACTCTGGACGCAGAGGCAGGCGGATCTCTGAGTTCAAGGCCAGCCTGGTCTACATACATACATACATACATACATACATACATACATACCCACATACCCTGGAGCTCACTCTGTAGACCAGGCTGGCCTTGAACTCACAGAGATCCACCTGCCTCTGCCTCTGAGTGCTGAGATTGAAGGCATGTGCCACCACTCCTGGCTCCAAACAAGTTTTTAACTGGCTCATTTGTTAGCTAAGCAAAGAGTCATTTAGTGATGTTGAGTTAATTAAATTGTGTTGGATTGCAGAGCTCCAAAGAATATAGACTTGTTTTAAACTCAGCTTTTTGGCAAGAACAGTTAGTTGATTTCAACACTTGAGGACATTCGAGTGGCTTTGATAGTAAATTAAGAAACAGGGTAAATAAATGGCTTAGAGTAGTTTTCCTGGGCTCTTGATGAGTGACCAATGTTACTGATGTTGCCCAGTTGTTATTTATTGTAGGACTCAATGCCAAGCTTGAAGTGGCAGTACAGTTAACCTTGTGAGTATTTTTTCTGGAGCGCGCCTATAGACTCAATTTTTTCATTTTCTTCTTTCCTGCCTCCTCTTCCCCGAGGCCCCCACCCCCACCCCAGTCTTTTGGAAGCAGGGTATCTCCCTGTAGCCCTAGCTGGGCCCAAACCTTGGTGGCCTCCTTTTCACAGAGACCAGTCTGCTGCTGCCTCTGCCTCCCAAGTGCTGGGATTAAAAGAATGTGTCACCACCCCCGGCATCTTTTTTGTTAAGACAGGGTTTCACTATATAGCACTAACTGGCCTGAAACTCACTATGTAGACCAGTCTGGCCTCAAACTCACAGATATCCACCTGCCTCTGCCTCCCCAGCTCTGGGATTAAAGGCATGCACCACCCTGCCCAGCAGACAAAATATTCTCAAAGTTGAGGAAACACTTAAGCATAATATGAAGTGGAATGTACTGGGGTGTGCTACAGTGGATGGTGATAAAATATATGTGGTATCTTCTGAGTGCTAGGATTGCAAGAATGAGCCACTATATATATATACCGGATCAACTGAGCGTAGAAAGAAAGAAGCAAGGAGAGAGATGTTAGAGATGTGATCATTAAGAAGGAATTTAACTGGATAGAAGTTTTAAGATAGAGAATTTGGAACTGTGCAAGTAAGCGATTGAATGCTTACCGTAATGTAGCTGTACTATGTTTTTATTTGTGACTTCATTATGATAAAGTGATTTAAAAATAAATATATTAAAGTTTTTTTTTTTGTCTTCTTGAGACAGGTCTCTCTAGCCCCAGCTGTCCTGGAATTCACTGTGTAGACCAGGCTGGCCTTGAACTCACAGAGATCCTCCTGCGTCTGCCTCCCAAGTGCTGGGATTAAAGGCATGCACCACCACGCCCAACATAAAAGTTTTTTTAAGGATTGAAATCAGAAGTAAAATTTAGACTTTAGTATTTTAGAAGTAGTTAACTTTTTTCTGACATGGAAGGACTGTCTAGGGGAAGATAGTATTTAAATACACGATGAAAGGATGGCCACTATCCATCTACCCCTCTATTTGGATGAGGATGGAAGAGAGAACTGTAAAATGTAAACTGTTTAGGAAGGGTTGTTAAAACAAACCGGTACTCAGTGTCTGGAAAGAACTAGTATAATTTGAAAGAACCACACAGAAAGGGCAGTTGTAATGTTTTATCAACAGAGAATTAGCAGGCCAAGGAAAAAGAACTTTTAAGAGTTAATTTAATTTTTGCTCCAGTTTGCGCTATTTAGTGTGAATAGTAGGGATGCTAATTTTTCTTTACTATTAATTTTCTTTTTTTTTTTTTTTTTGAGACAGGGTCTCCCTATACCCAGCTGGCCTGGAATTCACTCTAGACCAGGCTGGCCTTGAACTCACAGACATCTGCCTGCCTCTGCTTCCCGAATGCTAGGATTAAAGGCGTGTACCACCACGCCCCTTTACTATTAATTCTCAAGTGATCAATAGGTGTTACTTAATTGATATGTGTGTGTGTGTGTGTGTGTGTGTGTGTGTGTGTGTGTGTACGTACCTAATGGAAACTTAAAACTAAATCAAGCTGGGCAGGGTGGCACACGCCTTTAATCCTAGCACTTAGGAGGCAGAGGGAGGTGGATCTTTGTGAGTTCAAGGTCAGCCTGATCTACAGAGTGAGTTCCAGGACAGCTGGGGCTATAGGGAGACCCTGTCTCAAAAACACAAAAAAACAAAACAAAAAACTAAATCAAGTGTACACTGGGCCTTCTATACCATCTGGTTCTGCATCCATGAATTTCACCAACTGTGGGATCAAATATTTGATGGGGAGAAAAGTTGCATCTGCACTGAACAGGTAGAGACTTTTTTCCTTGTTATTCCCAAATAGTATGGTATTAAAATTACTTACATGGCATTTATATTGTGTTAGCTATTGCAAACAATCTAGAGATAAAGTATAAGGGAAGAAGTGCATAGGTTATGTGCAGACACTTTTATGAAAGAGACTTCAGCTTGTAGATTTTGGTATTCATTGTGATATAACCAGTCTTCCATGTCACCAAGATGCAACTCTATGAAACATGCTTAAGAATGGAACAAAAGAAAAAAAAGAATGGGACAAAGGTAAAACAGTCCTTTCAGGTTTAAAATGTGTTCAGCTGGGCATGGTGGTACATGCTTTTAATCCCAGCACTTGGGAGGCAGAGGCAGGTGGATCTCTGTTGAGTTCAAGGCCAGCCTGGTCTACAGAGTGAATTCCAGGACAGCTGGAGCTACAGGGATACCTTGTCTCAAAAAGACAATAAATAAATAAATAAATAAATAAATAAATAAATAAATAAATAATAATAAATAAATATTAAAATGTGTTCGGATTAGGCGTGTATAAACCAAGAAATTAAGTGATAATGTTACTTCGTTTATAAACTTTGTTATGAATATGGAGGTTGCATTATGAGAATATGTTTCCAACTGGATTTGTGGTTCACTGATGACTTACAAAATGTTTAATTGTTTACATCTAGTGTTATGTTCTCCCCACTTGTTAATGGATTAGAACAGAATTGAGAGTGAATAGGACTCTTTCTTTTTTCTTATGTTTTTGAGGTGAGATGTGTAATGTGTGCTGCCTAGAACACTGTATAGCCCAGGCTGGCCGTGATCTCACAATCTTCTGTCACTGCCTCCTTAGTGCTGGTGCTGTGGGTGTATACCACAACACCTGACTCTTAGGTAAAGTGTTTTATGAAACTTCTTTATTATGTGTGTGGATGTATGTGCATACTGAATTGAATGAAAGACATTTTCTTTTTTTAATTTTTTTTAAAAATTTTATTTATTTTTGTATGTGTATGAATGTACTGTTTGCATGTAGGTTTGTGCACCTGTGTCGTGCAATGCCTCGGAGGTCAGAAGAGGGTGTCGGATTCCCCTGGAACTGGAGTTCTCCTGGAATTGGAGTTACAGACGGTTCTTAGCCGCCATGTGGGTGCTGGGGAGCGAACCTGGGTTCTCTGCAAGAGCAGTCAGTGCTCTTAACCACTAGGTTATCTCTTCAGCCCCAGAAGACAAATTTCTTACTCTGGGCTGTAATTAAGTATAAATCTGCTGTAGAATATTTTGATAAATAGAGGTGCACTTAAAAATCTTAGTCTCAGGGGCTGGAGAGATGGCTCAGCGGTTAAGAGCACTGACTTCTCTTGTAGAGGAGCTGGGTTCAATTCCCAGCACCCACATTGCAGCTAAAAAATGTCTTTAAGCCAGGTGCACACCTTTAATCCCAGCACTTGGGAGGCAGAGTCAGGGGGATCTGTGAGTTCAAGGCTACTCTGGTCTACAGGGCTAGTTCTAGGCCAGCTGGGGCTACAGGGAGACCCTGCCTCAAAAAAAAAAAACAAAAAAACCTTAGTCTCTTAAAATGTTCATAGCATTCATTCATGAAATTTTACTGTGATCAAAAACTAAAACCGTATACAAAAATATACACATATGCACACACATATGTGTGTGTATACACACATGCATATGTGTATTTGTTTTTTTCTAAATAGGTGCAATGGATGAACTTCATAGTCTGGATCCAAGAAGGCAAGAGTTACTGGAAGCGAGGTTTACTGGAGTTGCAAGTGGGAGTACTGGGAGCACTGGGAGTTGCAGTGTTGGAGCTAAAGTGAGTGAAATTTTAATCTTTATTTATTGTTCTTTGCATTAAATGGTCTTAACATTTTGTGAGGTCAGTGAGATGGCTCAGTGGGTAAAAGTGCTTGCTGCAGGGCTGGAGAGATGGCCTAGCGGTTAAGAGCGCCAACTGCTCTTGCAGAGGACTCTGGTTCAATCCCCAGCACCCACATGGCGGCTGAGAACCGTCTTTAACTCCAGTTCCAGGGGAATCCAACACCCTCTTCTGACCTCCGTGGCATTGCACGACACGGGTGCACAAACCTACATGCAGACAGTACATTCATACACATACGAAATTTTAAAAAAGTAAAAAAAAAAAGTGCTTGCTGCCACACCTGACTTCTAGAGTTGAATCCTTGGGACCCACATGATGGAGGGAAAGATACACATGTTTGTGTGCATGCATGTGTGTGTACACACACACAAATATAATAAAACTAAAACAATAAAATATATTTTGTACAGTATATATATATGATTAATGGCAATTATTATGTATTATGATTTTTATAATGGGTAGAAGTATTTATAAACCTGATTTCTTTCTCTTTGCAGTGCAAAAGATTTTTAATTTAATGCAATTGGATTTGTTAATTCTTGCTATTTTGTGAGCAAAAAGTCCTTGTCCCTATGCCTATGAATTTCTCTAGCATTTTCCAAGTATTAGGTTTTGCATTAAGGTCTTTGTTCTATTTTTGAATTGTTTTTTTTTTTTCTCCCAGGGTGAAAGAAAGTTATCTGGTTTCATTCTTCTACGTGTGTATCTCTAATTTCCCCACCAAATTTGAAGTGGCTATCCTTTTCTCTGACATTTGTTTTTAGCACTTTTCTCAAAAAATCAGATGTCTAGACCAATGTGGATTTCTGTGCCCTTTATCTTATGTCTCTTTTAGTGTTACTAAGTGGATGTATTTATTACCGTGACCCAATAGTATGTGAAATCAAGTATTGTAATAACTTTTAGCCATGTTCTTTTTGCTCATAGTAGTTTGGCTACCTGGTGTCATTACTGCTTTCTTGTGAACTTTAGGATTTTTTTTTTGTCCCTCTTTTTTGTTTCTGTGAGGAGTATACTTGGGATTTTGATGGAGGATTGCGTTGAATCTGTAGATTGCATTTGATAATGTAGCTTCTTTATAGTAATGCCAGTCTATGAGCATGGGAGGTCTTCCCTATCTTGTGTCTTCAATTTATTGGTAGTGTCTTTCACATCTTCAATTAGGTTTTTTTTGTGTGTGTGTATGTTTTGAGACAGGGTCGACAGGGTTTCCCTCTCCCTGTAGCCCCAGCTGTCCTGGAACTCACTATGTAGACTAGGCTGGCCTTGAACTCAAAGAAATACTCTGCCTCTGCTTCTGCTTCTGCCTCCCGAGTGCTAAGATTAAAGGCGTGTGCCACCATGCCTGGAAATTAGGTTTATCTTAGATTTAAAAAAATATTATTTATTTTTTTAAATACATTTTTTGTTATTAAACTTTTTCATACATCATTTCTCAATCCAATTTAGAGTCATTTCTCTTTTCATGCCCCCCCCACCTCACCTGAGTTCATGTACTCTGCCATACATGTCTTGAATCTTTTTTCTGAGTCTTTTCCAGGGTTTTTTTTTCCCCAAAGCAGAGGCTTATTGTTTTGGGGAGAACTTCACTGTCTTTTTTTCCAGTTCTTTTGTTGTTCTTTTCGACTTGTGTGTGTGTATGTATATATATATATACATATATATATATATAAACACACACATATACACATACATAAATATATACCTATGTACGTATATATACATATCACCTGAATTGGGGGATTTTCTTTTTCTCTCTTTTCTTTTCTTTCTTTTTTTTTTTTTAGGCCAAAAGTTGTCATGTTTTCCTTAAGGAAGTGTGTGTTTGAGGCTTCTCCTTGGCAAGCCCAAACAACAATCAGTCCTGCTCTTGTGCTCCACACTGGGGTCTTTCCTTCCAGTGGTCACCCAAATGAGGTCCAGTAAGCACTATGTCCTATCTTGTTCTTCCTGGCCTCCATGATACAGCCTGGGTAGTCCAACAATGGCAGTCAGAAATTTATTTTTTACTATGTTGACCCATTGTGAATGGATCTGTATTCTTGATTTCTTTCTCAGCTTGCTTGTTAGTATATAGAAAAGCTACTGATTTTTGTTTGCTGAATTTTATCCTAATACTTTGCTCAAAGTCTTTATCAAATCTAAGTTTTCCGGGGCTGGAGAGATGGCTCAGTGGTTAAGAGCACTGACTGCTTTTGCAGAGGACCCGGGTTCGGTTCCCAGCACCCACATGGTGTCTTAAGAATCATCTTTAGTAGCCGGGCGTGGTGGTGCACGCCTTTAATCCTAGCACTCGGGAGGCAGAGGCAGGCGGATCTTTGTGAGTTCAAGGCCAGCCTGGTCTACAGAGTGAGTTCCAGGACAGCCTGAGGCTCCAGGGAGACCTTGTCTCAAAAAGACAACAACAACAACAACAACAACAACAA
>VZQC01004444.1:314780-371424 GCA_009823505.1 Rhizomys pruinosus
TTTTTGTCTTTTCGAGACAGGGTCTCCCTGTAGCCCCAGCTGTCCTGGAACTCACTCTGTAGACCAGGCTGGCCTTGAACTCACAAAGATCCGCCTGCCTCTGCCTCCCAAGTGCTAGGATTAAAGGCGTGCGCCACCACACCCAGCATGATCATATTTTCTTTAAATAGGAATAATTTTAGTTCCAGTTCTTATTTGTGTTTCTTTCTCTTGCCTTTAACTCTGGCTAACAATTCAAGCACTATGCTGAATAAAGATGAAGGAATGGTAACTATGTCTTATTACTCATTTTAGAGGGAAGGCTTTTCAGCTTTTATGCATTCAGTGTAATATTGGAAGTAGGTTAGTCATTAGCCTTTATAATGTTCAGGTATGGTTTTATCTCTTCCTCTTAGTTTCTTCAGCCTTGATCATGAAAAGATGTTGAAGTTAAGCCAGAAGCCTTCTCTGCATTTATTGAGACTTATTATGATTTCTGTACCTGAGTCTGTTTATGTGCTGCATTACATTTATTGATTTGTATATGTTGCATCATCCTTGTATCTCTCTTATGGTAATTCTCTGTGGTGGTATTTGGAGAAACTGCTAAACTATTTTCCAAAATGGTTGTACCATTTTATAGTCTCACTAGCAGTTCATAAGGAGTCTAGTTTTTCCGCCATTGCAGTTGCTGAATAAAGTGATACCTCATGGTGTTCTGATTTCCATTTTCCCATTGACTAGTTATATTGAGCATCTTTCCATGTACCTAGCCTACCTACATATATTCTATGGTAGCTAATCTGTTCAAATCTTTTGCCTGTTTGCCGCCCCCCCCCAAGCTGGCCTGAAACTCGCTATGTAGATCAGGCTGGCCTTGAACTCACAGAGATCCACTTGCCTCTGCCTCCACCTCCCAAGTGGTGGATTGGTGGATTTAAGGCTTGCTTACCATGCCCAGCCTTTTGCCTGTTTTTAAGGTGAGTTGCTTTTAAATCTTGAGTTACAAAAGTTTTAATACATAATGAGTACTAGACTCTAATGAGATACATGACAGCTTTATCTGATCCTCTACCCCTTTCCTTCTCTCTGCTTTCCTCTACTATGAGGTGAACAGTTGCCTCCTCCACATGTTTCTACCCCCAAGTGCACCGGGCCAAGCAGCCATGGACTCAACATGTGATGAAACTTGTGAGCCAAAATAAATCATTTTCCTGGGCAACCAAATTAAAACTAACCCAGAAAAATGTTTATAGTTTTAGCTTTTACATTTAGGTCTTGATAATTTTGAGTATAAATGTGTGTGTGTGTGTGTGTGTGTGTGTGTGTGTGTGTGAGTAGATACACTCATACATACAAACTTGTGGAAGAGAATTCAGAGTTGCTCATGTGGCTGTCTAGTTGTTTAAGCATCATCTATTGAAAAACCTGCCTTTTTCTGCCCCTCCCTCCCCATTGAACTATCTTAGAATCTTTGTCAGAGTGAATGGGTCATAAATATGTGGATTTATTTCTTTACTCTCAGTTTTACTCTACCGATCTTTGTTTCTGTCCTTAACACCACACTGCACTCTCAGTATTTTGTAATACAATTCAAAACTGGGAGTGTGCATTAAAATTGTTTGGGCTATTCTGGATCTCTTGCATTTCACCATGACTTTTAGGATCAGCTGGTCAAGGTGGAGGATGTGGTTTTTGTTTTTGTTTGGGGATTTTTGGGGGGTGGTGTTTTTTTTTGTCTTGACACAGGGTTTCACCGCTTAGCCCTGGTTGGCCTGGAACTCACTATGTAGACCTGGCCTCCCCCACTGTCCCTTCTCACCAGTGCTGAGATGAAAAATTGTATACCACCAAGCCTGGCTATATACAACTAGAGATTTTGATAGGAACTGCAATAAGTGTTTAGGTTAATACAAGTATTGAAATCTTAAGTTCTCTAATCTCTGAACACAAATGTCTATGCATTAGGTTATGTGTTTCAGTGATGTTTTGTGGCATTTGGTATATAGTTCTTGCATTGAAAAATTTATTTCTGGGCTGGAGAGATGGCTCAGCAGTTAAGACAACCAACTGCTCTTGCAGAGGACCCAGGTTCAATTTCCAGCAGCCACATGGCGGCTAAGAACCATCTTTAAGCCAGACATGGTGGCACATGCCTTTAATCCCAGCACTTCGAGGCAGAGGCAGGGGAGCGCGGGCGGTCAAAAGCAGCCGGGGCGGACAGATGTGAGGGAGGGCCAGGCCAGCTGGGCGCGTAGGGGGGACCCGGCGCAAAAAAAAAAAAAAATAAAAAAAAAAAAAAAAAAGAGGGGCCGAGGGGAGGTGAACAGGGGTGGGGGCAACAGGGCGGGGCGCCCGCCCCGCTCCGGGTCCCCATGGTGTCGCCCGGTCCGGCCACTGGTGCACCAGGGACCGGCGGCGCCCCGGCGCCCAGTCGCCCCCGCCCGTCGCCCCTGGCCTTCTGCCCTCCGTCTGCCCCTTCCTGCATCCCCTCTGGGCTCCCCTCTCCCCCTCTCCCTTCCTCTCCCTCCGTTCTCACCTTCTTTCCCCTTCCTCCCCTCCCCTTATTCCCTTTCCTCCCCTTTCCTTCTCCCTCCCCAGTTCCCCTTTCCGTCTCTCTCCCTGGCTTCCTCCTCCCCTCTTCACATCTCCTCCCTCCTTCTCTTCTTCCTCCACCTCCCTTTCCCCTTCATTTCCCTTCCGGCTCCCATCCCTTCTCCCGCCCTTCCTTCGCCCCGCCCTTCTCCCCTTTCCTTCTCCCCTCCCTTCTCCCCTTCCTTTCCTTCCCTTTTTTTTTTTTTTTTAGTATTTCCCCTTCCTTCTCCTCCCTTCCCCTTCCGTCGCCCTTTCCTTCTCCCCTCCCTTCTCCCCTTCTCCCCTTTCCTTCTCCCCTTCCTTCTCCCCTTTCCTTCTCCCCTCCCTTCTCCCCTTCTCCCCTTCTCTCCTTCCCTTTCCCTCTTCTCTCAACTTCAGTTAACACATTTCAACTATTACCTTTCAACCCCAGCTATCCTGGAACTCACTCTGTAGACCAAGCTGGCTTTGAACTCACAAAGATCCACCTGCCTCTGCCTCCTAAGTGCTAGGATTAAAGGCGTGCGCCACCACACCTGGCTCAATCACCCTCTTAGGAAAAAGAAAAAAGAATGAACTACATTCATCACAGCTGTTTTATTTTACTATTGAATTATTCCCAGAGAAAGTTTGGACTGCATGTCATCTTCCTTGATGGATTTTTCTGAAATTGCATGATATCTTACTTAGATTTTTTTGGGGGGGGGTCTTTTCGAGATAGGGTCTCCCTGTAGCCCCAGCTGTCCTGGAACTCACTCTGTAGACCAGGCTGGCCTTGAACTCACAAAGATCCGCCTGCCTCTGCCTCCCAAGTGCTAGGATTAAAGGCGTGTGCCACCACGCCCGGCTTTACTTAGATATTTTTTAATGGTTTCCTATAGTTTTCAAGTTTATTTAGCATTATAATTTATTTGTTCTGATTCCTGCCTTATGTGCATGCTGCAGTTTTATGCCCCTTTCTTTTTTGCATTCATACTTTTCACTAGTCATAAAAAACTTTGTGATTTTTCTTTTCAGCAGGCACACTTTTGTATCCTTTCTTTTGGACATGCAGTTGACTGACATTCCCTTACCCCCTGTGGTTTCCTGTTCACCACTGTTTGAATGTCAGAGTCAGATTAGGCAGCACCTTGATGGTTTCTCTTAATTGCCTCTTTGTACTTGATTACCCAAATACATGTCCCTCCTATAGCCTTAGATTAACACCTATTTCATCATATTTTAATTATTTTTCCAGTAGACTACTCAGATATTGAGGACAAAGGACTCGCTTGTTTTGCTTACTCAGTTTAGGGGGTGAAATAACTTAAGAAATCTAAACAGTGTACCTGATTCTAATTCTGTTTGAAAACACTGGAAACAGGTAAATTAAGGTTAGTTTTTGTTTTCTTCCTCCCTCTTGTGGCTCTAGAGATTAAAGCAAGGGTCTTATGCCTCCTGTAAAAGCAACTTACCACAGAACTCTATCTCTAGTCCATGTGATTTGTTTTGAGACTTGACCATATTCTAAAAAGTACTAGGAAAAAATACTTGAATTACATCTGGAGTTATGGAGGCCTTCTGAATTTGCTCTTAAATTACTCTGCTTATTGGTGGCCACAGCCATCAGGTTTCTTGGACCTGAAAGTAGGACCAATGCTGGTTTACTAATTTTTCTTACCTCTAAGCTGGTAATATCATAAGGGAAAAACCAAAACCATCTGTCTATTCATGTATTTATTGCGTGCACATGTGCGTGCGTGCGTGCGTGTATTTATTGCGTGCACGCGTGCGTGCGTGCGTGCGTGTGTGTGTGTGTGTGTGTGTGTATAAGCCAGGGCCTTCTGCATGCTAGCCAAGTTCTCTGCCTTTAAGCTACAATGCCCAGCAACCTCAACATAGACTTTTTTTTTTTTTGGTCTTTTTGAGACAGGGTCTCTCTGTAGCCCTGGCTGTCCTGGAACTCACTCTGTAGACCAGGCTGGCCTTGAACTCACAAAGATCCACCTGCCTCTGCCTCCCAAGTGCTAGGATTGAAGGCATGCACCACCATGCCGGGCTAACATAGACTTTTAAAGTACTTGTTATGTGTAAAGTTACATTTAATGTTCTTGGTTTGCAGATAGAATTAGGTACCCGCCTCAGGTATCCCATAGTCATTCTAATAATAGCTTAGAGCAAAATGAGCATAGTTTGGTAACTTTTAGATAGACACACTTGGTTTCATACATTTATTGTCTAGTTCACAGGAGTTACAGGGTTGTTATATTTTTTGAGTTTAACCCACATTTAAGAAAATTCTGTTAGAAGATGAAATGTTCTGAGTGCATTGGCCTAAGTATTGGGGATTTTAGGATAGTACGTGAGGGAGTTAAAGATGTCTGAGGAAATGGGAATATCCTACAGGTTTTTTTCTTTATATTCATAGGTTGAAACTGAAATCTCCTTAGTTACTTTTTAGAATTAACAGAGAACTAAGAACAAAGCAACAGATGAGTAATTTGGTAACTAGCACTGTTAAGAACAGCATAGTGATGATGTTGAGATTGTGGGTGGGAACCAAAACCTTGCTTATTTCACTACAGGTTATAGTCAAAATACCTGAGGTACCTCTGTTAAAATTAAATGTTGTAGATGGACAAGTCATCTTACTTGAAAAGGTGATTTTGAAAAAAGAAAAAGTGATTTTGTTCTTTGTGCCCTCTGGATTTTTCAGCAGCCCATTTTGAAGTGGTTTACATTTAATACCAATTACTAGATTTTGTTTGCAATATAACAATACAGTTCTGTCTTAAATAAAGCAGGGAAAGAGATTTGGTGTTTGACAGAACAGTTTACAGAATGGTTTAGAGACTGAGAAAATGACACTTGGTTAGAAAATAGGGCAACTCTGGGTGTGTTGACCATAGAAACTGTTCACCTTCTGATTATGGTATCCCTGTGAAATCCAGCACACAGTGAAACACCTCCCACCATCTCCATGTACGTATGTCACTCTGAGATCAAAGTTCTAGGGAGAGAGAATTGATTATTCTCATATTGGTTTTGTATTTTCTTTTTTTTTTTTTAAACTATAGGCATGGGTCAAAAATAAATGTAAGAGAAAGACCTTTTTCAGAATGTCTAGTAGGAAGGCAGGTTGGTTTAGTCTACAAAAAATAGAAGGGACAATATAAAACAATAACCTTTGAAATCAGAATGAAAGTTGGGCACCTAAGATAGGTTAGGAGGTGTGTTCTGTGTCATAAAACTTGAAATTTGAATTCAAAATTTGAAACAGTGCTTTTTAGTGAAGCAAGGAATTTTTATACTAGTCTGGTTAGATGGGGGCATCTATTGGTGAAGAATAGCATTGCACTCAATTCTTTCAAGCCTATTTCTCTGCCTTTTCTCACACACACACACACACACACACACACACATATCTATTGAAGAATAGCATTGCACTCAATTCTTTCAAGCCTATTTCTCTGCCTTTTCACACACACACACACACACACACACACACACATATCTATTGAAGAATAGCATTGCACTCAATTCTTTCAAGCCTATTTTTCTGCCTTTTCTCTCTCTCTCTCACACACACACACACACACATATCTATTGGTGAAGAATAGCATTGCACTCAATTCTTTCAAGCCTATTTCTCTGCCTTTTCACACACACACACACACACATACCCTAGATTTTCATATGGTCTGTAGCAGCAGCTGGATAGCTTTCGTCCAGGGCCACGTAGTGAACATCTGTAGGTCATGAGTTCTGTCATAGCTGTGTTACTTAACTGTATTACTCAGGAACCTATAAACCATCTGTCATTTAATGTGTATCACTGGTTATATTCCATTGAAACTGTATTTGTAAAAATAGGTAGTGGACCATAGTTTACTAACCCCTGATTTCTAGCAGCTCTCTCCAATAGAACTTTATGGGGTTCTTATGGCCCTTTTAAATATCTGTATGGCCTAATATATAGTTACTAGCCACATATAAAGGCTTGATAAATAGTTTCTATTATATTTTATTTCATATGTACTGTGATACTTGTAACTTTTGGGAGTTGGTTCTCTCTTTCCACCTGCACAAGGACTTAGTGTGGCTAGTTTAAATGAGGAGGCTAAATTTTAAAATTCAATTTTAGTAGTTTCAGTTTTAAAAGTTTTTACCTACTTGTTTAAGTATCACTTTTCATCAGTCTTGACAAGATTGCCTTACAGAGTTAAACAGTAGCTATCACGGAAATGTAAACTCATGCTGTGTTATGGATATTATCTCACCCTCATCGGAATGGCTATTATAAAAATCAAAAATTACATGTTGGAGTTGGGCATGGTGGCACATGCCTGTATTCCCAGTGCTTGGGAGACAGAGGCAGGTGGATCTCAGTGAGTTCAAAGACATCCTTGTCTAGATAGTTTGAGGCCATCTGGAGCTTCAGGGAGAAAAGACAAAAAAAAAATGTTGGGATGGAATGAAAGGGAATTCAAATTAGGATAACTGTTATGGAGACACATAAGGATATTCCTGAGAAAAACTAGAAATTTACTGTGTAATCTAGCCTATCCATCTTGCTTGTAGTATAAACCTAGAAGAAATAGAGTCAGCATGTCACCTGTGTCCCAGTGTTTATTGTAACAGTAATAGCTACAGTTCGGAATCATATCTGTGTCTGTTGATTAGTAAATAGTTAAATAAAATGTAGTGTATATACATATAGAAATATTATTTTGTCATTACATATTTATGGAGAACATGTTTATGGAGAAAATTTTCTGTACACTTTGTGGTAAGGGTCTGGAGAGTTGGCTCAGCAGTTAAGAGCACTGGTTGCTCTTGTAGAGGACCTGGGTTTGATTTCCAGTAACCACAAGGTAGCTAACAACCATCCATAACTCCATTTCCAGGGGAATCTGATGCCCTCTTCTGGCCTCCACACAACACAAGTGCTCTTACCTACATGCAGGCAATAAAATAATGATATATATAGAAGAAAGCTCAAACAAATGTTGGGGTAATTGGAAATGTTAATTGTGCTGATTTGATTGGTACACATTTTATGCATATATTGAGATAACTACATTATGCCCATAAATATGTATAATTATTTTATGTTAATTTGAGAAAAATTAAAAAGTAGGTAATTTGATTGGGTCTTTTTTTTTTTTTGTCTTTTTGAGACAGCTGTTGCTGATATTAAGATTTGAATTTTATTCTCAGGAAATAGATCAGAACTTCTTTTTCTTCCCCCTTTGGTGTTTTTGAGACAGGGTTTCCCTGTAGCCCCAGTTGTCCTGGAACTCACTATAGACCAGGCTGGCCTTGAACTCAGAGAGATCCGCCTGCCTCTGGCTCCCAAGTGCTGGGATTAAAGACATGCACCACCACACCCAGCTTGACTGGGTCTTTTTTAAAAAAAGATTTATTTTATATCATATGTATGAATGTTTTGACTACTTGCATGTATGCGTGTTGCATATGTACCCAGTGCCCACATAGTCTGGAAGAAGGCATAGGATCTCCCAGAACTGGATTTACAGATGGTTGTAAGCTGTTGTGTGGGTGCTGAGAACCAAATCTGAGTCCTCTGCAAGAGCAATAATTGCTCTTAACTGCTGAGCCATCTCTTCAGCCCCATACTTGTACTCACACTCACTATATATACATACATATTATCATACAGACATCAAATAGACACAGTAGTGTCTTCTTTGTTGTTGTCTTCATCTTCCTATATCCTCAGCTGGCTTGGAACTTAATAGTGTGACAACATATATTTAGAATTAAGTACATCATTGTTCCATAATTAAACTAACATAATACTTCAAACTATTCTGTACAAAGTATAGATCATGTCTGTTTCATATCAAAATGTCTAGTTGCTTAGTAAAATGTTTTTGAGATCTAGCTGCAATCTGATTTTCAAAACCAAAGAACCAAATATTAAGCAAATCACTTCATAGCACAGAATACTAAAAATATGTAGGAAAAATATAATTCTGACATAAGGAAAAGTTAATAAGTAATGTATTTATGAGGAAAAGTTGCTAGTTTTACTATCCAAGAATCAAGAGTATTGAGTTTTAAATGATTGGCTTTAAAAAGGAATACCCAGGGGGCTGGAGAGATAGCCTAGCGGTTAGGAGCACCGACTGCTCTTGCAGAGGACCCTGGTTCGATCCCCAGCACCCACATGGCGGCCGAGAACCGTCTGTAACTCCAATTCCAGGAGAACTCCAGTTCCAGGGGAATCCGACGCCCTCTTCTGACCTCCGCGGCACTGCACGACACGGGTGCACAAACCTACATGCAGACAGTACATTCATACACATACAAAAATAAATAAAATAAAATAAATAAAAAAAATAAAAAATAAAAAAAATAAAAAGGAATACCCAGAGCCGGCTATATTGTTTTTTTTTTTTTTTTTTTTTAAGGTCTTTTTGATACATGGTCTCCCTTTAGCCCCAGGTGGCGTGGAACTCGCTATGTAGACTATATTGGCTTATTAATGGAACCACTGAAATAAATAGTGGAGCTCACATCTAGTCCTTCTTGGTACATATAAGGGATTCATGGAAATTTGCTTACTCAGCTCAGTCGTGGTTATATCACCCAATGCAGCCATGTTACCAATACCCATAGAGTATATTCATATGATGATTGATTGATATAGAACAAACACACAATTGATAGATTAAAATATGTAAACTAGTCAAGGTCACCAGATGATGTATGTGACTCCAAATTGTATTTAAGAATATCAAAAGGGGGGCTGGAGAGATGGCCTAGTGGTTAAGAACGCCAACTGCTCTTGCAGAGTACCTGGGTTCAATCCCCAGCACCCACATGGCGGCTGAGAACCGTCTTTAATTCCAGTTCCAGGGGAATCCGACACCCTCTTCTGACCTCCGCGGCATTGCACGACACGGGTGCACAAACTTGCATGCAGACAGTACATTCATACCCATACGAAAAAAATGAAAAAAAATTTTTAAAAAGAATATCAAAAAGTAAATGGAAAGTGAAGTTTTAAAGTTACTGTGTACAAGAATAGGAAAATACAAAGTATCAGCTGGAGAAGATGGTTCAGCAGTGAAGAGCCCTGGCTGCTCTTGCAGAAGATCCAGGTATTCCTAGCACCTACATGGTAGCTAACAATCATCCATAACTCCAGTTCCAGGAGCTCTGATGCCCTCTTCTGAGCTCTTCTGATGGGCATTGCACAACAGGGGTGCGCTTAATGTACATGCAGGCAGTACACACATACACATTACAAAATAATACAAAGTAAAATATTTTAAAAAATATAAAATTCATAGGAATAAATCTGATAAAAGGTACTCAACATTTTCACTGACAGCTATAAAGTGAAGAGGAATGAAAAGACTCAGGATTCTATCGAGTCTTCCTAAATTGTAGATCAATGTAATACCATTTTAAATTATAGCGTTTGGGGAAGATAAATGAATAAGCTTCCAGAATTTGTATCAAATTACAAAGGCAAAATGCCAGTTTGAGTTTGAGACCAGGTGGGGCTAAGTGACTGATCAAGACTCCATCGATAGTACAAAGCTGAGGGGATTGAACTAATAGCTGCCAAGGAATATGATAGATTAAGTAAGTGTGATACCAACACAAGGGTAGGAAAAAATAAAACAGAGCATACTCCATCAACATACCCATTCTCATTTTTTGGTTCTTAGCCTCAGCCTTTAATGGCTGTGCAATCCCTCCAGCCCAACATACCCATTCTCTACCAGCTTACTGTCTTAGAAGGCAAGAGATGACTCTTTGAAATCATCCCGTCTTCTACCGTTAACAAACACACTTTCCTGCTCCATCTTAATTTTGATAGTATTTAGTATTTTAATTTATGGTTAAATTGGTATTTCAGTGCTTACATTTTAGCTGTAAATTTATTGATAGCTGAGTTCATTAATGATTCCACTATTACATTGCTTTAATGAAAACTTTTATTTTTCCTTGAGTTAGTAATCATTTCTTATACTTTAGTATTTTTTTTTTTTTTTTTTTTTTTTTTTGGTCTTTTCGAGACAGGGTCTCCCTGTAGCCCCAGCTGTCCTGGAACTCACTCTGTAGAACAGGCTGGCCTTGAACTCACAAAGATCGCCTGCCTCTGCCTCCCAAGTGCTAGGATTAAAGGCGTGCGCCACCACGCCCAGCCCCATTTCTTATACTTTAAAGGATTGCAGTGTAATTATTTATGTACCTTTAGGCAGAAGTTTGCAGATATCTCATTCTAAGGTACAGTATTTCTTCTCTGTTTCTCTCTTTCTCTTTTGAACCTGTCCCCTGTAGCCCTTCATTCTTGTGCTCTCATTAGTGGTTCCTCTTTTCCCCCAGGATATCTGTCCTCCTAGAATCTCTCTCTATCCTGGTGATTCCTTTGTGGGCGATGTGTGTTTGCCCTCCTGTTCCCTGCATTCCCTGTATCTTCTGTTTCTTGATATATTCCTTCGTTTTGGTGGGAGACGTTCTCCAGTCACTTACTGAGGAAAGGAACATTGTAGCAAATATTTTTTCCTCTTTTACTTGTTTGTTTATCTTGGGAGTGGAGTTCTAGTTCTAATTTGGAAGCACTATTCCATTTCTGACTTCCATTGTTAATGCTGGTCACTCTGGTGTTATTTATGACTCTGATCTTTTGAGTGAATTGTTCCTCCTTTGAAGCCTTTTAGGATCCCATCTTTATTTCTAGCATCTAAACTTTTGTCCCCTCTTTGGTCTTTATTTTTTTTTTAATTTTATTTATTTATTATTTTTTATGTGTTTGAATGTACTGTCTGCATGTAGGTTGGTGCACCCATGTCATGCCTCTCTTTGGTCTTTTTGAGACAGGGTTTCACAATAGCACCAGCTGGCCTAGAACTTGCTATGTAGACCAGGCTGGCCTTGACCTCACAGAGATCCGCCTACCTCTGCCTCTCAAGTGCTGGAATTAAAGGTGCATGCCACCATGCCCTGCTTTAGCATTTAAACTTTTTAAAAATGACATTATGTCTGCTCGGTTCAAAAGCTGTTCTTCCAACTTAAAGGTTTCATTCATTCTTTTTGTTCTTAAGGCTCATTTAATTTTATTTTCACTTAAATTTTATTTATTTTTATTTTATGGATATGAGCATTTTGCCTGCATTCGTGGTAGTGCACTGTGTCATTCGGTGTCCAAAGAGGACAGAAGAGGGCATCAGATCCCCTGGAACTGGAGTTACTGACTATTGTTAGTTACTATGTGAGTACTGGCATAGCAGGCAGTGAGTGCTCTTACTGCTGAGCCATCTCTCCAGCCCCAATTTTATTATTTATTTATCTATTAATAATAATTATTATTATTATTATTATTATTTGGTAGTTTTTTGAGTCAGGGTCTCCCTTTAGTACCCAGCTGGAGCTTGCTCTGTAGACCAGGCTGGCCTTGAACTCACAGCGCTCTGCCTGCCTCTGCTTCCCAAGTGCTGGGATTAAAGGCATGTGCTACCATACCCAGATATTTTATTTGTGTGTGTGTACATGTGTGTATGTGCTGTTTTTTGTCTTTTTGAGACAGGGTCTCCTTGTAGGCCCAGGTGGCCTGGAATTCACTATGTAAATCAGGCTGGTTTTGATCTTACAGAGATCTGTCTGCTTCTGCTGGGATTAAAGGGGTGTGCCACATGCCCAGCGAGTATGTGCTCTTATACACAGGTGCCTTTGGAGGTCAGAGTTACAGGTTCTAAGCTGCTCTATATGCCTACTGGGAATTGAACTCTGGTTGTTCTGCAAGAGCATTATGTAGTTCAGAACCCTCTCTATAACCCAGGACAGGGAGACCCTGTCTCGAAAAGACCAAAAAAAAAATTTGGTTTAAAAAAATAATAAAATAAATATTGGTTTATAAGCAGCTGATTAATTATCTGGGCAGTGTAACCCTCGTTGTGCAGCAGCAGCTAGAGATGTGGGCAGAATTAATATGCAGAATTTTTGGATTGTTTCTTTGCAGTTCTTTATTTTCCAGAATATCATTTCTTTCCAGCCACTGTGGTGGCCAGAAACTCTTGATTTTTCCTAACAAGTAAAATTACAGATTTTATCCAAGTTCCAGTTGCTCTGGGGCAGTTCATGTGTCCAATTGAAATTCAGCACTATACTATTTTTATTTGAATCTGTATCTTATATACTGAGAATTGTGACCCTGGGGCAAATAATTCTATATTGTTTGCCTCCAGTTCTCAGACTGGTTAAACTCTTCATGTGATTGTCTGAGCCGTAGTTTGTAATTGTATTCAGCTAATGGTTGATGTATTGAAAATCACTTTCACTAAAACATTTTGCTCAAAATGCTTTTTTTTTTTTTTTTTTTGTCTTTTCGAGACAGGGTCTCCCAATAGCCCCAGGCTGTCCCGGAACTCACTCTGTAGACCAGGCTGCCCTTGAACTCACAAAGATCTGCCTGCCTCTGCCTCCCAAGTGCTAGGATTAAAGGCGTATAATTGCTTTTCTTAAGTAGAGCTTATATATATTACCTTTTTTTTTTGTCCTGGCGAAGAGCATTGTTCTTGGAAAATGTGATGTTAGTGCTCTGGGTTGATATTCATAAGTACATGTTATGCTTTTTCAGTCAGTTTTAAATTCAAATATTTTCAGGAAATATTAATTATAATTTTATTATATTTTTTCTCTTTAGTAGTCTTTAAAGAATTTTTGTTTGTATCTTAAATCCTTGTTGCTTCCCTAGTTGTTTTCTCTCAAAGTCTTTTATTTGGCCAGTGAAATGGTTCAGTAAGTAAAGATGCTTCCTGCCAGGCCTAATGACCTCAGTTCAATTCCTGGAAGGCACATGGGAGGAGAGAACCAACTCCTGTAAGTTGTGCTCTGAACATAGGCACAGACACACACACCAAATAAATGTAAAAGATAAATAAAAACATTTTTAATGTTATTTCTTATGATTTCAAACATGACCTCCTTTTGACTTCATGGTTTTCTTAAAGCATTGTCTGTTATATATATTTGCATGTTTAATACTCATAGTATTTACTTTTTATTTATAAAGCTTTCCTGAGTTCTGCTACCTTTTCAGTTGCCTTTGAAATTGGTTTACTGTGTTTTTTCTTGTTGAATTATATATATATATATAGTGATATATTTTGGTTTTTATTTTTTTTTTTTTTTTTTTTTTTAAGGGAACAATGTTTATTTTAGCTTTATACTTCAGTGTATGTAGCCCATCATGAAGTGAAAGTCAAGGCAACAGGAACTTGGAGCAGCTGGTCACACTATGCCTTTAGTCAATAAAAGAGAGGAATGAAAGCATGCTGCTATCAGTTCCCTTTCTTCATTTATACTATTCAAGATCCCTGTCAGGAGATGGACCCACCCACCATTTGGATGGATAGTCCCACACTAATTAACAGAACCAAAACACTCCCACACAGGAATGTCCAGAGGTCCATTTCTCAAATGATCCTAGATTCTGTCTGTTTGACAATTAACACTGTCCTAAACAATAGCTGAAATAAGCCAGATTCAGAAAGGTAAATACACATTTTTCTTTTTTTTATACTCTATTTTTTTATTGATGTTTTATGTATTTCATACATCATTTTTCATTTCTGTTCAGGCATATTCCCCTATCCCTTCCCCCACCCCACCCCATCCCACCCCAGATCATGTATTCTGTCATAACTGTCCTGCATCTTTCTCTCAGTCTTTTTTATGCTTGGGTAATTCTACATTTTCCTCCGTAATTTATATTTTCTAAAATATGGATACATACGTCCACCCATATACAGTAATACAGAGTCTTGAAAATAATTGGTGAGTGGATTCTAGAGCCCATTCAGGGATTCACATTATAACAACATAGTTGTTTCAGATAAACAAAAATATAACCATTACTGTTTCAGCTTGCCTTTCAATCTGGGATTTGGTTTAGCATCCACAAATGAGGGAAACCATTCTACGTTTGTCTTTCTGGGACTGTGTCACCTCACCCAGCATAATGGCTTTGAGCTCCACCATTTTCCTGCAAAGTTCATAATACCATCCTTCTTTACAGCTATGAATAGAACTCCATTGTGTAGATGTACCACATTTTTGCATTATCACTTGTCTGTTGAGGGGCTTTTGGGTTGGTTTCCAGCTCTCACTATTGTGAAGAGAGCTGCAATAAACATGGATGTGCATATATCCTTTGGCAGTAGGATGAGTCTTTGTTTGGGTAATTACCCAGGAGTGGTATGACTGGGTCAGGGTGGTAGGCTCATTCCGAATCTTTTAAGGGTTCTCCACACTGCTTTCCTATAGTGGTGTACAAGTTTACATTCCCACCAAGCAGTGGATGAGTGTTCCCCTTTCCCCAACAACCCCTCCAGCAACTGTTGTCTTTCGTTTTCTTGTTCTTAGCTAGCCGTACTGGAGTGAGATGGTATTTGAGAGTGGTTTTAATTTGCATTCCTTAATTATTAATGATAATGAACACTTTTAAGATGTTTCTCAGCCATCTTAATCCTCACTGTGAAACTCTGTTCAACTCTTTACTCTCCATTCTTTAAGTAGGTCATTTGTCTTCTTTGTTTTTTGAGTAGTTTATATATTCTTGACGTTAATGCTCTGTCAGATGTGCACGTGATAAAGATTTTCTCCACTCTGTGGGTTTTTCTCTTACCTCCTTGATTCTTTTGATATTACAGAAGCTTTTTGAGTTTTAGGAGGTCCCACTTGTCAACTGTTGACCTTACTTCCGTGCGGCTGCTGCTTCTGGTTTAGAAAGTTTCCTCCTACACTTATGTCTTGTAGGTTGTTTGCCAACTTTTTCTTTATCACCTTCAGGGTTTCAGGCTTCACGTTGAGATCTTTGATCCACTTGGAGTTGATTTTTGTACAGGGTGAGAGGTAGGTTTAATTTTCTTCTTCTACAAATGTGATCAGTTTTGCCACACCATTGCTGAAGTGCTATCTTTCCTTCCATTGAGGCTTTTTGGCACCTTTGTCAAATATGAGGTGGCTGAAGTTTTATGAGTTCAAGTTTGGATTTTTCAATTTTGTTCCATTGGTCAATGGTTCTGTTTTTTTTTGCCAGTACCAGGCTGTCTTTATACTATAGCCTCTGTAATATAGCTTTGAAGTCTGGCAATGTAATCCCCCCAGTGTTGCACTTTTCACTCAGGGTGCTTTAGCTATTCGGGGTCTTTTGTTTTCCATATGAATTTAAGAATTTTTTTTTCTAAGTCTGAAAAAGCTCATGGGGATTTTGATTGGGATTGCATTGAATCTGTATATTAATTTGGGTAGAATGGACATTTTTACTATATTAATTTTTCCAATCCATGAGCATGGGAGGTCTTTCCATCTTTTGATGTCATTTTCAATCTCCTTTAGGGTTTTAAAATTTTCGTTGTAGAGGTCTTTGGTGTCTTTGGTTAGGTTTTTTTCCTAGGTATTTTTTTTTTTTTTGAGGTTATTATGATTGGGAAGATCTCCTTATATTCCTTCTCTAGTTGCTTATTGTTAGTGTAAAGGAAGGCTACTGATTTTTCTAGGTTTATGTTGTATCCCGCCACTTTACTGAAACTTTTGATTGTTTCTAAGAGTTTTCTGGTGTAGTTTTTAGCATCCCTTGGTAAACTATCATATCATCTGCAAAAAGGGATAGTTTTATTTCCTCTTTTCCAATTAGTACTCCTTTAATTTCGCTTTCTTGTCTTATTGCCCTAGCGAGCATTTCAAGCACTATATTGAAGAGGAGTGGCAATAGTGGGCAGCCTTGTCCTGTTCCTGCCTTTAAGGGAAATGCTTCCAACTTTTCTCCATTTAGGATGATGTTGGCTGTGGGTTTCTTGTATATGGCTTTGATTACATTGAGGAATGATCCCTCCAGTCTAGTTCCCTCTAAGACTTTAAGCATGAAGGGATGCTGGATTTTGTCAAAAGCTTTTTCTGCATCAATTGAGATGATTGTGTGGTTTTTGTCTTCAAGTCCATATATGTGTTTTATTATATTTATTGATTTACATATGTTGAACCATCCCTGCATCTCTGGTATGAATCCAACTTGGCTGTCCTGGAACTCTCTGTTAGACCAGACTGGCCTTGAACTCACAGAGATCCACCTGCATCTGCCTCCCAAGTGCTAGGATTAAAGGCCTGGCATGAATTTTTTTATATGTTATATATATAACTCCATTTTGTGGGTGCTTCTGACATAATAAGGGTATTTCAGAATGTTTTCATACCTTTTTTCCCCCCATAGTAGTATCACCCTTTTTTGTTGGTTACTTTTTAAAAATTTTTATTTATTTTTTTATGTGTATGAATGTACTGTCTGCATGTAGGTTTGTGCACCCGTGTCATGTGCAACACCCGGAGGTCAGAAGAGGGTGTCAGATTCCCCTGGAACTGGAGTTCTCCTGGAATTGGAGTTATAGTTCTCAGCTGCCATGTGGCAGCTGGGGATCGAACCCGGGTTCTCTGCAAGAGTGGTCGGCACTCTTAACCACTAGGCCATCTCTCCAGCCCTTGTTGGTTACTTTTTGTAAAATTGCATGGCCTGAACTTAAAGGTGGTTCAGTTTGTCTCTTCCCACAGAGTTCCTCTGTTGTTGGTCTTGGGCTCCTTTCAAAAAGGCATTTGCTTCCCGAGATTTCTAGGCTATTCCTTCTGAAATGTGTGTTTGAACATAAGTATGTAGTTGCGCATGTTTGTGGATGCCAGAGATCAATGCTGGTGTCTCTGTCTATCACTGCCCACCTGTTTTTTGAGGCAAGGTCTCTTTGAAGTTTGGGCTATCCCATTCTGGCTGATCTTATCTACAAATAATTATGGGGCCAATTTGCAACTTGTTAATAATAGTAGGATTTTTAGCTACTCTTTTTTGGGGGGAGTTTGAGACAGGGTCTCCCTGTAGCCCCAGCTGTCCTGGAAGTCACTCTGTAGACCAGGCTGGCCTTGAACTCACAAAGATCTGCCTGCCTCTGCCTCCTGAGTGCTAGGATTAAAGGCGTGCTGGCACCACCACGCCCGGCTGATTTTTAGCTACTCTTACAAATGGAAGGGAAACCTGAGGGTTTAAGTTGTTTTGCATTTGGTCAGCTTGTGGTCAAAGCAGTCCTGGGAGGCATGGGTGCCAAATACTACAAAAAGAGCCACAAAATGATAAGCAAGGTGAAAAATTACTGGAAACAAAACAAATGTTAGTCTGCTAGGCAGCTGATGCCTTTCTGTAATCACTGTTCAAAAGTAAATAATCCAGAAAAGTGAGGAAACACGCAGGCAAAACAATTAATTTGAATAAGTAAGAGAGTTTCTCAAAATCAACAAAAACACCAAGGACAGTTGTTAATATGACTAAGTGCAGGTGGTGTGTATATGAGATACAGAATTGATAATTGTAGTGGAGGCACATAAATAATACTGCTTTTGTCAAGGATCTTGTTGTATCCTAGCAATTCCACAATTCCTTTGCTTTTGAATTGATGTTCTGAAAAAAACAAAAACAAAACAAAACAAAAAAACAGCTAATACAAGTCAGTTCCTGAAACCGAATTTTAGTGGCTTAATAAATCTTTCCATAGGGAAGACATTATTTCTTATTTTTACTTGACTTGGCTTCATTGTTTAAAAGACTCATACTTTATTTTCATTTATGAGGATTAACTGTATACTTTATAATATGTTTGCTTATTTATAATTGCTCCTAACTTTTACCATTAAAAAAATCTTTAACAGGCTTCAACAAATAATGAAAGTTCTAATCACAGTTTTGGAAGTCTGGGATCTTTAAGTGACAAAGAATCAGAGGTAAGTAATTTTATTTTAAATATAGTATTGTTAAAGTAAAAGCTAGAATGGTCTTTTTAATGAGTTGTCTCCTCCCCCTTTGTACTAAAGGTTAATATTTTTTAAAGTTTTCTTTTAAATTTTCTTATATGAATTTTTGTTTTTTTGGGTGGTAGTACCACATTCAGATTGAATATTGTGTTTGGCATTAGGAAGAAAGTATTTTTATTATGTGACTGAACTTGCTTATGAGTGTTACAGAGATACTATGAAAGAACATTACTGGCCATTCATAATTCTATATGATGAAGGTAGCTTTTGAAATATGCTGCATTTCATAGTTTTTTTAAAAAATACTATTTTTGTATCTCCTTCCTTAGTTTGATCCTCAGTAAGGTTTGTATACTTTTCTAGTTATAGAAATACATTTTTCTTCTTTTAGACTTTCTTGTGGAATCATGTTGATGGTTTTCATTTTGCATATTGTAAAAATATGATGAATCCCCTTCCCTAGCACCCATTCACTGACCTCACCAAGAAGACACGTGGCATTTATAAGTAGATATTGGGATCCATGGTTTGGTTCATTTTGTGCATGATAAACCTGATAACATATTTTAAAAAATAGATGAACAAGAATATGTTTGGGATTTAGCGTTCATTTGTTGATACTGCAATGACTTCTTGTGGGTGTAGCCTTCTCTCTTCAGGTTATACAGTCTGTCTATTAATTTTAACCTTTACGTATGTATGTATGCGTGCATGTACATGTTTTGTGTTTTTCCTGTCAAAGTAACTCATTGGTACTCAGTCCTTTAGTCTTTTTTTCTGCCAACAGGTCATTAACACTTAGGAATTTTCATTGGCATTTGGTTTCCTTTCCTTGTTCAGTAGAAAGAGAAGCTCAAAGGTGTCATTTTTCTAGCCCTTTATTATTGAGACTATTTAGGAACCTCTAGGTAGGCAGTTTCGTGCAGATAATGCAGGCACCCTACATTCCACAGGAGTGTGGCATAGGGTTCTCACTCATCAGGCTTTCCCTTCCACAGAGACAACTGGCAGGCAGCTGAAAGGACTGTGCAAGTGACGGGACTTTATCTGCAGTAGGTTCCCTTGAGGTAAGCGTTAGTTGCCCCTGTAGCACCAGATTATCGCAGTTCAGTTTCTTTCAGATTAGCACATGTATATGAAGGCCTTTAAAATGCCAGGTTTAATTCTAGTCCAAGTGCAGTTTTCAAAAACCACATCAAGAATATTTTTATTTCTCCTGGACTTTGGAATATTCTTGATATTTTCAAAGATTGAGTATATGCAGTAATTTCATATGTTCTTCTTTCATAATCTTATGTTATGAAGGGTAATAAAATAATTTTAGGTAATTTCTGTCAACCAAATAGGTGGGTTTTGTTTTTTTTTATAGTTTTTAGAAGCAGCAATATATAGTAAAAGTTAGGCCACTATATAAGATCTTTCATAGGTGATAAAATGTTTTATGTTTTCATAGTTACCTATATTCCCCTACAAGTTAATAAGTTGAATATTTAGATTCTTTTAAAGAAGTTAATCTAGTAAAAGTCCCATTAAAGAGTTAGAAGACTATATCTTTAGTTGAAATTTTTTTATATTACATGTACATAGGTTTATTTTTATAAAAATTTTGACATTGTGCAGCAATAGAAAATCTTGAAAAATCATTTGGCTTTTGCTCTCCTATGTTCTGTATGTGAGATTTTTACACATTAATAGTTAATCTTAGTGGCACAATATTTTAAAATTTTTACGTATTATACATTTTCCCTAAAATTTAAAGAAGTGACTTTCATTATTATTATTTTGTTCTACATTTCTATGTAAGAAGTTACTTATCTGGGAAATGAGTCTCAGGGTTTTATCTCTATAGTAGGTATCTTAATGTGTTCCTTTGAGATAAAATTTCATATAGGTCAAAATAGAAATGTTCATAGGTCATTATTTAAAGAGATTCTGAGTAAACTGTCTTGAAGTAGAAGTACTTCCTGTAAGGTACACTGAGTAGTAAAATTTAGGTAGTTTTCCCTTGTCTCCTGGTATTATTTATTCTTTTGGTTACCCATTATTTTATTGTTATTTTGGGGGAACGGAACCTAGGATCGTGAGCCTACTAGGCAAGTGGTCCACTGCTTAGCTATATTTTCAGCTCTTTAATATATATTTTAAATAATAGTTTTTGTTTCTTTGAGCAAATAGTACTGGAAGGTTTGTTTATTTATTTTTTTAATTAGCTGTCTTCTCTCACCCAACCATACCCCTAACCTCAATTATCTTTTAACTTTTCTTTGTGACATTTGTTTCTAAATTTTAATAGCAATGTGCACATCCTGTTTTGGTTCCTTAGTTGGACATATCTGTACTTAGGACTTTAACTCGCTCTTGCGTGCCCTTCCATTCAAACTTCTAGAATCATACTTTCTTCTGTCTTCTGGTTATTAAAACTGAAAAGAAACATCTGAGAGTGAATGTCAAGTTGGTTGTATCTAATTTAATTTTTTATTTCAGTTCGTCAATGAATTACTTGATATGTGAATTCTATTTGTTTATAGGCATAGAAGTATAGAATTAAAAATATTTTTAGGGCTGGGGAGTTGTCTCAATCAGTAAGTTATTTGTTATGCAAAAGTGAGGATTTGAGTCTGAATTTCTAGCACATACATAAAGTGATGGGCCTGGTGGTGTGTCTGTAACCCCACTGCTAGTGGGAGCAGAGACAGACCTCTGGAGCTTGCTCGCCAGACAATCTAGACAGTCAGTGAGTTCTAGTTCATGAGAGACCCTGTCTCAAAAACAAAGGTAGAGAATGACTGGACAAGACAATCAACATCAATTTCTGGCCTCTGCACACAAACATACACCTGCACGCATACAATCACACGTATATACCACACTCCAATAAGCAGTTAAATAAACATTTTCCTATTGGTAGTGTGGTAACCTGTTAAGTGTAAAGGTACTAGGTTTGCTTTATTTTACATCACTCTAGGTGTGTTAAACAGGCTTCAGAATTCAGTGTAAGCTTGTATTTCATATCATTTTATCTTCTAGGCTAATCCAACAACATAACATGAGAATGAATACCATTTCTACCTTCAGATGAAATCATTATTTGGGGGACAGACATTGTTTCATGAGCAGTGTGGAGTGTACTGTAACAGATACAAGTATAAGGTACTATGAGAACAAAGAGTAAGCATCCCCCAATTCTTCCTGCAAGGGAGAGTAAGTCAAAGAAAAAGAGCTGCGTTATTAAGAGACTTGGGTGAGGATAAGGCAAAGTAGAGAAGGCATGCTGAGGGAAGCATGGCAAAGTTAGTTACTGAGATAGGGTAGTGATTCTCTGTCCTAATAGCTCACCAGAGAAACTTTAAGAAATACCAATCAGCCTGGCTGATTTCTGTGTTTAGCAATCTTCTGAGACAAGGGTCCCATTTTAAAAGCCTTGTATTTTATGGTAAGGACCTGGGATTTTAGGTGATGGGAGGACCACTGAAGTAAAGGAAACAAAAATACAGAAATGTAAAAGGTCCCCACTCATCACAGTATAGAGGATGAAATTTAAGGGAGGTGAAACCTAAGTTACAAGATGACTTTGTGGCATAATTTTGCCTTCTTTTCAAAACTTCAAGCCTTTAATATTAGAAGGAAATTCTTTGAGAGAGGCTCTAATTATACTGTCTTCAAGCTTGACTTTTATTTAGACTCTGCTTTTTATTTAGTCTGAGGCTGTGCTCCTCAGACTTTGGTGTGCACATGAATTGCTTAAGTCAGAGGTTTATAGCTTTTTGTTTTATTTTTTGTAAGCTCTTATATTTTACTAAATTAAAAAATGCGAGCCGGGCGTGGTGGCGCAGGCCTTTAATCCTAGCACTTGGGAGGCAGAGGCAGGCGGATCTTTGTGAGTTCAAGGCCAGCCTGGTCTACAGAGTGAGTTCTAGGACAGCTGGGACTACAGGGAGACCCTGTCTCAAAAAGACCAAAAAAAAAAAAATAAATGGGAAAAGTTTGATGGTACTGAGTAAAAGAAGGAAAGTGAAGGTGCCTAGGATGATTAAAAGGTATCTTGCTAGTGTCTTTGACTAAGGTAGGCAACAAAGATAATCTTGAGTTTGTCTGTCTATGGGATGAACAGGTGCAGCTGGTGCTGGAGGTAGCAGAAACTTATTTTTATCTTATGTAAAAGTCAAATCAGAGATGAAGAACTAGGTGTCTTTGGTGTGGGTATTAATAAAGGTTTAGGTGCAGATAACTACATCTAAAAATGTAGTCCAAAAATTGCTTAGGGTTCCTGAGACTGTTGTCAAGGGGTCCTCAAGATCAGAAATACATGTTTATAGGAATACTGACATACTATTTGGCTTTTTTCTTTTTCTTACCAGTTTAAAGAGAACATTTCCAGGGATTATGAATGTGATACCTGGTGAGAACATACTGATGATTTATGGATTCTGTATTGTATGCCCCAACTTGACAAAATTTTTTGAAATGATAAATACTGATAGTTGTATCCACCCAAATAGAAGCTGTTTAGGGCTTAGGGCTTCTGTTATTTTCTCACTGCTCTGACAGAATGGCTGAAAACAACATAAGGAAGGAGTCTGAGGCAGCTGGTCAGATTGTATTCACTATCAGGAAGCAGAGACCTTTGTTTAGTCAGGGACCTCAGCCTGAGGAATGATGATATGTACAGTCAGACCCCTCTGGAAACACTTTCACAGACACACAGAAAAGTTTGTCTCCTAGGTGGTTCTACATCCCTACATCCTGTCAAGTTGACAATCAGGATTGACCATCATAGGGTCCTCAGCAATATTTAGGAGTTACAGAGGGGCCGTGAGGCCTAGAAATTTGAAAACTGCTTCTGTAAATGAACTCACCCTAATAGTGTGTTTAGTGATAAGAAATGGGGATCCTAGCACGGGAGGCAGAGGTAGGTGGATCTCTGCAAGTTCAAGGTCAACCTGGTCTACATAGAGAGTTGAGTTCCAGGACAGCTGGGGCTACAGAGAGACCCTGTCTTGAAAAGACAAAAAAAAAAAAAAAAAAAAAGCTGGAGCTGGCCATGGTGGTGTATACCTTATTTAATTCCAACACTCTGGAAGCATAGGCAGGTGGATATCTGTGAGTTCAAGACCACCCTGGTTGTATTAGTCAGGGTTCTCTAAAGAAACAGAAGCAACAGGACGAATATAATACTATATACAATTTATTGATTTGCTCACGTGACGGAATCAACTGTAGCGCCGAACTGGAGAGGCCGGGAATCCAGGGAACCGCTCAGTCCACAGGCTGGATGTCTCAGTAGTCCCGATCCAGTGCTGAAGGCCCGAATGGATTCCAGAGATCTGTCGGTCTCAGTACACTCTGGGGTCCGAAGGTTGATCACACAGCAGCAAGACAAACTCACTAGATGAGAGAAGCAAGCCGCAGGAGAAAAAGGGACCAGCTCCCGCTGCCGTGGCCTTAAATACTGCCTGCCGGCAGAAGGTAACACCCACATTTGGGGTGGGCCATCCGGGTTGAGGTGGTCCAATCAGAAGACCCTTTTCTCTTATTTGTTCCTTAGTCCAGTCAAGTTGACACCCAGGATTAACCATCACACTGGTCTACATAGTGAGCTCCAGGTCAACTAGGACTAAAGGGAAACTCTATCTCAAAAAGACCAAAAAAACCCCACAAAAGTGGTGTGCTAGATAAAAATGAGTTCCCTTTTATGATGGGTAGACAGTGGGAGGAAAACCAAGAGAAAGTCAGAGAGTAGAATAATGACTAGATTAGGGAACAATTGTAAAAAGCCACTAAGAATTTGGCTCGGTTTTAGTAGATTATAGAGAGCAAGATGCCAGATGTCAGGTGGGAAAGAATGACTAGAAAGTGATCAAATAGTGACAGCAAATATTGACTGCTTTTGACAGGATCTTAAATGTGACAGAAGGGAAACAGTATTTAAAACAAAACAGGCTTGATATATTGTGCTTGAAGTAGAATTCCTAGCAGCATTGGAGTCAGGAAGGTGGCTGACAAGGAAGAAAAAAAATAGAAACCCAGCCAAATATTTTTTCTTGGAAGGAGTGCAAGTGAATAAAGTTCAGGTACTAGGTGGGCAAGGTTAGTCAGAGGCAGGCTAGGACCATTCTTTCCTGTGTTGAAGGTAGGTAGATGGACCAGAATATCTGGTAGATTTTTTTACTTTCTTTCAATACAGGGAGTAAACCTAGAGCCATATGTAGGTGCTTTGTTACTGAGCTATATCCCCAGCCTGTTTTTCTGTATATTTTGCAGTTGAGGAATGATTAAAAGTTCTTGGGAATGATATACAACTTGAAGTTATAATTTAGGTGTGTATTTTGTCTGCGGTTTAGTTTTATGAAGAGAAGAGTAGGGGATAGATTTCTTCATTACTAGTGGTTTTTCCATGTCTTAGAACCTACTTTGAGCTACCTATTCGCAGTTCCTGTCTTAAGCACAATAACCTTCCCTTCTGAATTTTTCCTATATTATGTACAGTTGCTGTCCTCATTCCACCTTAGCCCAGGATACAAAGATAAGTCATGTACTTTTTGTAGTATTTTAGGAATTCTATTATTATTAATACTATTAACATTCCTCTTCCCTACTCTATTTTTGGGTGTCCTAGGGTGCATTTCTCTAGCTTTGCTTATTTCTTACCCTTTTTTTTTTTTTTTTTTTTTTTTTTTTTTGGTGTTACCAAACTATATCCCTTTATCCATTGTCCTTTAACATAGTGTTTATGTTCTATGTATTTTGGGGTTTTTATATTACTTAGCATTAAGGATTTTTACGCCAGAGTTAACATAGAACCAGAAGCAGTTGTACCTCGAGTGTTTCTTATTTTTAACCTTGTTTTGTATACTTACTCAACTCTTTTTCTTTCCCCTTTCCCCTCCCTGTTTTGCTCTTTTTTCCTTCTCCTTCCTTTCTTCTCCTCTCACTTTCAAGTAATTGATGCATATAGACACAAACCAGTAGACACTGGGTCTTACCAGCCTCCTTCCTTGGCCTCTCAGTGTTGACGACGTAGCTTGTATCACTACACCTCGCTTAGACTTTTCTGGTGCTTTATTTATTATTATTATTATTATTATTCTTTTTGAGACAGGGTCTCCTTTTAGTCCCAGCTGGCCTGGAGCTCGCTATTTAGGCCAGGCTGGTCTCAAACTCACAAGAGAACCCCCTGCCTCTGCCTCCCGAGTGCTGGGATTAAAGGCGTGCGCCACCATATCCAGCTCTGGTGCTTCCTTTTTATGTTCTTAGTAGTGGTTAACCAGAATGATCCCTCAGTGAACACATAAGCACACTTAGATTGTAAGCTGTGTTCTGTTTTCAAATACAGGCCACACTTGACTTACCTTGGGGGTTTGGGGTTGATTTTTTTTTTATTTTAAATTTTCATTTACATCTTTTTTTCCTAGAACCCAGGCAAATCTTTTTACTCTGATTAAATAGTTAGGAAAAGGCGAATTTTAAAATGAATTTGGGGGGCTGGAGAGATGGCTTAGCAGTTAAGAGCACTGGCTGTTCTCCCAGAGGACTCAGGTTCAAGTCTCAGCGCCCACATGGTGGTTAACAACCATCCATAACTCAAGTTCCAGGGGATTTGATACCCTCTTATGACCTCCATGGGCATTGCACGACACAGGTGCACTTACACACATGCAGACAATACACTCAGACACATATTTATTTATTTATTCATTCATTCATTCATTCATTCATTCATTCATTCATTCATTTAGGTCTTTTTTTTTTTTTTTTGGTCTTTTTGAGACAGGGTCTCCCTGTAGCCCCAGCTGTCCTGGAACTCACTCTGTAGACCAGGCTGGCCTTGAACTCACAAAGATCCACCTGCCTCTGCCTCCCAAGTGCTAGGATTAAAGGCGTGCACCACCACGCCCAGCGAGCTTCATTTAGGTCTTTTTAAGACAGAGTTTCCCTGTAGCCCCAGCTGTCCTGGAACTCACTATGTAGACCAGGCTGGCCTTGAACTCACAGAAATCTGCCTGCCTCTTTATCCCAACTACTGGGATTAAAGGCATGTGCTACCATACCTAGCAAAATAATAAAATTTTAAAGAATGAGTTTGGTCAAGAACAAGTTGGAAAGTTTTCTTTATATCAGTTTCTTTACTTGCCTTGTTTCCATTTTATTTAAGTGTGCTTAGTTTTGAAGATGCTAGGCATCTAGTTTTGTGCCCGCTCCAATTTTCAGGAAATGCTTTTTTTTTTTCCTTTTTCTTTTGTCTTTTCAAGACAGGGTCTTCCTGTAGCCCCAAGCTGGCCTTGAACTCACAAAGATCCGCCTGCCTCTACCTCCCAAGTGCTAAGATTAAAGGTGTGCACCACACCTGGCAAGGAAATGTTTTTTAATCCTGTAGCCTGAATTATTTTCTGAAGTGTTTTAATCTGATAGATGTTTGTGACGTTCTTCATGGGTTCTTTTGTCTGCATCTTTCCACTAGTAATATTTCCTCCCTTTGCTTCTCATCACAAGTCTTCCAACTCTTTTTATATTGGTTGTTTTTCTAAGACATAAAATGAAGTAGTGTTGCTATGCAGTAGTACATACAGTAATTGTTGTCTTGGAAAGATGAGTGCTGTCACTGGAAGCAATATTTTGTAATAATAATAGATACTTAGCATTTTTTTTTTTTTGTCTTTTTGAGACAGGGTCTCCCTGTAGCCCCAGCTGTCTTGGAACTCACTATGTAGACCAGGTTGGCCTTGAGCTCACAGAGGTCCACCTGCCTCTGCTTTCTGAGCACTGGGATTAAAGGCATGCATCATCACCACGCCTGGCTTAGCTTTTCTTATTGGAGGAATGTTAACTTTAAGTCTTTCTAAGACTAATAGAAATGAATTCTTTAGTCTTAAAAATTCCCACGAAATGCCTTGAATTTTTTTGTAACTTTTCCTTTGATTGAAAAATAGAAAAACACCCGCCTTTAATCCTAGCCCTCAGGAGGCAGAGGCAGGTGGCTCTCTGTGAGTTCAAGGCCAGCCTTGTCTACAGAGTGAGTTCCCAGCCAGCTGGGGCTACAGGGAGACCCTGTCTCAACAAACAAAGAAACAAACAAACCCCAGAAAAGTATATTTATCTTAACACAGTGCAATAAAGGATACATTCTTAATAAGGGACTGTGTTTAATAGAAAATCAAAAGTGGTGTATTGCTAGCATTCTATATTGCCTGAATATATGCATGGTTAATTCTAAAAGGGAAAAATAGTGAACCATAAGCCAAATGTGAGTCAGACATGGGTTCTGTGCCTTCATTTCTATAAAAATGAGAAGGATTCATGTATCAGTCACCTGGGAAAGTCCCCTCCCCTCCAGTGCAAGTACCTAAGTTCCCTGCCTGGAAATCTTCATATAGTCTATCAAGGTAATGCTGATTTCTTCACAATCTCAGCATTACTTAGCAAACAAACAAAAAGTTGTTAAATATTACCCTCTAATAAAAGTTGTGTGATGTGGTTGGCTTATTGTTCTTATGGCAAAAAACCCTGAAATGAATGAATATAAGACTGACTAGAAAGGAAAAATCATAGATCATTTTAATTATGAAGATACGTTTTTTTTTTTAAGTAACTTGCCCACAGTCTCACACATAGCAAGTTAGTGGTTAAAATTCTAATTTGAAAGCTTCCATCTCATTGTAAAGTGGTGCTCTCAATTGCAGGACCATATGGTACTCTGTTCTTACAGCTAAGGTAGTGTGGAACTTATTAAATCATTATTCTAATTAGTCTGTTCAAAAATTTTATTTTGGGATACAGAATGCTTAAGATAATTTATAATAATGTCAGATATGCCAGTCCAAGTAGCATCTGGGCTAATAGCACTTCACAAGTGTTTAGTCTTATACATGCTACTCTGGATTTTAAGGGTGCTGAGCTTGAGTTGAAATTACTGAATTTTTTTTCAATATTTTACTCTTTAGTACAGTTTCTTTTTTTTTTTTTTTTTGTTTTTGTTATTGTGTGCTTTGTTGAGACGGGGTCCTCTCCCTGTAGCTCCGGCTGTCCTGGAACTCGCTTTGTAGACCAGGCTGGCCTTGAACTCACAAAGATCCGCCTGCCTCTGCCTCCCAAGTGCTAGGATTAAAGGCGTGCGCCACCATGCCCGGCCTCTTTAAAGATACCAAGGAGATTTATTTTTATGAGAGCAAAAAACAGTGAATATTTGACTTAATTTTCTTTAATTCACATTTTCTAAAAATAACTGAATAACTATGGCAACCCAGTGTCCAGTTAACTTATAACTTAATTTTCTGCTATATGTCATAATTTCGGTCTTTAGTTGTAATGGAAGATTATAAGGAATAATATTCTTTTTTTTTTCTTTTCAAGACAGGGTCTCCCTGTAACCCCAGCTCTCCTGGAACTCGCTCTGAAGACCAGGCTGGCCTTGAACTCACAAAGATCCACCTGCCTCTGCCTCCTGCCTCCCAAGTGCTAGGATTAAAGGCGTGTGCCCTCGTGCCCAGTTTTTTTTTTTGTTTTTTTTTTTAGGAATAATATTCTTAATTTTACACATTCTATAATGTGTTATGTACAGGAAACACATAACTTACTACTTTAGATAGATAGCCTGTTCCTTCTCCCAGTGATAAATCAAAATCACTTCCAGAGCTTTTTAAAAATAAAGATTATTTCTATAGACTGAGATGTCCCAAGACGGTTTCAAGAAGAAAAACTGTAAATACCAGTTCTCCATGCTCTTACAGTTCGAGTCACACGTGTTTTCCCAACCCTCTGGGTCACTCACTGATTGGGATATTTGTTGTCCCAGTAGTAACTGGCAGCATGGCGTACCTACAGTGCACCTTACAATATTAAAGCAAGGTTTTTATTCTAAACCAGAGTAAAACTGTTTAATAAAAAAAGAGATTATTTCAGTGTTTTTTTCTCAAGTTAGTTAAACTTGAAATGAGGACTCCAACATAAATTTAAAGGGAGCTGGAGATGGCTTGGGGGTTAAGAGCACTGGCTGCTCTTGCAGAGGACCCAGGTTCTATTCCAAGCACTCACGAGGTGGTTAACAGCCATCTAACTCCAGGGGATCTGTTGCACTTTTTTGGTCTCTATGGGCATTGGATAATATGGGTGCATTTGTATACATGCAGGTAATACACTCAGACACTAAAATAAAAGTAATAAAAAAATAAGCCGGGCCCCACCCAGTACTTGGGAGGCAGAGGCAGGCAGATGATCTCTGTGAATTCAAGCTTACCCTGATCTACATAGTAAGTTCCAGGCTAGGTTGGACTATAGGGAGATTTTTGTCTCAAAAAGACTTAAAAAATAAAAGCTTTGTAAATTATTGAAATTATTGCCAATAGATATTTGATCAAACTTAAAATATGACAAAAAGTAACTTCCTCCATGGAGGTTGTGCTGCTGTAGAAAATAATCCCCCCCCCCAGTGTGCGTGCGCAGCCTCTGTGTGTGTGTGTGTGTGTGTGTGTGTGTGTGTGTGTGTGTTTTACTGCTTGGATTGAACTCAGGGCTTCATGTGTGCTAGGCAAATGCTCTACTATGGAGCTACATTCCCAGCTCACAATCTCACAATGATACTAATTCATTAGATAGAAATATTGCTAAGCATTCTCATAAAGTACTATTGTATTTATTGCATTTGAAATTAAAAATTTCTCTTTTTTTGGTCTTTTCGAGACAGGGTCTCCCTGTAGCTCCAGCTGGCCTGGAACTCACTCTGTAGACCAGGCTGGCCTTGATCTCACAAAGATCCGCCTGCCTCTGCCTCCCAAGTGCTAGGATTAAAGGCATGCGCCACTACGCCTGGCTGAAATTAAAATTTATTATTTATTTTCATTTAAAAAATTTTTTTTATGTGTATGAATGTACTGTCTGCATGTAGGTTGGTGCACCCGTGTCGTGCAGTGCTGTGGAGGTCAGAAGAGGGCATCAGATTCCCCTGGAACTGGAGTTAAAGACGGTTCTTAGCCACCCTGTGGGTGCTGGGAGTTGAACCTGGGTCCTCTGCAAGAGCAGTCGGCACTCTTCACTGCTGAGCCATCTCTCCAGCCCTGAAATTAAAATTTTAATTGTATGCGTTGTACACTTGATCTTAGCCAAAGGCTGAGAAGCAACTGTTTTGTGACACAGCATTTACAATTAAAAGTATCATAGAAATTGTGTGTGTGTGTGTGTGTGTGTATACACTCACATGTGCACATGCGTGTGTATTTAGGAACTTGTGTTTAAGGTAGTGCCTGTAGGGTATGTATAAAAGACAGTTATGTTTCATGGGTGTCAACAATAGGACGAAAGTTGAAATCACTGTTCTAAATTTTACTATTGAAATTGCTCTTAAAATGCCAATACTTTGAGGACAAATCTTGAGTTATTACTTCCTACACCCACCTGGTTCATTCCTATCAACTGTTCTGCATGGCTGTTTTATTGTGGTTTTGTGACTTGAAAGCTGCTGACAAGATAATTTGAATAAGGGAGAAAGTTCAATTTGATTCTAATTTTATGGTGCATTCTACTTAACATTAAGTATTAAAAGGAAAGCCAAGAGAAAGAAAAAAAAAGTCAACAATGTTAGATAAGGATAAGAAAATGGCAAACAAAATTATTCTTCACCAATACTAACAACTTAGTATGCTCTTCGTAACATACAGGAACTCATATTTAAGTGACCTAAGGGATAGGAGCTTACATTAGAATGTGAGGGTGGCAAATGGAGTTGTTCAGAATTGAGAATGAGCATCTTTGTTTCAATATTATACTTCCTTCTAGTGCCAACATGGTTGTTGATGCTGAACATGTATAAAGAAAGTAAAATCCTTGAGCTTCAATACACATGAACTGGTGCACATATTTGAATTGGGTGATTACCCATTTCCTTCTTGTTGGTACTCTGCCATCTTTACTATTACATATTGTCTAATAAAGCCAATACGGCATGAAATATAAAATTTTGACTTATGCAGAGGGGTGTGTGTGTGTGTGTGTGTGTGTGTGTGTGTGTGTNTCTATGGTAGGCAATAGAATCCTTTGGGTATATGTCCAGGAGTGTAATTTTCTAGTTCTATTTTTAGCATTCTCAGAAACTGCCAGTTGATTTCCATAATGGCTTCACCAATTTACATTCCCACCAGCAGCAGTGGAGAAGGGTTTCCCAATCCCTAAACCCCTGGCAGCACTTGTTGTCACCAGTTTTCATCTAACATTCTGACTGAGGTGAAGTGGAACCTCAAAGATGGTTAATCTGCTAAAGCTAATCTGTCACTTTACATCTAATCATATTTATTTGATGAAATTGAATGTACCTGTTACAGGGCATGTATGTTTAGAATCATAATGTTTTCTTGATAGATTTCTTCAGTCAGTATAAAATGTCCTTTTTATTTTATGTGTGTGAGTGCATTACCTATATGTATGTAAGTGCACCTGTGTCGTACAATGCCTGCAGAGGTCAGAAAAGGGCATCAGATCCCCTGGAATTGGAGTTACCAGTGGTTGTTAGCTCCTGTGTAGGTACTGGGAACCAAACCAAAGTCCTTTGCAAGTGCACCCAGTGCTCCTAGTCAATGAGCCTTTGATCTTCCTTAATGGCTATTGATATGGAAGAATTTAAAAGTGTTTATTAGCCTTTTATTTCCTTTGGGGAACCCCCCGTTCAGTTCCATAACCTGTCTTTTGATTGGGTTGTTTGTTTTCTTGATGTTTAATTTCTTGAGTTTTTTGTGTATTCTACATACTATTCCTCTATGTATAGCAGGCAAAGATTTTCTCCCATTCCAATAGGCTGTCTTTTCACTCAACTGACAGTTTTCTTTGCTGTACAGAAGCTTTTTTTTTTTTGGTCTTTGAGACAGGTTCTCCCTGTAGCCCCAGCTGTCCCGGAACTCACTCTGTAGACCAGACTGGCCTTGAACTCAAAAAGATCCACCTGCCCCTGCCTCCGGAGTGCTGGGCCCTAACCCTCTATGAGACTCAGCATTCTTACCTAGGATTAAAGGCGTGCGCCACCATGCTCGGCTACAGAAGCTTTTTTTATTTCATGAGAGCCCATTCATGGAGAACTGAACTTATTTCCTGAGCAATTGGAGTCCTATTCAGAAAATCCTTACCTATGCATATATCTTGAAGAATGCTCCCTACATTTCTTTGGCAGTTTCAGAGTTTCAAGTCTTTTTTTTGTCTTTTTCGAGACAGGGTCTCCCTGTAGCCCCAGCTGTCCTGGAACTCACTCTGTAGACCAGGCTGGCCTTGAACTCACAAAGATCCGCCTGCCTCTGCCTCCCGAGTGCTAGGATTAAAGGCGTGCGCCACCACGCCCGGCTGCACTGTAATTTCTTTAATGCACTTGTGCTGATAATTTAAGAATTCTCTCACCTGAGACTTGTACATATATAATCCATAGCGATTTATGTCCCTCATTTTATAGTAGTGTTAGGACTCTTTATTTGCATTTGAAGAAAGACAGTTTTTATCTTTAACATAAACTAAGAAGCTACATGATTAGCTATAAGAACTTTAAGAAACATGTGTTTCAAATGGAAGCTTTAGCTTAATTATATTACTTCTTGGGTGCTTTAAATTTGCCTTTGTTTTTTGAACAGATTTTTTTTGGGGGGGGTGTCTTTTTGAGACAGAGTCTCCCTTTAGTTCCAGCTGGCCTGGAGCTCACTATGTAGACCAGGCTGGCCTTGAACTCACAGAGATCCACCTGCCTCTGCCTCCTGAGTGCTGGAATTAAAAGGCGTGCATAATCATGCCTGGCTTGAACAGATTTTCAACTTCTAGAAAACACTGTGTAAGTTCAAATGTCTTAAAACATTTAATTGCCAAATTCTCAAACTTACAAGTACCAGTCTTTTCTTTCTTCATTTTCTCTTAATCACTGTTCCACTGTGTTTTGGTATCCTTGGGCCCTTTATAATCAATCATGTATTATTTTTACCTCACTTTAAAGGTAATTTAACAATTTTTTGCCTTGTATTTTAATCCTTTGAGAAAAAAATGAAGGAAAGAAAAAAATGACAGTGTATTAAGCAAGGACAATGATATATGAAAAATTTGATTTATGCAATCTTTAAATCTTAAACACATGAGTGGTGTCATTGATGTTGCCTGAATTTTTTTTTCAAGAAAACCACTGGTTGTAATCAACTTTTCAAACTTTTTTAAAAAAGTCACAAACTGTTTTCTTCACAAGAAACCTCATAGAATCTTAGTGTATTAAAATAAGTGATACTGTGTTTGTCATGGTGAGTCTAGGTGACCGGAGGATTTGTCTCTGTAGTCTAGAGTTTGAGCCTAGCTGTCACTCTTCCATCCATTCTCCTTCCCATTTAATAATTTCTGGAGCACAACTT
The DNA here is from genome assembly GCA_009823505.1 of Rhizomys pruinosus. Taxonomy (NCBI): domain Eukaryota; kingdom Metazoa; phylum Chordata; class Mammalia; order Rodentia; family Spalacidae; genus Rhizomys; species Rhizomys pruinosus. The sequence goes on from VZQC01004444.1 coordinate 348,491, forward strand.
CTTCTCCCATAAGGCATCTCTGGAACACAATTTGAAATTGCCAATATTATTCTGAAATTTCATCAGTGAGGAGCACCTCTGATTAAATATTTGGTGAATTTTTTCATCTTCCCCCAATCCCCCAGTTGTAAATCCCCAAACAGGTCTGTGTAAGAATGAGTGACTCAGAATTGGCAGTGATAGATTTCATTGAGGGTTTGTTTTTTTTTTTTAATATCAGTGTTGCTCAGATTATATAAATTCAAAACCAAAAAAATGTTTCCATGCACATTTGCCTAAGGGATGGTGTGACCTAGTCTATAGGTTCTGTGGCTTGTATACTATTAGAGCAGAAACTGCTAATATCTCTTTATACTATGAAACATAATTGAAATTTTGAAACATAAAATGCATGGAAAAAAGGAATGGTACTAGGATAGTTCACCTAAAGAGAATTCATTGGTTGCAAACTGCCACTGAGTATATTGCAGGTGCTGTATTCTGTGTTCTTTGTTTTATCCTTGCATTCCTACTATACCTACAGTATCAAATTTTAAATTGATAAGAAAATTGATTCATGGGTTAAGTAACATGACAATAGACATGGTAAAAAAGTGGATCAGCAGTTTAATTGTTGGTCTGTTTCTTCAGAAACCCATGGTACTAGGCTTTTTAGGATATCATATTCCATTTTTATTGACAGAATAACTCAAGTGTGCCCACATAAACAAAGTGAGCTAAGAACAAAGTGAAAGGTCGTTAGGACAAGGGTGAGGGACAGAAGGTCTGCATACAGCGGAGACCTTCACTTTTTGCTCAACTTGTTTGTCTAGGCTTTACACTCAAGAACTTTTATACATTTGTTCTGGATCTTATTACCTGTTTCCAATGCATTGTACATTATAACCTTAAACACTTTAACTTGTCATGGATTTTTCTTTGCTTTGCTCAAACTCTCATCTCATTTGTGATAAGCTTGCCATTTTAAAATAAAGTGACATTTCCCCAAAGGGGTGTTCCATTTCTCCATCCTGGGGAAATTGTGTTTATAGGAGGAAAAAGCCTTTACCAAATACTTTATATGCCTTTCCAAAACAACTGAATTTTCTAAAGTGTATATTCAGTGAAATACCTGAATGTTATCCCAGATATATTTGAGAATTTGAACATAATACAGCATCATCCCCCTCAACCCTCTTTTAATAGCGTGTTAACATTTTAATGATTCTGAGAAGCTTTGCCCTAAAGAAATCTCTGTGTATGTACTCCTAGTAAATACATCTTTCCCTTGGCCCCTGTTTAATATCGAATTTTCAGCTTGTCACTGAACGTGTGTTCCTTGGGGTGTACTTTAGAATATATTATGTAGGTCATTTTCTTTAGTTTTCTAACTAAAAAAAAAAAAGCTAAGCCAGGTGTGGTGGCACACTTCTTTAATCCCAGCACTTGGGAGGCTCTGAGTTCAAGGCCAGCCTGGTCTACACAGCAAGTTCCAGGCCAGCTGGTGCTACAGGGAGACCCTGTCTCAAAAAGACACCCCCACCAAAAAAAAGGCTAATTCCAGTATAACTTTCAGAATGGTAGTTTGTGATTTTAAAAAATTATTTAAAAATTTATTAGAAGTAGCCAAGATTTAAGATAGGATTCAAGCAGTACCTTGTGCTTAAAATTTAGTGTAGGGGCTGGAGAGATAGATGCCTCAGAGTGCTGGCTGTTCTTGCAGAAGACCCAGGATTGATTCCCAGCACCCACATGGCAGCTAACAGCTGTCCATAACTCCAGTTCCAAAGGATCCAACACCCTCTTCTGTCCTCCACAGGCATTGCACCACACAGGTGCACTTCATACATGCAGGCATACACATAAAAATAACAAAATATTTTAAAAATAAAGTTTAGTGGGGCTGGAGAGATGGTTCAGCCATTAAGAGCGCCGACTGCTCTTGCAGAGGACCAAGGTTCAATTCGCAGCACCCACATGGTGGCTAAGAACCATCTTTAACTCCAGTTCCAGGGGAATCTGATGCCCTCTTCTGAACTCCGTGGCATTGCATGACATGGTGCACCAACCTACATGCAGACAGTATACTCATACACATAAAAAATAATAAATATGCCGGGCGTGGTGACACATGCCTTTAATCCTAGCACTCGGGAGGCAGAGGCAGGTGGATCTTTGTGAGTTCAAGGCCAGCCTGGTCTACAGAGTGAGTTCCAGGACAGCTGGGACTACAGGGAGACCCTGTCTCGAAAAGACAAAAAAAATAATAATAATAATAAATAAATTTTTAAAAGTTTAATGTAATATTAACTTGTTCTGCAAAAAATCCTATTTTCTTTGGTGTTAAATTATATTTGTTACCGGGGCTGGAGAGATAGCCTAGCGGTTAAGAGCACCGACGCTCTTGCAGAGGACCTGGGTTCGATCCCCAGCACCCACATGGCGGCTAAGAACCGTCTGTAACTCCAATTCCAGGAGAACTCCAGTTCCAGGGGAATCTGAGACCCTCTTCTGACCTCCGCGGCATTGCACGACACGGGTGCACAGACCTGCATGCAGACAGTACATTCATACACATACAAAAATAATAAATAAATAAGTAAATAATAAAAAAAAATTATATTTGTTACCATAGATTGTTGGAAAGGACATAAATATTAGGGGGGGGGACATCTTTTGTTTTATATACATTTAGGATTCTTCATAAAATTGTGAATAAAATTTAATTTGTTGAATTATTTATTTTATTTATTTATTTTTGGCCTTTTTGAGACAGGGTCTCCCTTTAGTCCCAGCTGGGACTGGAGCTTGCTATGTAGACCAGGCTGGCCTTGAACTCACAGAGATCTGCCTACCTCTGCCTCCCAAGTGCTGGGATTAAAGGCATGCACCACTACACCTGGCACTAAAGATGGTTCTTAACTGCCGTGTGGGTGCTGGGAATTGAACCTAGGTCCTCTGTAAGAGCAGTCAGTGCTCTTAACTTCTGAGCCATCTCCAGCTCAACAGCTCATTTTTATATGGTGTGCCCATTGTAGGATTAAAGGCATGCATCACCACACCTAGCGATATTTTTATTTTTAGGAAAACCAAAAAGTAGATCGACAGGATTTTCTTAAAATCTTTATTTTGTATGGTGAAACATAATAGGTAATGTATAATATTCAGTTATAAGCAATAATGTTTGAAATACCTTCTAGTTAGGGGCTGGAGAGATGGCTCAGCAGTTAAGCACACCAACGCTCTTGCAGGGGACCTGGGTTCAATTCCCAGCACCCACATGGCAGCTAAGAACTGTCTTTAACTCCAGTTCCAGGAGAATTTGACGCCCTCTTCTGACCTCCTTGGCATTGCATGCCACGGGTGCACCAACCTACATGCAGACAGTACACTCATACACATAAAAAATAATTTTAAAAATACCTTCTAGTTAATTTAATTCATACAAGGCATTTAGTCCATTGAATAGAGAAAGTTAAAGAACATTTGGGCCTTGAAACTGCACAAAACTAAATTCCGCTTTGTACCTTAAGTTCTTTAATAGTCATGTGTTTCTCAAATAATAACTACAAGCTAGTCCCTGGAATGAGTATGAAGTGGGAAGAAGATACATTGCTTCTCTGTAAACAATTCAAAGCTAGTAGTATTCAGTGTACAGCCTTACTAAAATCTGTTAACATGTTGTTAGAATGGAAATGAATGAACTTAAAACTCCCAGGATACATAGAGGAACAAGATAGGCTTAATAAATGTTAGGTTGTGTATTGCGTTTTGGGCTGGTTAAGCTTAAGACCTATTGAAAGACATAAAAATAAGGATCAGATTCTTCTTTGTTCAATGACTATGGTGCTTTTAAAAATTTATATTAAATTTCCTTATAGGCTTCGCTTTTTCATTCAAATAGTCCTTGAGCACCTATTAAGTTCAGGAATTGTTCAGAATGTTTAGAATTTGAGGTCCTGGAACTATCACCTGTGCTCTTACCTCTTGCCTTTAGTTGACTAAATAAAAGTTTGTCGCACTCTATAAAAATTGTTCTTGGGGCTGGAGAGATGGCTCAGTGGTTAAGAACACTAGGTGTTCTTGCAGCCCAGCATCCACACCGCTGCTAATAACCTGGATCCAGGACCAGGGGAACCAATACCTCCTGACTGACACAGACAAGTGTACCTTACATATATGCAGGCAATACACTCATACACATAAAATTTTTAAAAATCACATTAAAATTGCTGTTGTATTAGTGCAGTGAAGACACTTGTGTCGATTCAAGGACCAAACATAATTTATAAGAGCGGAGCCACCATCTAGAGTGGGGGTCTGCAAACTTCTATAAAAGGGCCAATGGTTCAGATTTGATGGTTATACTATCTATGTTGCTGCTAGCTGCTTAGCTCTGCAGTTAGTGTGAAAGCAGCTTTGTAAATGGATGTGTGTGCTGCCTTCCAATAAAATCAAATCATGGCCAAGCATGGTGACGCATGCCGTTAATCCTAGTGCTTGGGAGGCAGAGGCAGGCAGAGGCAGGCAGATCTCTGTGAGTTCAAAGCCAGCCTGGTCTACGAAGTGAGTTCCAGGACAGCTGGGGCTAAAGAGAGACCCCATCTCAAAAAAAAAAAAAAAAAAACCCACAAATTTGAATTCCTTATAATTTTCATATCACAAACTAGTCTAGGTTTGAAATCATTGAAGAATGTGAAAACTACACTCAGATCATGGACTGTACAAAAAAAGGTGGTCAGAGCTGGCCCATTGGCCATTCTTTACTGACCACAGGTTTAGGGAAAAGCCTATGAATTTACTATAATTGTTGTTGGATAATAATTGCCAATATTTCAGGTCAATGTTTTTTTTTCAGTAGGTGTTGAGTATGCCAGTTTGCGTTCGTCCCTATTCTCTCGTTGAACTCTATTTCTTATAGACTAACTATATATAAATAGTAGAAAACAAAACATTAAGGTAACCCCCCCTTTAAAGAGCTAATTATTCTCAGCTTTCTCATCTTCCCCAAAGCTGAATTGTATAAATGTGAACTTCAGGTTATATCTTCTAAACAAATTGCATGCCAGTAACTATGTTAATGCCCTTACAAGCACTGTTGAACACTTTATTTGGCCTTAAAAAGCAAAATATTTTTATATTGATAGTAATAATTTTTCATTTTAAAACCATAATTTAAAATTATGTTAACTTGTTTTCCTTAGACACCAGAGAAGAAACAATCTGAATCATCCAGGGGAAGAAAGAGGAAAGCAGAAAATCAGAATGAAAGTAGTCAGGGTAAGCAAAATGCCATCTTCCTTCAGAGCCATAGTATTTTACAATTAATTTTTCTGATTTTTAACCAGTAAGTGGCTTTGTGGTTTTGTGGCTTCTATGTCTGTCACATACCTTGTGCATTTATAATAGCTAGGGCTGTATTTTGCATAGAAAAATACGAAGACATGAAAGTGCGGTCCTTTTGTACTATAGGTAGTTAGCTTTATGTTTTTACTGTTTTGGGGCTTTTTAAAGCTTTTTTTAGCCTCTTTTTATTTCATGTCTGTGAGTGTGATACCTGCCTGTGTGTAAGGGCACCCCTATCGTGCAGTGCCCACAGAAGACAGAAGGTTGTTGTGTCCCCTGGAACTGGAATTATGGACAGTTGTTAGCTGTCAAGTCAGTGCTGGTATTTGACCCTGGGTCCTCTGCAACAACAGCCAGTGCACTTAACTGCTGAGCTCCTGTTTTGGGGCTTTTTGACATTTTCAGTATTTTTTATTTGTGACTCAGAAAGATAAGTACCACATCTAAATTTGGCAAGCATTTCCTTTCATTTTCCTTTTTTCATGTGAATTATAATAGTCTAATAGCTTCTTTATTTTTTTAATATTTTATTATTTTTATGTGTATGAGTATATTGGCTGCATGTATATAAATGTACCCATGTCATCGAATGCCAGTGGACATCAGAAGAAGGTGTTGGATTCCCCTGGAACTAGAGTTATGGATAGTTGTTAGCCACCATGTGGGGTGCTAGGGATTGATCTCAGGTCCTCTGCAACAGCAGACAGTGCCTTTTTTTTTATTTTTTTTTTTTTGGTCTTTTTGAGACAGGGTCTCCCTGTAGCCCCAGCTGGCCTGGAACTCACTCTGTAGACCAGGCTGGCCTGGAGCTCACAGAGCTCCACCTGCCTCAGCCTCCCAAGCGCTAGGATTAAAGGCATGCGCCGCCACCACACCCAGCTGGAGACAGTGCTCTTAACTGGTGAGCCATCTCCAGCCCCAGCGTCTAATTTTTAAATACAAACTTTAAATCTCACTTTTAAACAAGCACCAATTCTCTTACTAAAAAAGATATAAAAATAGACTAATTAAAGCATCTATATTTTTCTCTTTTTTTTGAGACAGGGTCTCCCTGCAGCCCCAGCTGTCCTGGAACTCACTTCATAGACCAGCCTGGCCTTGAAAGAGATCTGCCTGCCTCTGCCTCCAGAGTGCTGGAATTAGTGGTGTGCACAACCACGCCCGTCTTCATCCTTTCTTCTATACCTGCCTTTTGTGATATGAACTAAGGAAATTATTTTCATTAACTACATGATCTTTCCTTAAAAAATTTTTTCTTGTATGCATGTATGTGGGTGTATACAAATGTATGTGCAGGTTCGTGTGTGGTTTGTGCATGCAGAGGCCAGAATATGACATCAGATATCCTCCTTTATTATCTCTGCATAATCCTTTGAGGGAGAATTTCTCCCCATGAACCTAGCTGGGCTAGAAGCCACCAAGCCCAAGTAATCCTCTTTGTCTTCACAAACCTCTTTGTCTTCACGATCCTTTTGCTGTTGTTGTTGTTGTTGTTGTTGTTGTTGTTGTTGTTGTTGTTGTTTTGAGACAGGGTCTCCCTATAGCTCCAGCTGGCCTGGAACTCACAGAGATCCACCTGCCTCTGCCTCCCGAGTGCTAGGATTAAAGGCGTGCACCACCACGCCCAGCTTAAAGACGGTTCTTACCCACCATGTGGGTGTTGGGAATCGAGCCCAGGTCCTCTGTAAGAGCAGTCAGTGCTCTTAACTGCTGAGCCATCTCTCCAGCCCCTTCATAACCCTTTGAACTTGAGTTATAGTATGCACAGGATGGCCAGCTTCTTATGTAGGTGCTGCAGTCCATTGTCTGGGATCCAAACTCCAATCCTCATGATCACACAATAAGCACTTAAGCTGCTGAGCCATCTCTCCAGCCCAGACTACATGGTCTCTTACAATAGGCAACACACTGGTGCTGTTGTTTAATTTGGACACTGAAAATGATGTATAATAAATTAGGGTTTTGGTCATGTAATGATGACTCTACACATAGCATTACATGTTTTGGAGCCAGTATTTAGCCAAAAGATCTAGGATTGTGAACTGGATTACCACTTTTACAGGGCACTAAAATAAAGGAATGTATTTGTAGCAGTTTTCTGTGGGAAAGGATAACCTTAATCTAGGCCCCTTTTTTGGTGTATAATGTGTTCTATCTTTTCACTTCTTTCTCTTAGACTTAGAGTAGGTCCCCCCAACTAGTGGTTAGTGGACATACAATTTCATTATAAAGGTAATAGCAACTGTTATTTCAGTAGTCAATTAAAAATTTTAAAGCAATTTTTAATAGGGTAGGATTTCTAGATTGGTTAAGCTAGCCTGTCTTTATAAACTTATGTTTTGGGGAGCTGGTGAGTTGTCTCAGCAGGTAGGGGTAGAAGCCCCCTAGCCTGACAAGAGTTTAATCCTTGGGACCCACACCTTGGACAGAATCAACTCCTGCAAATTGATCTCTGACTCCTTTTGTCTCAAAAAGACCAAAAAATAAAATAAAATAAAAATCTATCAATTTTGCCATCCACAGAAATGCCTGGCTTTCTTCTGGGTTAATATAATTGCCTAAATTGGATCTCCTCACTTCTTTTTCACACAACATTTGCTTTAGAAAGATTCTGGCTTACTGTATTCCCCCTGTCCCCCCCCCCCCAGGTCCCCATAAAGTGAGCTTCAAGCAGCCGCTTCTTGTCATCTTATGACAACATATCAAGCCATGTTTCCATTCCCAAACCACTAATATATAACACAGCTGCTATTACCCTTAGAAAAAAATCAGGTTTGTTTTGGAAACTAACAGTGGGATAATTTTCCCCTTAAAAATGGAGGCTGTGTCATTTGAGTCTCACGACTATGAGATCAACCCATGCACCACTCTGAGACTGAAAAAAGAAAAAAAAAAAATGGAGGCTGTGTGGAGGTGTAGTGGTTCTTGATTAAAATTGGATTTTTGTGAGCCAGGCGTGGTGGCACATGCCTTTAATCCCAGCACTCAGGAGGCAGAGGCAGGCAGACCACTGAGTTCAAGGCCAGCCTGGTCCACATAGTGAGCTCCACGCCAGCTGGGACTAAAGGGAGACCCTGTCTCAGAAAAAAAAAGGGGGGGGGGTTTCTGGCTCTGGAGAGATGGCTTAGCTGTTAAGACCACAGGCTGCTGGGTTCAATTCCCAGCACCCACATGGTGGCTAACTGTTGTTCCTAAACTCCAGTTCCAGGGGATCCAATGCTCTCTTCCTCCCTCTTGTGAACAGACAGAACTGCATAAATATAAAAAACGAAATTTTAAAAATAAGATTGGAATGTCTGCTGAGAAAGAGGAAATGGGAGTGAGGGCTATATAGAAGCAGGCTTCTTCTGAGATGAGATGAAATGCATATGGGGAGAGGGAAGGGGGAGTGAGATTTGAGTTCAGTTAAGGGAAGAGAATTGGGAAATAGCTTCTAGGTAGGCAACCAAAATACAATAAGAGCAAGAATCTCTTCAGAATCTGCAGTTGGTTTTCAAAGATAAAAAAGCTTCTAGCCAAGCGTGGTGGCGCACGCCTTTAATCCTAACATTTGGGAGGCAGGCAGATCTTTGTGGGTCTACAGAGTGAGTTCCAGGACAGCTGGGATTATAGGGAGACCCTGTCTCAAAAATACCCAAAAAAAAAAGGAAGCTTCTTTGGGATAAAGTCTCTTTAGTCCTGACTGACTTCTAAATTGGTATAGATCTGCTATTCAGTATTTCTGGAAGCATTTGTTGAGTCCTCATTTAAATTTTTTTTTTTTTAATAATCCCTCTATCTTGTTTAGGGTTGTTGAACTTTAAAGTATATTGGTGGTGGGGCTGGAGAGATAGCCTAGCGGTTAAGAGCGCCAACTGCTCTTGCAGAGAACCCAGGTTCAATCCCCAGCACCCACATGGCGGCTGAAAACCGTCTTTAACTCCAGTTCCAGGGGACTCTGACACCCTCTTCTGACCTCCGCGGCATTGCACGACACGGGTGCACCAATCTACATGCAGACAGTACATTCATACCCATACAAAAATAAATAAAAAACTTTAAAAAAAAGTATATTGGTGGTGTTTTGTTTTGTTTTGTTTACAGTGCCTGTCACATAGCAGCCACTTCAGGAATGGTTCAGCACATTAAGTCCAAAAGGAGAGAACTAAGTAAATAAATAATTATTTAAAAAAGAAAGTTGAGTAAAATAAATGACACGTGGCAATAAGTCAATATTGAATTGATAGATGTATAAGTTTGGCACATTTTCTTTATGATATAATAAATGATAGACAATAGATGATCATGACTGACCAAAATCTATGCAATTTCTTTATATTTTAGGAAAAAATATTGGGGGACGTGGCCACAAAATTAGCGATTATTTTGAAGTAAGTTCATTGAAGATTTTTATTTCCAGTTCTTAATTCAGTATAAGTTTGTTGTGAGTTGAAAGTAATTTCTTTGAAGCACAAGGTCAGCTTTTAAGAAGAATGTTAGTAGTTTGTGGTATTCTTTTCTCAGGAATATTAAAACATGAAAAAATTGTGGAGTACTTTCTCATATACATTTATAACAACTCATATAGTAGGTAAAGTTAGCTGTTAGTGTTTCTCTTGAAGACAAGAAATAATAAAATAGCCCACCTAGCTGCCAAATGAAAGGGAATAATAGTAATATCTGAAGTCTTGCCAGCTTTGTAGCAATCTAGTCTTTATCATATAACAGCAACATTGAGCCCTATGGATGGTGATTAAATAATCCATACAGATGAATCTTAAGAGTCCCTCAAAAAAACAGTGAATGAGTGTAGAATCTTACCCAATCTGGAATATTTCTTTGTTTCTACATAGAAATATTTTTGCCTACCAATTGTCTATTAGCAGACATTGCTGTGATTATTAAATGTTACCTATTCAGTTGTTGGGGGTGCTTACTTTCTTGAGAGCAAGAGCAAGAATTGACTGATTGAGACAACAACTAAATTTGAATAACAACCAAAACTCCAAACCTCTTTTTGGGGGGAGTGAATGAGAGAGAGAGAGAGAGAGAGAGAGAGAGAGAGAGAGAGAGAGAGAGGTTGATTACAGAACCGGAGGATACAGCCAATTCTATTTTTAAAATTGTATCGTTTTTAATTTTATGTATATGAGTGTATTTGCCTGCATGTGTGTAAGTGTACCTATGGCCTATAGTGCCCACAGAGGTCAGACAAGGGTGTTGGATCCCCTGGAACTGTGGGTGCTGGGAACCAAACCCAGACCTTTTTATTGGTCTTTTTGAGACAGGGTCTCCCTTTAGTCCCAGCTGGCCTAGAGCTTGCTATGTATACAAATGGGATAAAGGCATGCGCCACCACGCCTGGCAAACCCAGATCTTTTGTAAGAACTTTTGAATACCTAGTGTGTGCTGGGTGATAACACTAGGCACTAGGTAAAATTATTGAGAAAATCCTTAGGTTGCATTTTTTTAAACCTTTTTTTTTTAATTTTTTTTTAATTTTCTATGTGTATGAATATACTGTCTGCATAGAGGTTTGTGCACCCATGTCGTGCAATGCCTCGGAGATTAGAAGAGGGTGTCAGATTCCCCTGGAACCTGGAGTTCTCCTGGAATTGGACTTACAGACGGTTCTCAGTTGCCATGTGGGTGCTGGGGATTGAACCCGGGTCCTCTGCAAGAGCAGTTGGCGCTCTTAACCACTAGGCTATCTCTCCAGCCCCACCACCAATATACTTTAAAGTTCAACAACCCTAAACAAGATAGGGTTTTTAATGAACATCCTAATCCCTATTTCTGTTGTTCATACCAAAATGAAGTTACACATTAAACAAAAAATGAAGTAGACAATAAACAGTGCTCCTAGAGGAAGGCAGTAGCAGCAAACTGTTTTCTTCTGTCCTTGGCAAAGAAGCATGAGAAACATGAGTCACCAGAATTATGAAGCAGATAAGTTTGCTTCCCTTAATGCAGCTAAGTCATGGAGGTCATAGGAAGAATATTTTTAAATTTACAGCAAAAGACTTGTTCTGTGTCTTTTTTTATATAATGCATTGAACATTTTAGATATCTTCACAGTTCTTATGATTTTAAGATGGTTATGTTCACCAAAATCTGCATGTAAATATTTTTTATTATTTTTTATGTATATGAATGTACTGTCTGCATGTAGGTTTGTGCACATGTAAATATTTTAAAATTTCTTGGGATTATGGGCTCTTGGTTCCCTTTAAACACTTAATAGGGAGTCTGCTAAGCTTTGGAATTTATAAAGTGTTCATTGGGGCAATTTGTCTTGGAGTAGGCCACAATAACAAATTATAATCATAAAATAAAGTAGTAAGTATTGTTAGAAGATGTAATCTTACTAGGTTTGTGGCACAGGTCTTTAATCCCAGGGCTTGAGAGGCAGAGGCAGGCAGATCTCTGAATTCAAGACCAGGCTGAATGTAAGTGTACACATAGTGAATTCCAGGCCAGCCAGGGTTACTAGTGATACCCCTTTAAAATTTTTATTTTATTCTTTTATGTATACGTATGTTTTACCTGCATGTAATGTAGGTGGACTTGTGCATGCATTGCCCACAGAGGCCAGAGAAGGCTTTGGATCCTCTAGAACTAGTGTTATGGACAGTTGTTAGCTACCATGTGGGTGCTAGGAACTGAACCCAGGTACTCTGCAAGAGCAGCCATTGCTCTTAATCACTGACCCATGTCTCATATCCTATCTTAAAAAAAAATATAGCCTTATAGTCTTATGATTGAGTAGTCTCTTTTTATTTATTGATCTCTGGAGTACAGTCTAGGCTGGCTACCATCTCACAGAGATCTGCCTACATCTCCTCTGACTCCCAAGCTCAGGAATTAAAGGTATGTGCCACCAAGCCTGGCTCTGGTTAGTTAATCTTTTAGGTCTGGGAACATAGACAACTTATAAAGTACTTGCTTGGCATATCTGAGGCTCTACTAGGCTCAGTCCCCAACATCACAAAATAATATATGTTGTTAATACTAAATTAATACTAAGTCTGAAATAACAACTGCCTTTTCCTGTTTTGATAGATAAGTGATGTTTCCTATTTCTTCTTCTCAGTACCAAGGTGGAAATGGCTCAAGTCCAGTAAGAGGCATACCTCCTGCAATCCGTTCTCCACAAAACTCACACTCACATTCCACTCCTTCCTCATCTGTAAGTTTTCATGTATAGTTAGTCTTTGTCTAAGACTATACATAATGTATAATGTGTTTTTATTGGAAACTTTTATACAAAGTCATATTTATGTTTTGAAAGAAAAAGTTACGTGAAGTGAGTTGAATCTTCTTTAATGATCTGATTCTACTAGAATTTTGTATTTTTTACCTTTCAAAAATTTTTTTTTATTGTTTATGAGTGTATGCTCAATGCCCACAGAGGCCAGAAGAGGGCGTCAGACCTGGCAAGGAATATAAATTCTGTTACTGATAAATTTTATTCAGTTTTGTTTTAGGCATATGAGTGTTTTGCCTACATGTGTGTAGGTGCTCTACTTACTGGGAGGCCAGGAGAGGGTGTCAGATCCCTTGGAGCTAGAGTTGGGGTTGGTTGTTAACCACCTTGTGGGTGCTGGGAACTGAACCCAGGTCCTATAAAATTGCAAGTACTGTTGACCACTGGGTCATCTCTCCAACCCCTGGATTAAATTTCTTAATCATAAATGAATCATGAAGAATCATTTTGGGACTGGAGAGATGGCCTAGTGGTTAAGAGCGCCAACTGCTCTTGCAGAGGACCCAGGTTTGATCCCCAGCACCCACATGGGGGCTGAGAACCGTCTTTAACTCCAGTTCCAGGGCAATCCTACACCTCTTCTGACCTCCACGGCATTGCACAACACGGGTGCACAAACCTGCATGCAGACAGTACATTCATACACATTAAAAAATTAAAATCATACACATAAAAAATTTAAAAATTAAAAAGAATCATTTTGGGGAATTCTTTCAAGAAAGACTGTTTATGCAGTTCAGCAAATATCTTGGGTGTATCTTAATAACTTTTCATTTGTTTCTAACATTTTAAGATAGTTTCATGTGCACTATATTCTATCTTTGATTTTATTTTTATTTACTTTGAAATTTGAGTATATAAACAATAAAAAGTTGGCTTTCTGTAATTTAAAGATGAATCATACATTTGTAAAAATTAGTCTTTCTAAGCTGGGTGTGGTGGTGTATGCCTTTTCCAGCACCTGGGAGGCAGAGGCAAGTGGATCTCTGAGTTCGAGGCCAACCTGGTCTATGTAGTGAGTCCAGGACAGCTGGGGCTGCAGGGAGACTCTGTCCCAAAAAGACCAAAAAAAAAAAAAACTGATTAAAACACCCTGTTGGGGCTGGAGAGATGGTTCAGTGGTTAAGAGCACCGACTGCTCTTGCAGAGGACCCGGGTTGATTCCCAGCACCCACATGGCGGCTAAGAACCGTCTTTAACTCCAGTTCCAGGGAATCTGATGCCCTCTTCTAACCTCTGCGGCATTGCACGACATGGGTGCACCAACCTACATGCAGACAGTACACTCATACACATAAAAAGTAATAAATAAGGCTGGGCATGTGGCGCATGCCTTTAATCCTAGCACTTGGGAGGCAGAGGCAGGCGGATCTTTGTGAGTTCAAGGCCAGCCTGGTCTACAGAGCTAGTTCCAGGACAGTTTGGGCAGGAGACCCTGTCTCGAAAAGACCAAGAAACAAAAAAAAAGTAATAAATAAATAAAAAAAATCCTGTTAATATTTTGTATATCCTATTTGTATAGACTTAGTTCTGTTTTATTAATTATATTCCTTTTTAAACTAGGAATTACATAAACTTTAAAACTAATTAGTAAATTGGTTACAGAGTATTTAGGAAATTGCATTACTATCCCTGGTAGTAAGGTGTCTGTATTAAGATTTTTAAAAAAATATTTAATTGATTATTTTTATTTCATGTGTATGAGTATTGTCTGCATGTGTTAAAGTGCACAATGGTCTCCCCTCCCTTCTCCCTGTCTCCCCATACCTTTCTCTTTCTCAGTTCTATTTTGAGTCATGATAATCTGAGTATTTTTCAGAATGATTATTGTTTGGCTTAACTTGGTTCATGAAGCATTAAGATTTATTTTATAGAGTGTGAATGTAAGGCCCTTGAGGTCAAGGAATTTATGGTTGTAATTTTCTCAATAGTCTTTATATAGGAGATGCTCAAGAATGCTTGTTGAGTAAATAAATGGTGATTAAAAGCATTTAAAAGTCAGGTACTAGAAGATAAAGTCCATAGAAGGTTTAAAAAGAAAAAATATTTTCAGAAGCTGTGCCTTTAACTAAACCCCACATGTGCAGAGGCATGTGGATCTCTGTAAGTTCAAGGTTATATAGCAAGTTCTAAGCCTTCAGGGAGACCTGTCTCAGAAGCAAAAATAACAACAAAAAACCTGTGGTTATTGCTAAGTAGAAGTTTGTTTTTTTTTTTTACTAGGTAGAAATTTTGACATATATATTTTTTAGGTTCGACCGAATAGCCCTTCTCCTACTGCATTAGCTTTTGGGGACCACTCTGTTGTACAACCAAAGCAGTTATCCTATAAAATTACTCAGGTAAATAATAATTTTTTAAAATTACTGATTTTTAGAAAACCTGACCAACTTTGTACTAACAACTAAAATGTTTTAGTTCTAAATATAATTACAAAGTAAAATTAAGTGTCAACAAAATTAACTTACTAAACAAAAAAATTTGTAGGGAGGGAGGAATTCAGATACCCATTTACTATCAGCTTGTCCCTTTTACACTAGCAAGTGTTTTAGGTAGAAAAATAATTAGAACAGCTATAACATGTCAGTTCTGTTTACTGAATGTCTTCTTGATGCTGATGTGTTGGTTATAAGCAGGTAATAAAGCAGTTCATTTGAATGTATGTGTATGTGTATATTCAACTTGAGAAGATCATTTCAAAGTCAGATTACTTCAATATATTTATATTTTATATTTTTACTTAGTTTTATGAATTTTTAATATAAATTCTAAGTTCTTTTGGAGGATATGAGTTTTAATTATACTTTAATTATAATTATGTTTCTTTTATCATGTATACTTCAGAACTTACTAAAGCTTAAAACCACGCTAAGATATTTTGGAATAGTTTTCACATACAGTTTTTCTTAGCTGTTTGAAATTGAGTAAACTCTGCTTTGTTATTTGTAACAGTGCATATATTACAGATAATAAAATATCTTTCTTTTTTTTTCTTCATTTAGACTGAACTCACAATGCTGAAATTAGCAGCATTAGAAAGTAACAAAAATCAGGACCTGGAAAAGAAGGAAGGTCGCATAGATGATTTGCTCAGGGTAAGTAACACATTGTGGAGGAGGAGAAACTATTGAGAAAAACATTATTATAAAATATTCTCTATTTGAAACAAACTTCTTCTGTTAGCGTAGGTATATGAATGAAGAAACCCCATGTTAAAGTTATAGTACTTTATTAACTCTTTCATTGTGAATTGAGAAATTATGGAAGAAATAGAAGTTTATAAATTTTTTTTTATTTGATCAGCTAGCTGCCCATTAGATACTTATTTGATGGTAAATAATTGATAGTGCTGTATGCCTGACATATGATAACACAGAAGATGAAATTGCTGCCATAGGTCTGTGAGTTTCTTTTTTTAATAGAAACTATTTTAAAACATAAATCCAGGGGCGGGAGAGATGGCTCAGTGGTTAAGAGCACTGTGGGCTACTCTTCCAGGGGACCCAGGTTCAGTTTTCAGCACCCACATGGCAGCTAACAACATCTCTAACTTCACTTCCAGAGGATCTGACACCCTCTTTTGGCCTCCTCAGGCTTTGCACCATATGGGTGCACTTAACATATATGCAGGCAAAACACTCATACACATTTTAAAACAATCCAGAAGCCAGGCATGGTAGTAGATACCTTTAATCCCAGCACTCAGGAGGCAGAGGCAGGTGGCTCTTGGTGAGAACAACAAGCCCAGCCTGATCTACACAGCTGTGGCTGCAAAGACCTGTCTTGAAAAAAAAAAAAATTACAGGCTGAAAAACAAAAACAAAACAAAAAAATTACAGGCTGGAGAGATCCCTCAGCAGCTAAGAGCACCAGGGTTTAGTTTCCAACATTCTCACAGCAGCTGGCAACTGTCCATAACTCTAGTTCCAAGGGATCTGACACCCTCTTCTGGCCTCCACAGGCATTGTACTACATGGGTTTATTTGCATACATGCAGGCAAAATACTCATATATATAAATATATAAATAAATATAAATTAAATAAATAAATATAGCCAGGCATAGTGGTGCATGCCTTTAATCCTAGCACTTGGGAGGCAGAGGCAGGTGGATCTTTGTGAGTTCAAGGCCAGCCTGGTCTACAGAGTGAGTTCCAGGACAAATGTGACAACAGGGAGACCCTGTCTCAAAAAGACCAAGAAAAAAAGGGGGGGGACAAAAAAATCATANAGCACTTGGGAGGCAGAGGCAGGTGGATCTTTGTGAGTTCAAGGCCAGCCTGGTCTACAGAGTGAGTTCCAGGACAGCTGGGGCTACAGGGAGACCCTGTCTCAAAAAGACCAAAAAATAAAATAAAATAAAATAAATAAATATAAATAAATGAATAAGAAATCCAAGGGATCCCACAAGATGGCCCAACAGGTAAAAGTGCTGGTTGTGTAAACCTGGAGACCTAAGTTCCATCCTGGGATCCTATGTAAATGGGCCGAGGAGATGGCTCAGTAACGAAGTACAAGCACGAGGACCTGAGTTTGGATCTCTAGCATTCAAGAGAGTCTCAGCAAACCATACATGTAATTCCCTTCCTGTAATACTACTATAATCAGATTCCTCTGGGGTTAGAGAGGCTTCCTCTTTGAGCATATGGCTGACTATAAAGTGAAGAGAATTGGTACCCTGTTGCCAAGGAAGAATGGTGGTTGGTTAATTGGATCGGCCAATCATAGTACCGTTAACAAGTTTAGTAGAGACTTGTTTTATTTGTTACAGGAGATAGAAGAAATTCACATTTACCCTTAAATGTTTTAAATACAGTATGTACCACATTTTGTTAATTTTAGTTGGTTGTGTTGCTGCTATTTAGAAATAAGGGAACTTAGATTCAGATTACTTAACTAAAATTATATTCCATGGAATATGAATGTAAATGACTGGAATATATATGTAACATTTACATATTAATGTTTAGTACTATTAGATAATAATATGCTGAATAGTCATATCTTTATAATTTATTCAAAACATTAAAACTATTACTAAGATTTTCATGTACACTAATTTTAGTCCTTTTACATTCTCTCCTTGTAGGTTAACTGTGATCTCAGACGGCAAATAGATGATCAACAAAAATTACTTGAAAAATATAAAGAACGATTAAATAAGTGCATATCAATGAGCAAGAAGCTTCTCATTGAAAAAGTAAGTTAATACTGAATTTTTCCTTCTTCTTTAGCCCCTCTGCCTTATATGGTTTTAAAGTTTGAATGAATATAATTTTTAATGATAATTTTTCCTCATTTTCAGAGTACACAAGAAAAACTGTCAAGCAGAGAGAAGAGTATGCAAGATCGGTTACGCCTTGGGCACTTCACTACAGTTAGACATGGCGCTTCATTTACTGAACAGTGGGCAGATGGTTTTGCATTTCAGAATCTTGTGAAGTTAGTAATTGTACATTTAAAAATTTAGTTATTTGAGTTTTCATTACTTTAAAAGATTATAAATTTGGAATTAGTCCAACATCTATCTCCTTAGTATTTAAAATCATAAAATTTAACATATGAAAAGAATGTAAAGCAGAGGTATTACAACTATAGTATTGAACAGAATTCTTCCTTGATGAGCATTCATCTAGGAAGGGGCCTAGACAGGGCCCCATCCCTGTCTGCGCACCCCCCTACCCCCACCCCATTTGATGGTATTATAGAAGCACCATACTTGGCTTTTTTTCCCTTTTTTTAATTTATTTTTTATGTGTATGAGTGTACTGTCTGCATGTAGGTTTGTGCACCCATGTTGAGCAATGCCAAGGAGGTCAGAAGAGGGTGTCGGATTCCCCTGGAACTGGAGTTAAAGACGGTTCTCAGCTGCCATGTGGGTTCTGGGAATCGAACCCGGGTCCTCTGCAAGAGCAGTCGGCACTCTTAACCACTGAGCTATCTCTCCAGCCCCCATACTTGGCTTTTTAACTCAAGTTCTAGAGATCCAGCCTTAGGTCCTCATGCTTGCATTTCACCACTGAGTCATCTCTTCAGCCTCTATTTTTCTAAACCTGCCTTTCCATAATAGAAACGGACCCCCAAACATTATTGGTGATGTCATGTGTTTGTATGTGTATTATTCCTTCCAAAAGAAAGAAAATGATTGGAATTTTTAAACTTATTGGAAATTATATGTCTGTTTCTTTGGGTTATTTGTTTATTTTTGAAATTGGTCTTGCTGAGGTTTTCCAGGCTGATCTTGAATTCTTAGACTAAAGTGAACTTCCAGCCTCGGCCTTCTGAGTGTTGGGACTTTAGGTGCATGCCACCTTGCCCATCTTTCTACTTTTTTCTTGTTTTCTCCAGTCCTTAAGCGTTAGAAATCAGCACCTCCTAATCTCTGTGCCTAAGAAAAAGAATTTTTCTCTTTTGCTTCAGCTACAGTAACTTATACATCGCTTGAACCAGCAATGTGGCTTTAGCATTTCAAAGGTAAACTTTAAAACAAAAAAAATTAATTCCTCATTTTCCCAGTGCCCATAATGGTAGGTAAGGGTGAATTGGTTGTCTATCTTTTAGGGACCACGACCATGCTACTCTTCTGATTTTTGTGTGGAAAATTTATAAAACCCTGGAAAGCAGGAGTATTGATGTTTACCTTAGCTTTCCAGAGCAAAGCCACCTTCACATAGTACCAAGTTAACATTGATGTTTTCAAACATTACTTCTCAGGACTTAATACAAAGTGGCCTTATTTGCTCCTGCTTCTCAACAGACTTACTGAGCTTTTGTTCAACAAAGCTGTTAGGCTTTTACTGAGCTTTTTTTGATCAACAAAGCTAAGTTAGGCTTTAGACTCACCACAATGAAGGACAGAGACCTTGTGAACCTAGTAAGTTTAGGTTTTAATTCTATATCTCCTTGGAGCTGTTAAAGGTTAGTATGTAGTATATGTGATCAGACTTGAGATAGAGAATCATTTGATGATGTGGAATTGTTGACAAGATGGAGAGATAGTCAAATCAGAGGTATGTTTACTTGAGCTAAAATACTGGAAGTAAAAGGGTGGGAATGAATTTGAGATGAAAACCATAATTTTTTAGTATTTTGTAAGCAAGGATCTCTGCTACTAAACTCAGGATATTCAGGGCTAATATGTATGGTCTAAAATATTAATGATTAATTCTACCAATAATGATTTCTCACAAAAGAATTTCATGTCTTAACTATCACTAATAAGCACTGACTGAGGACTTACTGTGTTTTGTTACATATAGTATGTCATGTTTACAGTCAGTGATTCAAGGGTGAGAAGAGAAGTGAATAAATAAATAAAATTTCTCATATTAGGGTTCAGTGGTTAAGAGCACTGGCTATTCTTTCAGAGAAGCCAGGTTCAGTTTCCAATACCCACATGGCTACTAACAACTGTCCGTAACACAGTTCCAGGGCATACAAACACCCTCTCTGGCATCTGCACACATGGTGTACTTACATGCAGATAAAACACTCATATACATAAAATTAAATATAAAATAAAATATTAAATTTGTTATGTTAATAATCTCTAAACCAGGTAGTGATCCCTGAATGGTTGGGTATTCAGTGTGTGTACAGTACAGTAATTCTTTACTTGCCATTAGGCTATTATTTGACTTAAAGCCTCTTTTCTAAACTACATTTAACTTTTACTTTGTTATTGTTTTTGTTTGAGATGCTAAGGATCTGTCCAAGGGCTTGCACATATCTATCACTGTGCTGGATTCCCAACCCTAATTTTTTCTTTGTAAGGACAACTTAATTTATTCCCACTTATAAATAAAAACTGGATTAATGTGTGTTCTTATTTTACTATTATAGAGATTTTAAAAACATATTTCTACTTTGGTTCTTTTTTTTTCTTTCTTTTTTTTTTTTCTACCTTGGTTCTTCTTGAGTCCTTTCCTATTCTCCTCCCTCACTAGGGCCACAGGAGAGGAACATGTGTCGAGCCAATTCTACAGCTGCAGAGAGTAGGAAGTCACTTGTCTCTGTTTGAAGGATGGGGTGGGTGTGGTAGGCAGAGTATTTGATTTGCTCTAAAATCTCAGGATCATAGCCATGTACAGCTATAACATTATTTTTTTGACATGTTAGGAGATATAAAAGGGACATAGTTACTGTCAGAGTAAGTTTAAGATGTTGTATGATGTGCTAGCTTGACAAAAAGTTCCCTTTTTGGTTGTTGAGATGGCTCAGCAAATAAAGATACTTGCTACTAATCCTGAAAAACCTGAATTCCAATCCTGGGACCCACATGGTAGAAAGTGAAAACAGACTCAAAGAAATCACCTTCACACACACACACACACACACACACACACACACAAATATAATAATAATAATAATAATAATAATAATAATAATAAATGCAATAACTTTTTTTTTTATATACAGATTCTCCCTTTAGCCCCAGCTGGCCTAGAACTCAACTCTGTAGACTAGGCTGGCCTTGAACTCATAGAGATTGGCCTGCCTCCGCCTCCTGAGTGCTAGGATCAAGGGCATGTGCCACTACACCTGGCTTAAAGATGGTTCTTTTTTTTTTTTGGTCTTTTCGAGACAGGGTCTCCCTGTATAGCCTAGCTGTCGTGGAACTCACTCTGTAGACCAGGCTGGCCTTGAACTCACAAAGATCCGCCTGCCTCTGCCTCCCAAGTGCTAGGATTAAAGGCGTGCTCCACCACACCTGGCAAAGATGGTTCTTAGCTGCCATGTGGGTGCTGGGAATCGAACCCAGGTCCTCTGCAAGAGTAGTTGGTGCTCTTAGCTGCTGAGCCATCTCTCCAGCCCTGCAAATGTTTTTTTAGATTCTTGGATGGGAAGTGCTAGTAAGTTTATATTAAAGTAATAGGTGTATTTTGCAAATGCATGAGTCCTGTTATTCCTTTTCTTAATTGTTCATAGACTTTTTTCCCTTAGATTTTGTATTAACATCAAATGTGCATTCTCAAATTTTCTTTATAGAAAGTAACATTGTCACTTGGGTGGGGGGGTGCAGAGGCAGGCAGATCTCTGTGAGTTTAAGGCTAGCCTGGTCTACATAGTGAATTCCAGGACAGCCAGAGCTATATAGTGAGACACTGTCTCAAAAAAGAAAGAAAAGAAAAAGAAAAAGACAGGCAAGAAAAGAACATTAAATTTGCATTTGCCCTTTGCCTTTTATAAACTTATTTGGAAATATTAGTGATAAGTGTTAAAATGTACATATAAAATCCACCCTATACTTTTGTTGGATGACTTTTTTATTTTACTTGGATTGGTTGGATTTTTTTTTTTAGCTCATTTCTTTGATTTAACAGAATCTTATTGTGTATACTAGTAATTTTAATCACCATGTCTAGTATTAAGGATATGATACTGTATGTACTTTTGGAATTATTTGTCTAACCAAACTCATTTTGATGAATTATCTATAGAAATGCTATTTGTGCCGGGCATGGTGGTGCACGCCTTTAATCCTAGCACTCGGGAGCCAGAGACAGGTGGATCTTTGTGAGTTCAAGGCCAGCCTGGTTTACAGAGTGAGTTCCAGGACAGCTGGGGCTACAAAGAGACCCTGTCTCGAAAAGACCAAAAAAAAGAAGAAATGCTATTTGTTCATAAGGACAAGGTGGGGATAATGACTATGAAAATAAATGTGGCCACATACTCTGTTTAGTCTATGGGGTTGAGGGAATACTTCACTTAAACATTCTGTGAGGTGACACTTTCAGGATGAGTACATTTTACCTCATAAGAGTAGGACCAGAGAGCTGGAGAGATGGCTCTGCAATAAGAGCGCTGGCTGCTCTTGCAAAGGGCTCAGGTTCAAATCTCAGCACCCACATGGTGGCTAACAACTGCTCTTACTCCAGTTCCAGGGGATCCGTTGCTCTCTTCTGGACTCTGGGCACTAGGCACACATACAGTACACAAATACACATGCAGGCACAACACTCTTTTTTTTGTCTTTTCGAGACAGGGTCTCCCTGTAGCCCTAACTGTCCTGGAACTCGCTCTGTAGACCAGGCTGGCATTGAACTCACAAAGATCCACCTGCCTCTGCCTCCTAAGTGCTAGGATTAAAGGCATGTGCCACCACACCCAGCTACAACACTCCTTTTTTAAAAAAAAAATCATAAAAAGTTTAGAGGAACAGGACCAAAGGGTTACAAATTCATACTGTATGATCATGTTTTAAAATGGATTTTTTTGCCGGGTGTGGTGGCGCACGCCTTTAGTCCTAGCACTTGGGAGGCAGAGGCAGGCGGATCTTTGTGAGTTCAAGGCCATCCTGGTCTACAGAGTGAGTTCCAGGACAGCTGGGACTACAGGGAGACCCTGTCTCGAAAAGACCAAAA